>JASTWQ010000416.1:0-169063 GCA_035220615.1 Leptothorax acervorum
GTGGCTAGATAGTACTGACTGGAGTAAGTTTTCTAGTTCGTTACTAGTTCATTACTAGTTATAATATTTATAATCAATTTTGTGATATAGTTGCTATCTAGTCATTACATATAAAATATGGTAGCAGATGGCGCTGTCTTTTTTAAAATAAATGATCTAGCTACTATCCCGCCACTAGGATTTTTAAGTTAATCAGCAGATCTAAATTAAGTTTATATTTAAGTTTCCACTGACTGACTAGTAGTGACGTAGTAATAATTATTATTTAAATTTGTTTTTTATTATTATTACTACGTTACTACTAGGTAGTCACTAGTGTTGTGCCGCTCCGTGCACGAGTATTGGGATCGCTATCTGCGGGGAAGTCGTCGGGAGAAATCACAGACTCGATATGACTTTTACTTTAAAACACTTTAATAAATTCAAGTTCTCTTTCAATGTACAATAATCTTTCTTATTATTACGCGTTACAATTGTCACTGACTCGAACTCTGACTTTGAACTGCCCTCCCGATTCCTGTCCTCCGCTCTATTTATTCCGTCAAGCGGGATCGGTTCAGGGTCCTTGCGCTGTCAGCGTTCCGCGAACCTCTCTAGGTCGCGTCGGTTCTCGGTAGAGAGTCTGGCCGCGCAGTCAGCTGTTATGCTGACTCGCGGTTTCCTGTTTAACTCGCGACTTCCTATTTTAATAATACTATGTTAATCGATTTCCTATTTTCGTTATACTGTGGCAATCGTCACGAGTTCGGATTGCAACATTCCTCCCCCTTTGCGAAGAGAGAAACTACGGTCGGAGTTTCTCGTATTTTACAGATTTTATCCTACCTTTATTCTTATCTTATCTTAATTCTAGAGGTAGTATCGTTTATTATTTTCTTTTACAATGGTCTCTTACATCTAGTTTACAATGGTCTCTTACATGTAGTCGTTGTTCAATATAATATTGCGGTGTCGCTTTCTCTTGTCGCTGTTTCGCTTGCGTCGAGTGCGCTTCGGCCGTTTGCCGTGTTGTATATATGTTCTTGGATAATCTTAGGCTTACGCATGGGATTTAGGTTTAAGTTTATGGGTAATCCCGTTTTTTTTATTTTTTTTTATTACATATAATATGGCTAAACATATAATAATTATCATTGTTCCCGTGAAGCCTGAGATTATCGGGTACGTTGTGTATTTATGTATATCTACGTCGTCTGTTGTTAACTCGGTATTTATTTCTCCTAATTTTCTGCTTAGTTCCAAAATTTCCATTGGGTTTGTTACAACCTTTTTAAATTTTACTACTTCATTAACGTCTTGTATTTCGAGCCGGCAAGTTGCAATGCGTGCTTACGCACGTATTGGTTGCGCGCGGCGCACCGTGGTGCAAACAGTGCTGTGGGTGGATCGCCACCCCCGCGGTATGAGGAGGTTGTCGGGCGAGCACCCCCTCCCCGTTACGAGGTGCCTCAGGTGTACCCTTTGAGAATCCTACAGGTGACCCTGGACGTAACCAGCGGTCGGAGGACCGTAAGCCTAGTTTGGTAAGTACCTATTATTTAATTTTAACTTACTCTTACTTGCATGTTTTATTTATTTATTTATCTAAAGAATTAAAATTTAATTCTTTTGCTGCTTTTTTCGGCTTAGTGTTCTATAAAGGCTTTTTCCTTTTCTTTTTTTTTTTTTTTTTTTTTTTTTTTTTCGGTGTTGAATATAACCATGCTTGTGGTTCGGTTAGCGTTATCCATAAGGTTACATTTGATAGAATGTGAAGTTTCTCGCAGGTATTTATATATCCTGGCGCTTTTACATATACTTGCACCTCGCATGGTGAGTCCGCTTTTATAAAGTATACGGGGTAATTTTGTTCACATATAAATTTTCTACCGTTTCGTTTGCAGTCGTTTAACGTAATGTGATTGTGACTTTCTTTATCTATCGCTAAAAGAGCGTGCGTGGTTTTTAGAAATGTAAATATATTCGCGTTTTGATAAATGGGTAACTGTGTCGTCCGTATGATTTTTGAAGCTTGCAGTTGCATTCTTCTAGTGATGTTTGTCAGCATATTTTCGTTTTGGTATAATGATTTTTCTAAAACCTCCATATGGCTAATCGTGGCATTTATTACCTTTAATCGATTTTTTGCTGTATGTTTTAGCATCTGCTGTTGATTATTTATTAATTCTAGCTGCTCATGTATGAGGCGTTTGTCGTCGCTGTGCTTCTCTGGCAAGCGGTACGGTCGGACGTTGACCGGTGCGCTATCCGCCTTCGTTGTAATTTGATGCGCGACGATGTCGGTGCACGTCAGCGGTTCTCCTTCTAAGTGCAGCACGTCGCTATAATCTCTACAGATTTCTGTAATTGATTTCTTTTCCTCCTCATTTAGGTGGTTCGTTCGTAGCAATTTCTTTACTCTCTCGCTACGCGGTAATAATTCGTTCCCATTTTCTATTTGAACCGTATTAAATTTTGTTGGTCCATCCTGGCTGAGTTCCTCTATTTTTATTTGAGGCATCAGCAACTCTACCGTCCTTTCGGTAGTATTTAGTATGCTTACTGGGCATAAGAAATTTTCCGGTTGTACTAGGCAGTTGCCTATCAGGACTCCGGGTGCAGTTTCCTCGGCTTGTACTATGCCCATGCCGTTTTTATCCGTAGCGACTTGTATGATCGTTTCGCTACGCGGTTTTAGAGTCAGCCGTCTGTACGGGTACAATCTCAGGATGTTTGGACCTATATTAATTTGATTGGTCTTGTAACTGTAAGAAGCTTGGTGTTTCTTAATGAAATCAACTCCTAATATCCCGTCATAATCGATCGGGAAATCATTTTTGACCACATGCATTGTATGCTTGATTTGTCGGTCTTCTAAATCGATTGTGGCGTTAATTTTACCCAGCGTTTTCGCTTCATGGCCTGTTACGCCTGTAATTGTTATTCTCTCATCTTCTATCAATGTATTTTCCTTCAAATGCTTTGCTTTTATTATGGACATTTGCGCTCCTGTGTCGAACAACAGGCTCGCTTTTTCTTTCTTTGCCTCTTTTAATGGCACAGAGACTAAATCTAGCCCTGCATGCTCTCGCGGCTTGTCCGCCATATGAGAAATCTGGGATTCGATTGCCAGTCGACGCGGCTTTGTCTCGTTTTTATCTTCCTCATCGCTACTCGGCGGGGACTTATTACGAGTTTTCCTTTTAAATGTGTTCGCGCCGTACTGATTATTTTTCCCTCGCGCTCCACCCTGTCTGTCGGGATTAATTCGTTCCCTTTTCGGCTTACCATTGAGCAGCCAACAATCCTCGCGTAAGTGACCGGGTTTTTTACAGTAATTGCAATATTTCTCTACGGTATTAACGCGGGATGTTTTCTCGGGTTTCGGTAATGGGAAGCGGTTTGTGTAACGGCCAGTACGGCACTCGCGTCCGTGGTGTCCGTACTTGCCGCATTTGTAACACTCAATTCCCGATTTATTTTCGCGCGTTTGCGGGGAATAAAAATTATTTCGGAAACGCGGCGGATTTCCGCTCGGTCCGTTTACTTTCTCTTCCGCGCTCGCACCTGCTATTGCTTCCTGCAAAGTGGCAAAATGCTGCGCTCGAACGATTAGTTTTATCTCGTCACGTAACCCTAGTTGAAAATTTTGTAGCGCTTGCTGTTGTATAGTTTCTAATATTGTACGCTTGCTTTCGACCGTATGAGTTTTACCCTCGATCATTGAATCAAATAGTTCCATTGCCAGGTTATCGGTTCTTAGACCGAACGCTCTTGCGCTTTCTCCGGGCTTCTGCTTTAATGTGTTGAAATTCAACTGTAGATGCGTCGTGCTCTTTCGACTTAAATAACTGACCTCTAACTCTTTCTTAAATTGTGCAAAATCTCGGATTTCCCGTGTTTGAAAATCTAACATGGCTCGACCTTTTAACTTTGTGCATAGCACGGCTTCCAGTAATGTTCCTTCCTCGATCGGGTGTATATTTTTCATCGCGTATGTCGCGGCGCTCAAAAATTCCTGTAATTTATTAGAGGATCCGTCGAACTCGGGTATCATGCCCCGGGCCTCTTTTAAACTTAGATATCCGACTGCGCGTTCCGCTTGGTTTCGGATATCGTACAACGTTCGTCCGTACGTGACGTCGGACGGAATATTGGTTTGCTCGCGTTGTTCGCGGTGATCGAGATTTGCCGTTTCTAACTGGTTTACACGAGCCTGTAGTGTACGAATTCCACGTAATATTTCATTTAACACCGTATCCGTTTCGTTTTTGTGTGACGTTGTTTTCCTTTGTGAAAATTCTCCCTCGTTGCTTTCGCGTTGATTTTCGGCTTTTGTTTCCGCCATTTCTTTTTGATTTATGTCTTTTGACGCGGAGTAGTATTCCTCGGGATTAAACTCGCTACTATCGTAGGAGGTTAACGAGTATTCTCGTCGGTGCGAGGTTCGACTGTACGTGCGGGTCGAGTTTTCGGAGAAATAAAACTCGTAGGTAGGATCTAACAATTTATCCTCGGGGCAGTGATGTTGCACGACAGTCGTGTCTAGATCGTCAAAGTCAAATTCGCGTTCTGTGTAAAATTCGGGTTCGGACTCGCTATCGCTCGAAAATTCCGCGTCTAGATTTCGGCGCACGCTATCTCGTGTGTCGCGTTCGTCTACTGTTTCGGTACGCACGGGTTTATTTCTACGCGCGCGTCGTGACTCTTCGCTGTGGAGCCACGATTCGTTTCGCTCGACTGGACGATTTTTTTCGCCCTCCGACATTGACCGATTTTACAAGTGTTTCTGTTACGCTTTACAATAATGTGATTTTTCTCGACTTACATTAATGTCGATAACCGCATGCTGCTTTCGTTGCGCTGCTGGCCTGTCGGTGAGTCACGTGTGGTAGGTCGGCGCCTTCTCGGGTTTCAAATCTCCGTTGATGTCCCTCGTCGGCTGCTACCGGTGTTTCTCTCTCTGCTTCTCGTTCTGCGGTGCTTCCTCTTGGGATGTCTGCACTGTCTGACGATTTTGTCACCTTACAGATGTCTGGACTTCCTGGACTTCGTTGCCGCTGGATCCCACCGCTGCCACCAAAATGTTGTGCCGCTCCGTGCACGAGTATTGGGATCGCTATCCGCGGGGAAGTCGTCGGGAGAAATCACAGACTCGATATGACTTTTACTTTAAAACACTTTAATAAATTCAAGTTCTCTTTCAATGTACAATAATCTTTCTTATTATTACGCGTTACAATTGTCACTGACTCGAACTCTGACTTTGAACTGCCCTCCCGATTCCTGTCCTCCGCTCTATTTATTCCGTCAAGCGGGATCGGTTCAGGGTCCTTGCGCTGTCAGCGTTCCGCGAACCTCTCTAGGTCGCGTCGGTTCTCGGTAGAGAGTCTGGCCGCGCAGTCAGCTGTTATGCTGACTCGCGGTTTCCTGTTTAACTCGCGACTTCCTATTTTAATAATACTATGTTAATCGATTTCCTATTTTCGTTATACTGTGGCAATCGTCACGAGTTCGGATTGCAACACTAGAAACATTTTCTTTAAATAACATAATTGTATTATATTTAAAAAAAATGTTTCCAGTGGCTGCCTTGTAGTAACGTAGTAATAATAATAAAAAACAAACTTAAATAATTATTATTATTACGTCACTACTAGGCAGTCACTGGAAACATTTTCTTTAAATAATATAAACTTATAATTTGGATCTGCTGACTAACTAAAAAATGCTAGTGACGGGATGGTAGCTAGATCATTTATTTTAAGAAAGACAGCGTCATGTGCTACCATATTTTATATGTAATAATTAGATAGCAACTATATTACAAAATTGATTAGCCCGTATAGTTTATAACTATATTTTTATAATTAAATTTGTGATATAGTTGCTATCTAGTTATTATATATAAAATATGGTATTCACTATTTGATGACGCTGTCTTTCTTAGAATATATGATCTAGTTACTATCCCACCACTAGCATTTTTAAGTTAGTCAGCAGATCCAAATTATGTTGTATTTTTCTTATTTTTCTCAGCTAGTAGTTAGATGTATATTAGATAGAAGTAGAAATATAGATACATCAGTTATTATAATAACTTATATTAATTATGCTACTATTAGACAGTTACTAGAGAGATTTTGATAGAATTATATAACCTCAATTCTTATTCGCTAATTAATTTAAAAATGCTAGTGACGAGATGATAACTTTATTACATTTTCATAACAATGCAGCGCCATCTATTATCGTATCTGATATATGATGACTAAACAACAACTAGATCACGAATAACTGATTATAAATTTGTAGCTAGTGACAAGCTAGCAAAGTGAGAGAATAACCTTACTTTTTCATCTATATTGCTTATTGTCTGTTGCATTATTTGGCTTATAAAAAACCAAAACAAGATGAACAAACAAGAAAGAATATGTGAACGTGTTCGAAAACAACGGTTCATTCATTCTGTATTAGCAAACGCATTGCCTCATGTCCTAATTCTTCAGGTAAGTACAAGATCTTGTCCTTGACCAAGCGAAGACGGATATTCCCTTTCAATAGAGCAATTTAGGACATATGTATAAAGGACCTTTACTTCCTACAATAAACCATGAAATATCTCTTTCAATTATATTTGTACTTAAGAAACACTGTATATTTTCTTTTATATAAATAAGATAGTCATGACATTTCATAATTTCCTTATATTTACTAAATTATTATTACTCAGATGAAGCTGATCGAACAAATTGTGCCGATAAACTTGATACTGCAAGTACTTCATTCGAAGAACGAAATAATGTAACTACATCGAGTGATGTCTTTCCTAACAATGATATAATACAATCTCCAAAAATTGATGTTAATGTTAATAGTAATAATACCGATGACGGTACTGAATATATTACAAATTATTGGCTAAGTAATGATAATGATGATAATGATGATATCAATACTGATGCGAAAAGTAATAAGAATAGTACAAAGTCACAAGATGATCCTAAAATTGAAGAATTGCGGAAGTGGGCTGTACAATGTAATATCCCATTAACACATCTTGATAGTCTGTTAAAAATCTTACAAAAAAGGCTTTTACCAAAACTTCCCCAGACTGGTAAAACCTTTTTAAATACGGTAAAAGCTACATATACTATAAAACCAATGAAAGGAACAGGTGATAATATCGGCGAGTATGTTTATTTAAGAATTGAAAAAGGTCTTAATGATTGCATAGATCCGTGCATTATTTTACGCCCCTCGCGATGCAACAGTACCATATGTAATAGTAATGAAAGTCGTACATGCGCGTCTTGTATATCTCGAGAATACACTTACCGGTGTAAGTCGGTTTGTTGAACTTTACCTCGAACTTGCGCAGCTCAACGGCGATGAGATTCTCCGCGAAGACGCTTCTGCTGCGAAAGTTCGGTTTCGCGATCAACGCTTCCGCGCCGTATGTCCCGTCCTAACGCGTCACGGGGCGTATGTCGACGTGATTTCGCAAGTTCTTCGCATGGTCTTGCTGAACACTGCGTTGTTTATCAAATTGTACATATTTCTCTCGAAGTCGTTGCTCGCGCGGGTTCTGAATCTCGTATTCAGTTTAACATATCCGCAAAGCCACGGAGATTGCGCGAATCACAAGACGCGGTGAATCCTTGTCACGCTCAATCCGTATCGCTGCAAATTACGGTAGTGCAACACGTAACGCAATTTATCGTGCAGCGTGGCGAGGAGCTTTTTACTATTATGACTTCATAGTTTCTTCCACTCGCCTCTTCTGCCTCAAATGTTTCTTGCCTGACCAGACTCCTCTATGCAGTCCTGGCATCATCGTGCCGGTCCCATCCCCAATATCACCTCGTCACAGATGCAGCATGCAACTTTCATTACAACAGGAAATCCGTGTCGCATTGTTTTCCGGGCAACAAACCTCATGTCGATATCGGTGAGCAGTTCGAATCGCACCTCCGTATATTTTAACATAGCGTCCCATGTGGTAAGGTGTAATGCGCTGGGTTCAATCCGTAACTGTCGATGCAGATGTCCCGAAAATTTTTGAAGATATCCCCCAAAAGGAGCACATCCGTTTTTAGATACAAGTCGTTGTACTCGCCAAAATTCCCCAGTAAAAGTACTGCTGACATCTAAAAAAATGCATACGTATAATGTATCTTCCTCCTCTATACACGTCTGATTCGCGCGAGTCATCTTGTCTCATATTTACCGATCGCATATGTGCTTCTTCACCTTGCACTTGCTTAATCGAGACCCCACCAATCGCAACAGATTTTTTATTTACGCCGCTCCGCGAATCTGGCAGGTACAACAGATTGACGTGGCTATCCTTCTTATCGTCGGTGAGCCGCAGAGGAACGATCTCGTTATCGTCGTCCTTCCATTTTCCCTCCTGAGTGGTAAAGACGTTGCAGACACGTTTTATTGAGTCGCTCGAACCTCGCGATCTGCTTCAGAGTCATAGGAAACTCAATCCCGTTGAGATTGAATTTCGTCAAACAATGCAGGGTACTTATAACACCTGTTCACTTCTCTTTTAGCGGGGTACAGAGTTATATAATTTAATTTTAATTATTATTACAGATTGTAAATACAGGGACAAAGACGAAGGAAAAAAGTGCTGTAAATATGTTGAGAAAGAAAATAAGTAAACCACTTCAAATACGTGGAGAAAATGTACAATTCAATAGCGATTGTGCAAAGACATTTCCTCAAACAAAAAAAAATTACTCTATGTCGGATAAAGTATTAAATTTTGCAACACTAGCAAAATCAAAAACAGAATTAGTTAACCTTATGAAAACAGAAATAGACGAAAAGCATGCAATTGAAGTCAATATATTAAATATGCAATTAAAGGAGAAACACTGCAAGTACAATTGATAGAGAAGGAAATTGCAATAAAGGAATGCATTTTAAAACACGTGGAAAAGACTGAAACATTACAGGATATAAAAAATTTAAATATGTGATTTACTTCAAAAAATGATTCATAAAGTGATAATATTTGCGCTCACATAATTGCACTATATCCAATAAGTTGAGCAATTTAAACAATTTTTAAAAAAGAGTTAAGAATAGTACAGTTAAAAAATGAGATTTTGTTTCGTTTATTTTGTAGAAAGTACAGTGATATTAGATTACAGTGATGTTAATATTTTAATCTATGAGAGTAAAAGATCTGAAAGTTTAGTTTCCCGTTTTTGCAAAAATACATTTTTTTTTATCTTTATGTTAATCGCGTTAGACGAAAAAATTAATATGTTTTATTTCGTTAATTTTGTAGAAAATACAATAGAATACATGTACAAATACAGTGATATTAGATTACAGTACTAATATTTTAAAGTATAAGAGTAAAAGAACTGAAAGTATAGTTTTCTTTTTTGCAAAAATAAAATGTTTATTTTTATGTTAATCGTCGAAGAGATTTAATATGTATTTAATATAATGACATATTAATACAGAGAAAATATGATTATAACCATATTATGTACTTACGGAAATATTCAAATTGTAATAAATATTTCAAAAAAAAAAATATATATACATTTATATATGTATATACTTGAGATACAAATAAGTTGTGAATAATTAATTAAGCCTATTTTTCAACAGAAAATGACACTTAATCTTGAAAATTATTACACACCAATTTTTTTATAATAAAAATGAAGTGAACAATATTTTTACATTATGATATATTTAATTTTTTAAAAATATTTACACTAATCTGAAAAAAGAACATATTATTTATTAAATATTAGATTTTTTCTTTCCTTATTGTTAATTTACTATCATTAAAAAACATTCGTTAACTCTGTTATATCTTACCTTTGAAAATAATCATTAATAATTTGTGTGCGTGTAGCATTCGCATTATTTTGGACATTAATTTCATTATTAATATATCCTTCGTTAATTATATGATCCCACGGTGCTGGCAAGTTAAGAGTAGGATCTTCAGGAGGATCTTCATCAGCATTACGTCTTGCAATATTATGCAGAACAGCTGTGGCTACAATAATTGTCATTATTCTTTGTAATTTATATCGCATACCTAAAGCTAAAATTGGGAAACGTCTCTTCCAAACTCCAAATAATCGTTCTATAATGTTTCGTGTTCGTATATGTGCTTGGTTATATACTATTTCTGCAGGTCTTTCAGGATTCAACAATGGAGTAAGTAAATACGATTTTGATGGATAGCCGCTATCTCCTAATAGTAAGGCATTTCTATACATATGATTTTCAAAATTAGCTCTTAAACGACTGTTATGAAAAATTGTACTATCATGCACTGAACCAGGCCACCTAGCAACGATATCTGTTATTTCTAAATTTGCATTACAAACTGCTTGAATATTAAGTGAAAAAAATCCTTTCGATTTCGAAATAATTCAGCATCTAAAAAATAAAATAATTTATGTAATATTATATTTTTATACTGTCATAATCAGTCATAATAAATAAGTATAAAACATTCATAATTAGTCAAATTTTTGTATTACCAAAGATTGAACACGTATATGTGTACAATCAATACATCCTACAATTTTTGGAAATCGAGCAATATTATAAAATTTTAATTGCTCTCTTCGAATTTCCTCTTCAGTTGATGGGAAATGTATATAACGAGGTCTCAAACGAGCAATTGCTTCACTGACTCTATGTACAATTCGTTGTGCACTTGTTGTGCTGACTCCCCGAAATCTCCCATTGTAATTAAAAAAGATCCCGTTGCGTATAAACGCAATGTTAAAAGTAATTGGCACATTGGTGATATCGCATTATTTCTTTAAGTATAAAAAGATATAAACTTAAAACAGATAAATAGTTAAGGATAAATATGTTAAAGATGCATGTTCAGGATATAGATTAACAAACCATTAATTAAAATATAAGTGCAGTTTTTTAAAAAAAAGTATTTATATATATGTATGTATATGTGTTAATCACTTGCGTTTATAAAATATTCCGTCTTACGTACCTTTCAGTCCTAAATACTAATTCTCCGTGTATATGATTTAATATTGTTATTACAGTTTCTTTGTTTAAACGAAATCTCATTTTAAACTCAATGTCATCTAATTCTATAAAATAATTGACTCGTTCTTTAAAAATTCTTGGATATAATTCTTCGATATAAAATATTGATTATATCTTCATCATCGGATGAAGATAAAATATCATAATTATAATGTGCCATTCCTATTAATAAAAATATTTTTTTGTAACTATTTAAAATGTTTTTATGTGTAAATTTATATCTTATTTATTCTATTTATATAAATTTATACATTTTTATATTATAATATTATACATTTGAATATTTATGAACAAGTTAACAAAGTAAAAATATTGTTACAAGTTAAAATAACATTAATGGTAAAATTATGGTTATTATAAAAAATTCTACAATCGGTATAAATTATGGTATTTAGCATAAGTTTCTGAGAATAAAAAGATATATACGATATCGCGTGAAATATTTTCAATAATTTCTTTTATATTCTCTCTTTCGATGTCAAGATACCGTAATATAATTTATTTCGATGCTTATAACCTCTTTGTATCTCTATACACACATTGAATCTCTATATTTCATACTAGTTATTTTTTTAAACTTCGTTTATCGTAGCTGAACGGCCAAAATTGAGCGTTCAAAATAAACTCAGTTTATTGCCGTTTAAATTTTGAATGAAACATGGTGGGAATGGAAATATGCGATAAACCAAGATTAAGCAAATGTCACTAGAGTTTAAGTTTTGAACCGAGTTGGTGAAAACGGGCATAAGTAAATCACGCGCCGACCGAATAAAAGAACTACTCCGCTTAGATTACCTAAACGACGAAGAAAGCGAACACGTACACAACCTCATAGAAACATATAGCGATTTATTCCGTCTGCCCGAGGATAAATTACATCATACGTACCACATAACACACAAAATACCGACCTCGGACGACATTCTTATAAATACAAAACAGTATAGATTCCCGCCGATGCACAAGGAGGAAATCGATAAGCAAGTAAAAGATCTCTTGGACAACGACATGATCCAACCATCGACTTCTCCGTACAATTCCCCCTTGTGGATCGTGCTCAAAAAGCCCAACTCTAAAGATAATAAAAAATGGCGCATGGTAATAGACTACCGCGCCCTTAACGAAAAAACTGTAGGCGATGCGCACCCCTTACCAAATATCGTAAAAATATTAGACCAATTAGGAAGCGCGAAATACTTCAGCGTATTCGACCTCGCCTCAAGGTTCCACCAGATACGTATGGACGAATCCGACTCGCACAAGACAGCATTTTTCACGCTGTACGGGCACTATGAATTCAAACGCATGCCATTTGGATTAAAAAACGCGCCATCAACCTTCCAAAGGTTGATGAATCAAGTACTAGCGGGACTCCAAGGAGCGAAACTATTCGTGTACCTCGACGACGATTATCGTGTACTCTAGCTCACTGCGCGAACACCTCATCAAATTCCATAAATTAGCGAAGCGCCTCGAAAGCGCGGGGCTGCGACTACAGCTCGACAAGTGCAAATTTCTCCGCAAAGAAGTCACTTACCTAGGACATGTAATCTCGGAGGCAGGAGTAAAACCCGATCCCAAGAAAGTCGAGGCCGTACAGCACTTTCCTCGCCCTCAGAATGCGAAAAATATTAAACAATTCCTGGGTCTAGCAGGATACTATAGCCGATTCATTCCAAACTTCTCACGAATCGCAAAACCACTCACGAGCCTACTAAAGAAAGACGCCATATTCACCTGGAAACCAGAACATGAGACAGCATTCTCCCACCTGCAAGACCTATTGTGTTCCGACCCCATCCTGCGGTACCCCGACTTTACAAAACCTTTTGTCGTCACAACGGACGCCTCAGGTATCGCCATCGGAGGCATCTTGAGCCAAGGCCCTGTAGGTAAAGATTTACCGATCGCGTACACTTCACGATTGCTTAACGCCGCGGAGCAGAATTATTCAACTATCGAAAAGGAATTGCTCGCGGTAGTCTATTGCGTAAAACACTTTAGGCCATATTTGTTCGGTCGCAAATTTCAGTTAATCACAGATCACAAACCCTTGGTCTGGCTAAATTCGGTAAAGGACCCTTTATCACGTTTGGTCCGCTGGAGGCTAAAGCTTCTAGAATATGAGTATGACTTCGCTTACAAAGCGGGAAAAATTAACGCGAATGCTGACGCTTTTTCCCGCAACCCTGTCACCCGCCAAACACTCCCTCTCACACTTTATCAAGATTCCGACTCCGACGACTCCATATTCTCCACGAGACCACCCACCAAGAGACAACGCTGTCCCTTTCCTAACCCAGACCTAATTGAAAATGAAGAAGACGATTCCGCCACTGCCACGCGCGATGCGAACAAAGAAGATGTAAATGTCAGCAACCCAGACATAATAGAGAAGAACATACCGAGCAATGACAACGAGGACATAAACGAAAACGAACTCCGATCCGGGAATAGTCCTGAACAGCGACGAAACCGACGATACCGACAGTTCGACCTCCGAGCTCTTCGATAACCCGAACGAGCCCTTCGACCTGCACCCAACCAAAGCCCGAGTAACTGAAATAAGGGATCACTTCCTGGCACGGAAGGATCACCTGGTAGTATTCGTTTCGCAACAGGGCACGCCATGCGACCCTGGCAGCCGAATGCTCCTCGAACAGGGAAAGCTACCCGCTCACGGACTCGACTCTCGGCCGTGCGCGAGTAATAACAAGAGGAACAACGAAGGTAATTGCACTTCCGGTAAAAACACTGGAATCAGAAATCACACAGAGAAAATGGATAAGGGAATGCATCGCGTCCCTGCTGGACGTCTGTACCGAATTGGACTTGCCAACCGTCTCCATCTGTAAGGGAGGAGTCGACGGCATGCCCTTCTCGACGACGCGCCGAGTAATGGAAGACACCTTTCTAAACAGTCCTACAAGAATCATGATATGTAAAAACTATATTTCAATGCCACGCGAATCTGAAAGAGTCAAAGTCTTAAAAGAACTGCACGTTTCGGCCGTCGGAGGTCACAAGGGAATGACGAAGACATACAGGCGACTGAAGGAGCGGTACTATTGGCCCGGAATGAAACAAGACACCCAGGACTTTATCTGCCACTGCCGAGACTGCCAATTAAAGAAGCTGGTACGCGTCAAGACACGACAACCCATGATTCTTACTGACACCCCGGGAGCAGCCTTCGACAAGATATCAATGGATATCATGGGACCATTACCTACCACCGCTCTGGATACTCCTACATCCTTACCATTCAGGACCTCTTGACAAAATACTCACTAGCCATCCCTTTGAAACAAGCATCCGTAATAGACGTAGCCGATGCATTCGCAAAAGAGTATCGTGTGCAGGAATAATATTATTATCTCGTTCCTGTAACATATATATATGTCATACCAAATATATGTAATTATATTATATATATAATTATATTTTTATTTTACATATTAATATTTATTTAAAAATTTAATAAATCTTACTAAAATGTGTACGTACAGATGTTACGTTTTCAGTTCTTTTAAAATGTTCCTGCCATTTTTTACAAAATTTAATTCTTAATCCAACTTGCGGAATTAATTCCTTCATTAATTCCGGCGTTAAATTAGCCATATATTCTTTATCGATACAATTTTCTGTAAGTAAATATTTGTCTAGTGTTATAAACAATATGCAATTACAGATATTTCGCAGAAAAATTTTTCCAAAAATGTATTAGCACACGTTGCTTACGTCACTTTGTTCTGAATGTCCACACTGAGAGAAATGTTTTGTTAAGATAACAAAAATTTTGTTAAAACAACAAAAATTTTGTTCAGTTAACTAAAAAAGTTTGCCATCTTAACAAAATTTTGTCATTTTAACAAAACATTTCTCTCAGTGCAGGTGTAGAAGCTAAGTAATCTTTTTGCACAAGAAGAAGACGCAGACGTATTTCCCGCGTGTGATAAAAAGATTTCTCCTTTTCTATACATTAGACATTCATTTATTTCGTTGCGTTGACCGAAGATACAGCTCACGGTACGGACGTTCTTATGCAGAGGTTCTAATTTATTATATTTCTGGCAAAGCAACCCTCTACAAATCTACTTCTGTTCACAAGTCAAGATAAAAGACATAAAAAATAAAACTGTAATCTTGAAGAAAGATATAATTATTACCTTTGAAATGATCGATGAGACTACCTACGTCCCAAGATTCCAATAAATCTTTTGTGATATCGTCCATCCTTATCCTTACTATGGCACAATTTAACACGCACTTATACTTATGCAATTTATGGACGTCACTGCACGCATTTACGAAGCACAATCTGCACAACGCACGAACGGCACGATTATTTAGTGATGCTAAAAACGGGCCTCAATAACGGCGATACCAAACGCATGCAGACAAGCACCCCGGCATATGGCCTGTTGGGGTTCGACTGTAGAGGCGAGGGACTGAACGTAACGACACTATCCTTGACGGACATCGGAGACTGTGCGCTAGAAGATCTAGAGCCCATCACTGAAGAAGTATACATACAACTTCTACAACTAAGCGAATTCGACCACACCAGTAGATAAACAGTAGTGGGTTTTAGTCCCAGGGAGCAAATTCAGGGGGGTCGGGACGGGCTGCGGCGTGGCGTGGGGGAAGCCGTAAGCGGTGGGCGCGGGTCAGGTGGGGGCTGCGGGGGGAAGATTTCTTTCCCCTTACCTCGGAGGAGCGTACCTCCCCGCGCCCAGGAGCGGGCGCTGGCGCGCTCGGGCGCGCGAGTCGCGATTTCTTTCCCCTTACCGCGGAGGAGCGTACCTCCCCGCGCCCAGGAGCGGGCGCTGGCGCGCTCGGGCGCGCGAGTCGCGAGGTCGCGCGATAGCGACGCGTCCTAGAGTCGGGTTTTATCGGGGCTGGCCGCCGCGTCGGGCGATGATAGCGACGCGCTCTAGAGTCGGGTTTTATCGGGGGTGGCGACAACGGGGTTTTTTTTCTCTCAAGGACGAGCGGTGCGGTCATCCCCGAGCGCGCTCCTCGAACGGAAGTCGCCGCGGTGAGCTCGTCGAGCGATAACGACGCGCCCTAGAATCGGGGTTTATCGGGGCGATTACGGCGCATCCTTCTTCGGCGGAAATCGAGGTGACCGAGGGTGACAACGGCGTCTCCCCCTTCGAGGTTTCCGGGGGGGGTCTCGCGTATAAAACGCGGGACGTCTCGACGCTCGAACGACTCGCTCGAGACGCGCGATCGATGGACGGTGGTGTCGACGACATCTATTGCTACGAGGTGATACCGGACAGTAACTCCAGCGACGATTCTTTGCTCCGCTCCACTCCTCCGGTGGTAGTTTCTCGTTTTCGAAAGGTCGCCGAGAACGCTCGATGGAATTCAACGACGTACAGTCTCAGGAGAGAGATAGGTTTTCGGTGTCCGCGAGAGGAATTGTGGATAGAGACGATGCTGGCCTGCAGTAACAGAGCGCGGGTCTACGAGATTAAAATTCCGAGATACTCGAGAAGGAAGGTGAGAGGCGGTGCGACGATCCGCGAGAGTCGCGGGGAAGTTCTTCGAAGAGTCAGATTGGACATACCCGTGGACAGTTGGGGTTGGTCCACGTGGTTGACCACCGAACTGGGACGCTCGACATGACGGAGGAGGAGGATCGCGATCTCGTCGAACGCGCGAGAGGCGTCGACTCGCTGGACGCGTATCGCGCGTGGGAACGACGGTGCGACGAGAGTCTCGAGTCTCTGCGCGAGAGTTGTCGAGACAGGCGAGAGCCGAGGCGCACCGGAACCGTGACCTCTCTGGCCACTCAAATCGCTCTTCTGGAGGGCGCGAGAGACGCCCTGCGACGGCGTTTCGGACGCGTGGGTGCCGGTCACGGCGATCGGAGAGGGTTCTCGTGGGCGGAGATCGAAACGGCCTTCGAGAATCGCGTGCTAACAGGCGCGGTGATAAACTCGAGTTATCTGGAGCCTCGGCGATTTCTCGAGGACGCGAGGGACACGGTGGTCGATCGGGTGCGCGTCAATCTCGAGAGACACGCGTGCCTGAAGGTCAACACCGTTTTCAACGGCGAGTTTGTCGCGAACGCCCGAACCGCCGTCAAGAGCGTCGCCACGAGGAATCGTCAGCTCTTCCTCACGTCCGATCTGCGAGAGTGGTACGACAGATACGTGGTCGACGCGACTCTGGCCGATCTGGACAAGTTTCAGGAGCGGGACAGCGGTTGGGCGTTGTCGCGCATATTGAATCTGATGGTTAACGTGAACAAGTGCAATCCTATGCGCGTGGGATGCTGGGTGGAGATACCGCTACGCTTGAGAGCGAAACGCGCGGTGGTCAACGTGCGCTCCAACGACAACGCGTGTTTCGCGTGGGCGGTGGTCGCTTCTCTGTACCCCGTTAAGAGTCACGCGAACAGGTCTTCCGCGTACCCCCACTATGCGACGAAATTGAATCTCGACGGGATCGAGTTTCCCGTGACTCTGAGACAGATCTCGAGGTTCGAGCGACTCAACGACGTGTCCGTCAACGTTTTCAGCGAGAGAGAGGAAGGGCGGAAGGGCAACGTGATTGTTCCTCTGCGGCTCACCGACGACAAGAAGGACAGACACGTCAATCTGCTGTATCTGCCGGATTCGCGCAACCGCGCGAACGTTGGCCATTTCGCGTGCATAAGTGATCTGTCGCGATTGTTGGGAAGTCAGCTGAACAGGGTCCGGAGGAGGATGCACGTGTGCGATCGATGTCTGCACTACTTTTACACGAGCGAGAAACTGGCCGCTCACAGCGTCGACTGCGGAAGGATGAACAATTGCGCCATCGTTCTCCCGAGCGACGACGACAAGTGGCTCTTCTTTCGCAATTACAACAGAAAGGAGCGACTTCCCTTCGCGGTGTACGCCGATCTCGAGTGCGTGCTGGAAAAGGAGGGAGAGATAGACGCGGCTAACGTCAACAGCTACGTCTATCAGCGTCACAGAGCCTTCAGCGTGGGATATTATCTGTGCTCCGCGCACGAGGAGATCCCGTCCGCGTACAGATCTTGTCGCGGCGAGGACTGCCTGTCGTGGTTCGTCGGCGAGCTCAACGATATCGCGCGTCGCGCGAAAACGTTTCTCTCCACCAACGTGACCATGGCGGAACTGACTCCGGAAGAGTTACGCGATTTTTGGAGCGCGCCGCTTTGCCACGTGTGCGAGATGCCGTTCGGATCGGAGGATCAGCGCGCGCGCGATCACAGTCATCTCACCGGACGTTACAGAGGTCCCGCGCATCCGCGTTGCAACTTGAATTACAGAGATTCGTACGTCATTCCGGTGTTTTTTCACAATCTGTCGGGTTACGACGCTCACTTCGTCATCAGGGATCTGGCCAACGGTTTCGAGGGTAGAATAGATCTGCTGCCGATCACCAAGGAGACGTACATATCGTTCACGAAGCACGTGAAGGACGCGTCGAGCGACGGATGGAAAAATTGCGCGAAGCTGCGATTCGTGGATTCGTTCAGATTTCTCAGCGAGAGTCTCGAGAGACTGGCGTCGTATCTCGACAAGAGCGAGATGCGAATCGCGCGGTCGGAGTTTCCGGAGCTCAGCGCGGAGGATTTCGACCTGCTCACGCGCAAAGACGTGTTTCCGTACGAGTACGTCGACAGTCTCGACAAGCTGCTGGAGACGGAGTTACCGCCGCAAACGGACTTTTACAGTTCGTTGACCGGCGAGACCGCGAGCGATAGCAATTACGAGCGTGCGCGCAACGTCTGGCGGCGTTTCCGCGTCGAGAATCTCGGCGAGTACAGCGATCTGTACCTGAAGACGGACGTGCTCCTTCTGGCGGACGTCTTCGAGAATTTTCGCGACACCTGCGTCGAGAGCTACGGTTTGGATCCGGCGCATTATTACACTCTACCGGGATACGCGTGGGACGCTATGCTGAGATACACGGGCGTGCGATTGGAACTGCTGACCGACATCGATATGGCGTTGTTCGTGGAGCGCGGCGTGCGCGGCGGTCTCAGCCAATGTTCGAACAGGTACGCGCGGGCCAACAACAGGTACGCGCCGTCGCACGACCCGTCGAGACCGTCGACGTACCTCATGTACTTTGACGTGAACAATCTGTACGGCTGGGCAATGCGCGAGCCGTTGCCGTACGCGGAGTTTCGGTGGGTCGACGACCCGGAGAGCTTCGACGTAACGTCCGTGACGTCAGACTCCGCTATCGGCTACATCTTGGAGGTCGACCTCGCGTATCCGCGAGAGCTCCACGACGCTCACAAGGACCTGCCGTTCTGCCCGACGCGCGACAAGCCTCCCGGAAAACGGTGCGACAAGCTCCTCGCCACGCTGCTCGACAAGTCGCGTTACGTGTTGCACTACCGCAATCTGCAGCAATGCGCGCGACACGGATTGCTCGTCACGAGGATTCACCGCGTTCTGCGGTTCGCGCAATCCGCGTGGCTTCGCGGGTACATCGAGCTCAACACGGGATTCAGAACTCGCGCGAACAACGACTTCGAGAGGAATCTCTACAAGTTGATGAACAACGCGGTCTTCGGTAAGACCATGGAGAACGTGCGAGAACACGTGGACGTGCGCCTCGTGACGCGCTGGGACGGGAGATACGGCGCGGAGGCTCTGATCGCGAGACCGAGCTTTCACAGCCGAAGCGTCTTCGCGGAGGATCTCGTCGCCGTCGAGCTGCGCAGGCTCGAGGTGAAGCTCGACAAGCCGATCTACGTCGGGATGTGCGTTCTCGAGATATCGAAGACGCGCGTGTACGATTTTCATTACGACTACATGGCGCCGTTGCACGGCGAGAGGTGCAAGATAATGTACACGGACACCGACAATCTCATATATCTCCTCGAGTGCGACGACGCGTACGAGGACGTGAAACGCGACATCGCCAGGTTCGACACGAGCGGTTACCCCGAGAACAACGCGTACGGCATGCCGCGCGCGAACGAGAAGATACCGGGCCTCATGAAGGACGAGAACGACGGCGCCGTCATGACCGAGTTCGTGGGGCTCAGGTCGAAGATGTACGCCACGAGGGTAGCGGGGAGGAGCGACACGAAGAAGGTGAAAGGCGTCAAGAGGAACGTGGTTGCGAGAACGATATCGTTCGAGGACTACATGCGATGTCTCAACGACTCGCTGGAGCAGTCGAGGCGTCAATCGTGCATCCGCTCGAGGTTGCACCAGGTGCGCACCGTGTCCGAGCGGAAGCTCGCTCTCAGCCCCCACGACGACAAGCGGTTCGTCGTTCCCGGCTCGTTCGACACTCTCCCGTGGGGACATTACGGGATACCGCGCGAGGAGGAGGCGTGAAGAATTTATTATTTTTGTTATTGTTATTATTATATTATCATCGTAGTTTTGCAGGGAGGTGGATATACGAATAATGCTATAGAGAATCACCGAGATACGCGCAAAGACGGGGATCGGTTTTTGAGAGATATTTTTGGAAGCGCTAGAATCCTCTCTACTTTTTTTGTTTTTAGTTACAAGAGGTTTATTGTCTCCACGCGCGAACCTTTAGCATGTTTGAGTAAGGCTTTTTCATTTTTTTCGAGACAATAAACCTCGTGTAACTAAAAACAAAAAAATGAAAGAATTCCAGCGCTTCCAAAAAATATCTCTCGAAAAGTTGATCCTCGCTCTTGCGCGTACCTCGACGATTCTCCGTAGCGTTATTCGTATATCTCGAAACGCGAAAAGGTTCACTCGCGTCAACGGGAAACTTGTCTCGCTTCGCGGGGGAGCTCGTCGGAGGAGTCCGAATCGACGAACCCTCTCGTCACCGAAGGCGGGGACGACGCGGAAAACTGTATTTTGACGCGGTCGAAAAAATACGCGCGTCCGATTCATCGCGGCCTCTCCTCGCTTTTTTCGATGTTATTATTGTTCCTGTTTTATCCGCATACGCGAAGGCTACTCGGCCGATCGTTCTATCCGCCAATGAGGCAACCGTGTCTCGCGCTTGCAAAAGGTTCATTACCTTTAGGGTGCGTCACAGTTTCATGTACGTTGTCCGTTGTTCGGTTCAACCAAAGAATTCAATCTCGATACGCATTGTGAGACGCGTGTATTTTTTTGCTGCGATCTGCGGAATTGGGAAATAGCTATATAAGTACCACGTACAGGACGCGATATGTCACCTCCGAAGTAGAAGCTGAAACAAAAAATTGGAACGGAAATCTCCACTAGTTACGGTGTTACACTCGAATTTGTCTCGCGTGATTCTTCAGCCCGGTATTTCGAACAGATATTATACACGTGCGAACACTCCGTTTTTTATAGTCAAAATTCACGATTCGAAATCTCGCGATTGGAAGTTACCGCTAATTGCGTTTTTTCAGATACTCTTACCATACTTAATGCGGAAGGAAGGAAACTTCCGACAGAGATAGGCGAACGAGGCGCGGAGGCAATGATCGCTAAACCAAATTTCTCGCGAAAATCACTAGCGCTTGCATGTTTTTTATGGGTCGATTGCTAATTTCGGTTATCAGCCTGAATTTTTTATCCAGCTCCTTTATTCGGCTCATAACCGAAATTAGCAATCGACCCATAAAAAACATGCAAGCGCTAGTGATTTTCGCGAGAAATTTGGTTTAGCGATCATTGCCTCCGCGCCTCTTCCGCATTAAGAATGGCAAGAGTATCTGAAAATCCGAAATTTGCTAACTTCTAATTGCGAGATTTTGCATCGCGAATTTTGACTATAAAGATAGTTTGAACGTGTATAATATCTGTTCTAAATACCGGGCTGAAGAGACAAACTCTGGTGTAACACAGTCGCTCGTAGGGATTTCCGTTCCGATCTTCCGATCCAGCTCCTGTTTCGCTCGCGACGTATCGCGTTCCGCGCGGGAGCGCTCTCTATCCCCATCTCTCAATTCCCGATTGCCGCGAAGAACGCGCGTCGCGCGGTGCGTATCGAGATTGAATTTTGGAGGATCGGACAACGGACAACGTATGAAACTCTGACTCACCCTAAGGGAAATGATTTTTTCGCGAACGCGAGATGCGGTTGGTTTATTGGCGGATCGGAGAATTCGTTGAGTAGCGTTTGCGTATGCGTGAAACGAGAACAACAATAACGTGGAAAAGATCGACGAGAGACTACGGTCTCGCGGATGCGCGTATTTTTTCGCTCGGATCGAAAAACGGTTTTCTGCGTTTTCCTCGTTCTCGGTGACGGGGGTGTTCGGCGATTCGGACCCCTTCGACGAATTTTCGACGAATCCGGGCAGGTTTCCCGTTGCCGCGGGTAAACTTTTCGCGCCTCGACGCGAGATTCCC
The DNA here is from genome assembly GCA_035220615.1 of Leptothorax acervorum. Lineage (NCBI taxonomy): Eukaryota > Metazoa > Arthropoda > Insecta > Hymenoptera > Formicidae > Leptothorax > Leptothorax acervorum. The sequence goes on from JASTWQ010000416.1 coordinate 22,356, forward strand.
GTTGTCGTGAATTCTTTCGTCGACGCGCGCAAAACTTTTTTTCGCGTTTCGAGATATACGGAAGGGAAGCTTGCGAAAGAAAATAAGAGATATCGTATGTACACTTTATTTACAAATAAATACATAAATATATTTTACAACACGGCTGCCTTGTTTATCCAAGAGTTGTGCGACCCGTCCATTCCCAGCCACTTCACGAACACCTCGTCGCCTCGTCTGCGCAGCACCTTCTCCACGAGATAAACGTCGGGGTTGGACGCGCGCTGCAGCTCGTGCTCGTAGAATCCTCCCGCCACGGGCTCCCCGCGGTAGTCCTTCAACAGATACGCCACGGGATTGGTCCGTTGCACCTTGGCGACGCGAAAGATCTCGGTGGTCCAGTTCGGGGTGTAGCCCTTCTCGAACACCGTCTTGAACTTGCTGACGCGCACCGGGTCATCGACCTTGAATCTGCCAGGAGCGGCGATCTTCGCGCGACTGTACACCGTGGACAGAAGTCTCTCGGCGACGGCGGGCGTCACGTCCACCGGACGCATCCCGATCGTTCGGTGTCTGCGACGGTTGTAATCCGACAGCAGACTCGGCAGCGCGTCGAGCCACGCGTACGATCCGTTGAGCGTGAAGAGTCTCCACATGTCGTTCTTGAGCGTGCGATTGAATCTCTCCACCACCGACGCCTTCATCACCGAGTACGTCGAGTAGTGATTTATGTCGCGCTTCCTCATGACTTCTCGCACGTCGGAGTTGTAGAACTCCTTTCCCTTGTCCGTCTGCAGGTTCCTCGGAAACCGCGCGTCCTCGCGAAATATCCTCGACAGAGCCGCGGCCACCTCGCTTCCGCTCTTGCTCTTGAGCGGCAAGGCCCACGCGTACTTGCTCAGCACGTCGATAACCGTTAGAATGTAGTTGTGACCCTTGTTGTGTCGCGCGTACGGACGCATCTCGACCACGTCGGCCTGCCACAGATCGTCGTAACCGCGCACCACGACGCGACGCCGCGGGAAGTTTCTTCGAGCCGGTGCGTGCAGCTCCCGCGCGAGTCTTCGCTTCTCGGCGCTCATCGTCTCTCTCTCTCACGAGTTTCGAGTAGCTCTTGTTCTTCAAGAGACGGTTGAGCTCCAGTATGCTCGCCTCTTCCTCCTTTGCGCCGGCGCGCGCGCCTCTGGTCTCGCGAACCTCCGCTCTCAGCGTCGCTATCTCTCTCTCGAGCGACTCCTTGGTGGCCGTTTTCTCCTCCAATCGCCGCAACTCCTTGTCCAGCCTTGTCTCGGTCGTCTTGGAAGAGCTCGCGAGATCGCTCAACGCGACCTTGAGTCCGTTCACGCCGCTGTTTATCTCGCTCGCCTCTTTTTTCACCGCCGACAACGATTTCGCCTCGTTTTTCGCCGTCGCGTTCATTCTTCTCAACGCCGCTGTCAAACCGTCAACCTCTTTCCTCACCGCCGTCAAACCGTCGATCTCCTTTTTCAACGCCGCCGTCAAACCGTCCACCTCTTTCCTCGCCGCTGTCAGACTCTCCGCATCTTTTCTCACCGCCAGCTTCGTTCTCTCGTGGTCCTCTCTGACATTCGCGATTCCGCGCTCGACGTTGTCCTTCAAAGTGGCCACCTTGCTCCCGAGAGCGTTCAAAACGTTCACCTCCTCTCTCGTAGTCAACAACGCCTCGCTCGTTCTCTCGCGAAACGTCTCGATCTCGCGTCTCAGATCCCCGAGCCCGCGCTCGACGTAGCTCTTGTTCGTCGCGTCGGCGTCCCACTCGGGCGCGCCCACGTGTCGAATCTTGCGCTTCTTCGCGTCGAAGGAGTCCTGCTCCAAACAGAGCGCGCTGTCGCGCACGTAGTTTCGCAAGGATTCAATCGAAGACCGCAATCTTCCCGTCGCGGGTCCGTCACCGTTGCCGCGTCTCTCCAGAGACATTCCGAACTTGTTCACCGACATCGTCGCACTGCCGTCGAGATCGTCGCGACGGTTCAATTTATGATCTGCCCGGCCTCTCGGAGCTCCTCGATTATCGACAGAATCTCATTGTCGTGAGCGTTGTTGCCGGCTCGACGAGAGGCGTCGAGCAGTCGAAGACGATCTACGAGTTTGTTCGGATCGTCCCAGTGAACGTAATCTATCTTGTTGCGATTCAATCTCATGTTCGACGGTAGACCGGTCACGCCGGCGCTTTTTCTAGCGCTGCCGATTCTACCGCGGGTGACGAGCGGAGCGATGATGTCCACGTACTTGTGCCCTTTGTTACCCTTGATAGCATTCTCAGCTTTATGACCGCGTTTATGAGCGTTCGTCGCCAACAGCAGACTTCGATACTTGTGTAGGTCATCCTCGGTGTAGATCGCGTCATCGGGGTGTCTCTTGAAGATCAACTCGTACAAGCCGGGCGTGCCCTTGTACGTCACCCCGTTCACGATCACGGAATCGTCCGCGCGCATATCGAACCGTTTGTCGCCGAGCATCGGGCCGTCGTCCGCGACGTACACGCCGTAAACGTGATCGATCGCGTCCCCGCCGAAGAAAAGAGCGTCCACGTATCTCTTTCCCAGGGGTCCCAATTCGCTCTTCTGCAGATCCTCGCGACCCTCCGGCGTTTGCAGAGCCTCTCTGATTGACGTTTTGAGAGAGGGCTGCGGCGACTGGAAGACGTTCTCCTCCCTCAGCGACAACCTCCGCGGTTCCAGAGGCGTGCTGAATCGAACCGCGATGCTCGACAACCTCCGCGGTTCCAGAGGCGCGGAACGAATCGCGAGCATATCCGACGCGGCGCTCGATCGTTTCCTCTTGGGCTTCGTTTCCCGCGCGATTTCTCCATCGTCGTCGCTCTCCTCGCGCTTCTTCTTAACGACGACGCCGTCGTCCTCGGGCTCGCCTCCGCGTTCGGCGATCTGCTTCAACGGATCGACGATCGGCTTTAACTGCCTCTCGAGAGCGATCTCGCTCTCGATCTTGCCGGTTTTCAACGCTCTGTATTTCTTGCGAATCGAAGCGCGCGTCTTGGCGATCTCCCTCGCGGTTCTCTCCCGCTCGACGGCGTCCTTCGAGGTTATCTCCGCGCCGCTCATCGTTCCCGACTGATCGATCTACAGCACGGCGAAGTCGTTGAATCCTCGTCTGTATCTGCCGTTTTGCAGCGCGCTGTCCTTGTCTATCACCGCGAACCCGTGCCTGCGTCGCCAACACTCGCCGCACAGCGCGCGGAAATCCTCGAAAGACATATCGGGGTTCACGTGATCGTCGTACACGTGTTTCAGATTTGTGCCGTCCTGTCTGAAGAGAATCAGCATGTTGGCGTTGTCGCGTATCAGGTGCTTCGGTATCTTAGCGTACGTCTGACAGAGATAGAAACAATCGATGTTCGAGTGTCGACCCATCGCGAAGTACTCCCTGATCGCGTCTTGCTTGTCGCAGGCCACGTCGTCGAAGACGAATATCGAATCGGGGAGCGCCTCGCTCGGCGGCACGACGTCCCGATTGTTGGAGAACGCGTGATAACCGATCTCGTCCATCGATTCGAGCAGTCTCTCGAGGTATCGATACTTCGGTTGATGCAGAGATTTCGAGTACACGTACACGTTCTCGAAACGCAGTCCGTTCGGACTTTCCAACAGACTTATCAGGACGTTCGTCTTACCGCAATTGGAGGGCCCACAGATGACGCAGCGTATCGCGTTCGGCAGCAGAGGGCCGTGTCGGCGCGTCTCTCTGACCGCTAGACCCGATCCCAGTCGCGTCTTGCGATCGAGATTAGGCACGCCTATCGTCGTCGATTGTCTCACGAATCGCATCTGTCGCGTATCGCGCGCGTGCGCGCTCGTTTTATTTATACGCGCGAACGACCGATCGTTCGCGCAGTGATCGCGATGTCTCCCTTACCGACGGACAAGCGCGAGGTCGTCCAGCGATCGCGCGGCGAATGTCGCGCGCGAAACGGAGCGTCGGCGGCGGACTGCTGAACAGGGCGGTAAACGCACTCCCCTTCGAGCTGCACTTTCCCGGCTATCAGTTCTGCGGACCAGGTACTCGTCTCGCGAAACGACTAGCGCGCGGCGATCGAGGCGTCAATCCGTTGGACGCGGCGTGTCGCGAGCACGACGTCGCCTACTCTCGAAACAGCGACCTCGCCGATCGACACGTCGCCGATCGGGCGCTTGCTGAGAGAGCGCGCGAGCGCGTCTCGGCGAGCGACGCAACCCTCGGTGAGAGAACCGCCGCTGCCGCTGTATGGGCTGCTATGAAAGCGAAAACGAAGCTAGGCATGGGTGTGAGAAAGAAGAGGAGAACCACGACCAGGAAGAGAGTTCTCCCGGCGGCGAAACGCGGAGGTTTCTTGCCCCTTCTGCCGATGCTGGGAGCTCTCGGATCTTTGATCGGTGGAGCGGCTGGGGTGGCCAAGGCCGTGAACGACGGCAAGGCCGCCAGACGCCAGCTCGAGGAGCTGACGCGTCACAATCGCGCGCTGGAGGGTCGCGGGCTGTATCTGGCGCCGTACAAACGCGGTAGCGGCGCGACGACCAGAAGAGCGAGAAGGAGTAAAAAAAAATTTCGCGTAAGGAGACGCCGGTGACGCTCGATCTCCCGGCGTCCGGTGTCACGACGGACGAGCAGCTGAATCGGACCGCGCGCCGTTCGCGAATACCTTACTTCAGGGGCGTGTTTATGCGCGACGCGCTGCCGACGAGAGCGCGTCGCAACGAGAACGGAATCGTGAATCTCGACGACGCGGTAGGCCCGGGTACGCATTGGGTCGCCTACGCGAAGAAAGGAAACAGCGCGGTCTACTTCGACGCTTTCGGAAATCTTCGACCCCCGGGGGAACTCGAGCGATATCTCGGACGTGACGCGAACGTCGCGTACAATCGTCGGTCGTATCAGAGATTCGATCAGAGCATCTGCGGTCAGCTGTGTCTGCGATTTCTACGAGAGATCGATTGAAAGCGTCTTTGAGTCGTCATGTCGCAGACTCTCACGTTGACCCGGAAGAACAGCGTTCTGACGTCGAGCTACTTCCCCGCCCTGGATCTGAGCGACGGCGAATACGAGATAGGTCTCGCGAATTTCGAGACGTACAACACGATACCGAACATCGACTCTACCAACAATACGTTTTACTTTGACACCGAGGATCTGGCGATCGTTATTCCCGAGGGATCTTACGAACTGCGCGCTATAGAGAGATATCTGCGATCGGCTATTCTTCGCAGACGCGGCAGCTCCGAGCACGCCGAGGACGATTACATATACGTCAACGACAACGACGACGACGACAAAGAGGGCGAACGCTCGATAATTCTCCGCGCTAACGAGAATACCATGAGAAGCGAGATCAGGTGCGCCTACAGAGTCAATTTTACCAGACCGAACAACATTGGCTCTCTGCTGGGTTTCTCGGCGTTTCGCACGCTAGAACCGAAAAAAATGGTACGCGTCCGACGGACCCGTGAACATCATGCGCGTGAACGTCATTCGCGTGGAGTGCAACGTCACCGCGGGAGCTTACAGCGACGGTAAACCGGTGCACACCGTGCACGAATTCGCGCCGAACGTTCCACCGGGATATAAGCTGTCGGAGACTCCGACGCAGATCATTTATCTCCCGGTCATCGCGCGGAGCGTCACCGATATAACGGTGCGCGTCGTGGATCAGATCGGTCGATTGATCGATTTTCGCGGGGAGGAGGTAACGGTTCGGTTGCACGTGAGGCGCAGAAGACATTGAGTGATATGCGCGCGAGTGAGACATGCTCGTTCTGAACGAGTCGTCGGTGACAGACCGGAAGAGCACATCCGCCGTCGCACCCGCGAGAGGAGCGTACGGAGCGAGAGGGAGGAGGAGAAACGGACTGAGCGCCGAGAACGTAGCTTTTCTGCGATCTCTGGGTTTCGCCGTGAGAAACGGCTATGGCCGACATTCTGAGTATCGGGGGTGAGCCGATCTTCGACGATCGCATCGTCAAGATCGAGACTCACACGTATAATCCGTACGCCAACACCTCGCTCGGACACAGCGACGAGATACGAATACCGATACAGCAGCAAGATTTGTACACGCTGCCCAGCGAGAGTTTTCTCTACGTCGAGGGAACGCTCACCGACGATCTTCCAGAGAACGACACGAGTCTGGACAGCAATTGCGTGGCGTTCATGTTCGACGAGATCAGATACGAGCTCAACGGCGTGGAGATCGACAGGAACAGAAACGTCGGAGTGACCAGTACGATCAAGTGTCTCGTGTCGCTGACCGCCGAGAGGAGCAAGAGACTACGGAACGCGGGATGGAGCAGCGACGATCCCGAGATCACGTTCGGCGATTTCAACTTTTGCGTGCCCCTGAACACGCTTCTGGGTTTCTGCGAGGATTACAAGCGCGTGATGATAAACGCGCGACACGAGCTCGTTCTGATACGTTCGCGAAGCGACGCCAATTCTATCGTGACGAATCGCAACAAGGATCCCAAGATCACTCTGTCGAAGATACAGTGGCGAATGCCGCACGTGATGCTCAACGACGTGAATAAATTGTCCCTTTTGCGAACACTGGAGAGCGGGCGATATCTGAGCATGGGGTTTCGCTCGTGGGATCTGTACGAGTATCCCCTGCTGCCGAACACCAACAAACATTCGTGGGCCGTGAAAGCGGCGACGCAGCTGGAAAAACCGCGATACGTCATTTTCGCGCTGCAGACCGAGAGGCACAACAATCTGTTGAAACGCGCCTCCGAGTTCGACAACGGTAATCTCACGGACGTGAAGCTGTATCTAAATTCGGAATTTTATCCCTACGACGACATGAACTTAGATTTCGAGAAGAAGAGAGTCGCCGTGCTGTACGACATGTACGTGAAATTTCGAAAATCGTACTACGGGTGCGAGCGCGACGGCGCGTTTCTAACGCCGCGCGACTTCCTGAAAAATCCGTTCGCGGTGATCGATTGCTCGCGTCAGAACGAGTCGACGAAGAGCGGCACCGTGGACGTTCGCGTAGAGTTCGATTGCAAACGCAACGTGGCTCCCAACACGACAGCCTACTGTCTTATCATTCACGATCGCGTGGTCGAGTACAATCCGCTGACCAACATTGTTCGCAAGATCGTGTAAACAGAAGTGGTCGAGAAAAAAGACAAGTTAATTGACGCTTGAAATGAGTCAAGATAACACGGCATATTAAACTACGGAATTATCGATAGAAGTGGCCGAGAGAAAAACAAGATAACACGACAAGTTAGACTACGTGAAATTATCGATAGAAGTGGTCGAGAGAAAAAAACAAGATAACACGGCGATGAGAAACGCATCGAAAGAGAGGCTACGAATAAATAGCCGGGACAATGAACGATGGAGCTAAGTGTCGTTTTGACTCTCACGGGCGATCGCGATGTTTCTCCTGTTGATCGACAAGCGCGACATTCTCAATCTGTCCGCCGAGCATCTGCAGTACGTGCCGAAAATCGTTCTGCTGCGCGAATTTCCCGACTACGTCGGACGAGTGTGGGAGAGATTGCCCGACCACCTGAGGCTTGACCCCGAGGTGCAAACCTACCGTTCGTGTCTGGAGCATCACAACCCTCCGTGGGCGCAGTCGCACGTGGACGGTCCACCGCCGCTCAAGGATTGCAGCGCGTGCCGCGCGAGAATGCCGCGCGCGGAAGAGAGGTTGGACCATTGAGACGAGAAAGGGCGCGCGCTCCCCCCTTTCATGGCCGGCGCACCGATCTTCGTGGATCTGCAGGGGTTCGTCGTCCGCGACAGATTCACGGTCAAAGAGGTGGCAGTGCTTAAGAATGGAAAAGAGCTGAGTCATCACGTGCTTTGCGCCCCTCTGGAATGGGATCTGTTGACGAGAGCGGAAAAGTCGCGAGCGTGCTGGCTGACAATGAATCACCACAGCTTTAGATGGGAGGACGGAGACGTGGAATACAAGCGCGGAAAGGCGATCGTTCGACGCATCGTGGACGACGGACTGAAGCGAGACGACTCGACGGTCATCTACGTGAAGGGCTCGGAGAAGAGGAGATGGCTGAGGGAGATTCTCGGAGACGTCGAGGCGACGATCGAGTCGATGGACGCCGATTTCGAGAGCATCGGTCGTCTGGAGACTTTCGACGCGACTCGAGCCTTTCGCTGCGGACGACACGAGAGGAGCTGCGCCATGGAGAACGTCTGCAAGATGCACGACTGGTGGAGGGAACGACAAGCGCGTCTCAACGATGTATAATTGTATATACGCCTCTTTGTTAGCGAATCTCGACGAGATATATTGCGTTCTGTATTTCGAATAAAATATATACACATAATCTCACAGTATACGCCTGTTCGTTTATTGTACACGCCATTCCTACGCGCGTGAAAACGCCATTTATACGGCGAGAGAGGACGCGTGGCGAGACGAGGAAAGAGGTAAAGGCGATACGACGCGCGAGGAAAGCACGCGGTGCGAGAGAATACGATATAACGCGCGAGAAAATATTATTCTTTCCCTATGCCTACTACACGAGGAAGCGATAAGACGAGCGCGAAAGAGAGAGTACGCGGTGCGACAAGGAGAGAGATATCAGAGCGATAAGACGCGCGCGGCGTTTCTGCCTTCCCTATGCGTACTACACGAGGAAACTATAAGACGAGCGCGAAAGAGAGAGTACGCGGTGCAACGAGGAGAGAGATATCAGAGCGATAAGACGCGCGCGGCGTTTCTGCGGACGACGCGAGAGAAGCTGCGTCATGGAGAACGTCTGCGAGATGCACGACTGGTGGAGGGGAACGACAAACGCGTCTCAACGATGTATAATTGTATATACACCTCTTTGTTAGCAAATCTTGACGAGATATATTGCGTTCTGTATTTCGAATAAAATATATACACATAATCTCACAGTATACGCCTGTTCGTTTATTCTACACGCCATTCCTACGCGCGTGAAAACGCCATTTATACGGCGAGAGAGGACGCGTGGCGAGACGAGGAAAGAGGTAAAGGCGATACGACGCGCGAGGAAAGCACGCGGTGCGAAAGAATACGATATAACGCGCGAGAAAATATTATTCTTTCCCTAAGATGGGCGCTCAATATTTTATTTATTATTCGGAGAGCGATGGTATATTCCGCCAATAATTGTATTACTTACTTATTTATTTATTGCTTATTGTCTATTATTATTTATTTTTATTCATTATTCGTATACAGGGAAGGAGCGGGGAGATAAATAAACGACGATCGAGATCCCGGGAAAAAAGTTTATATCAACATTATATTACAATTCTTTTTTGAGTAAATAATAATATATAATTATATCAAAATATTTATTCTTAATCGACGAAACTGGCAATCAATCAAAACGCTTAAAATTAAGCACCTTAAATTAAGATGGAAAAATTATATAGAATTATACAACATTATATTAGAAATCTTTTAAGCGAATAATTATATGTATGTAATTATATCAAAATATGTATAACTATATCAAATTATGCAGTTATATTAGAATTTTTTTCAAGTTAATTGCGATACATCAAATTATATGCAAACTTATATACATATAATTGCGTCAAACGAGGTTCTCCCCCTCCTCGTCGCTGCGTCTCACTCGCCTCTTCCTGGCACCGTCGTCATCGTCGTCGTCTTCTCTGACGGCCCGCTTCTTGCTGGTGCTGGCGTCGTCGTCCCCGGTACCGGCGACGGTGTCGTCGTCGTCGTCGTCGTCGTTTCCAACTTCGCGGGACCGCGAAGATCCCGCGTCGTTGACCTGAGCGCTGACCTTTCGAGTCTCGCGCTCTAGAACTTGGAGATCCGCCAGGACCGCGTCGACCAAATTGGCCCTTACATCTTTAATTAATTTAATAGCGCTGAATCTGAAACATAAAAAAGAACGCGTTATCGCTGGGGTTTCGTTCAATCGAGGGAGGGAACGGAAAGAAACGATACTTACGTTTTTTGGAAAATTTTCTTCCTTTCGTCCAGGAAGAATTTCACCCTCAGCGACGGAGGCATACTGGAGGTGATATCTTCCACCGCTCGGTAGATCCGGTCCGAGCACTCCGCCATCAATTTGGCTCTATTCGCCACACCCTCCGCGTTTACCTTGAGCGCGTGACAAGCGTGCACCAGATCTTTAAGCTGCTCCATGACGATAAACTTTAACGAAGTCTCGCGAATTCATGGTTCTTATATACCGCGCGAATGACGGTATCGACGGTAAGAGTTCGAAAATAGAGTTCATCTCTATTTCCGTCGAAAACAGGAAAAGCGCAATACCCCTATCCCTTTTTTTCTTTGTTGGAGAAAAATTATCTATCCCGAGCGGAAACGCGAATCGTAGACTCATCCCCCGATCGCGAAAATAGACTCGTTGGAAAATTTTCTATCTCAAACGACTCATCCCCTAACCGCAAAAATCCGGTTGCCCGAAAATTATCTATCTCGAACGACTCGTCTTCCAGACATCGATTTCCTGTTATTCGAAAAATTTTTAACCCCCGGACGCCGATTTCCTAAAATAGACTCATCTCGAAAGGTAAAAAAAAAACGAGCGACTTTCGACGACTCTAGCACCTTTGGCGATTCTTGTCCTAAAAATCCCCCCCTCCACTCGCGTCGCGACGATCGCTCCCCGACACCCGTACCTCCGTCAATCGCACTCCGGCCGTGACGCGCGTCGCTCCTCGTTTCCACCCCCTCTCTTCTCGACGATGTCGCTTGCGCGCGTCGCTCTGTACGCGATTGCCGTCGTCGTCGCGGCGAACTGCGAGTCCAACGAGAGCGAAGTGGCGACCCGATATCTGCAGAAATATGGATATCTGAACGACGATCTACAGAGGTCCTCGTCCGGGAACACCGACCGAGATCTCCGTCAGGCTGTCGAGCTGTTCCAGGAATACTACCGATTACCCGGCAACGGCGAATTGAACGAGGAGACGCTGAATCTGATGCGCAAACCGCGATGCGGCGTCGAGGACGTGTCGGAGCGCACGTACGCCCCTCTCGGGCGCAAATGGTCGAAGACGCATCTCAGGTGGAACTTCCACCTGGCCACTACGCAGATGCTAAAGACGGCTCGAGCCGCGTTCGATCTGTGGACGGCGAATTCGTCGCTGACCTTCGAGCGCGATTCGCAGAATCCCGACATTCTGATATCGTTTCGCGAGGGTCTTCACACGTACGCGGGCTCTCGATCGGACGGAAGGTGCTCGGCGGATCTGGACGGTCGCGGCGGGGTACTGGCTCACGCGTTCTACCCGACCGGAGATGTCGACTTCGTCTCGTAGGTGCACGTCGACAGAGCTGAACCGTGGCACATATACCTGACCGACAATCCCTCGGGAACGCAGCATCTGCTTCAAACTCTGACGCACGAGATCGGTCACGCTCTAGGTCTGATGCACACGCCCAACCTGGACGCGGTGATGTACGCGTTCGCGCCCGATAAGTCGTTCCCCGTTAAACTTGGTCTAGAGGACGTTCTTTCTATTCAGCATCTATACGGCGCTAAGAAAAGCGCCAAATTTTCGAGAACGACGACGACCGCGCCGCCGCCGACGACGACCGCGCCTCCACCGACGACAACGACGACGACGACGACGACGACGACGACGACGACGACGGTGGACGTCGAGACGGATCTGTGCGCCCTGCGGCGCCCGGACGTCGTGCTGGTGTCGAACGGTCGGTTGTACGTCGCGCACGAACGACGCATATGGTCGGTCGATCTCGACGGAAAAACCTACAAGAGGCCGATACTGCTGACGGACTACATGAATTTTCTCCCCGAGAACTTCACGCGTCTGACGGCCGCGTACGAGACGCCCTCGGGCGGTCTCGTGCTGTTCGCGGACAGGAGAGTCTACATCGTCACCTATCCGCGTCTGACGCTGGTACCGACCTGGCCGAAATCCTACGCCGAGCTCGGAATTCCCGCGGACGCGAGGATCAACGCCGTGGTGAGCACGAACAAAGGGCGGACCTTCGTGATATACAACGATCAGATCGTGGGCGAGATGGACGATTGCTCGATGAGAATCGTAAATTTTTACACGATCGAGAAGATATTTCCGGGGATACCCTCCGGTGTAACGTTGGCGTTTCGGTACACGGACGGTAATCTGTATTTCGTCGGAAGGAAACAATTCTACAGATTCAACGACTTCGCGAGGACCGTGACGGCGGCCGGTAGATTCGACCTGGGGATCCTCGGCGTCGCTTGCCCGAGAGACGGACTGCTGCAGCAGTTGCGGGATCTCTTGAATCGATTCGTCAAAATCGACGCGTTCGCGAGCGGCGATAATCTGTCGGAGGAGCGGGAGGAACGGGAAACGGAGCGATAAATCGCGGTTTCGCGCGTCACCCCTTGAATCGGCGAGGAGGGTTGCAATATATATAAACGATCGTCCCCTGAGAGTGCCATCAGTCTCGCAACGACATGTACTCGACGCCGCAGCCTACGCTCTTCGAGGCGCGCTACTCGGACGGCGACCGCGACAACGTCGCCGGTGGAGCGATAAAGAGAGAGTTCGACGAGCGACCGGCGGAACCGAGCCAGAGCGACGAGAACGCGAGAAAAAAGACGTAAGTCTCGACGCAATTCTCGTCGTTGTCGCGATTCTCGTAATTGTCACGATTCTCGTCGTTCACAGACGCGTCGCGAAGCACCCGCCACGAATTCTGGGAAGGCGATACCAATTGACGAAAACGGGAAACAAGTTCGTCGAGGTCGGTATCTCCGTAGTACTCTCCTGCTGCGTGACCGTCGTCATAGGGGACTGCCACGGCAAGGAGATATCGCTCTCGCCCGAGACGTGGAGAGAGTTTCTCGACCAGAGACGCGTCGTGCGGTCCAATCTGTGCGGCAAGAGCGAGAGGCGCATCCCGCCGCCGATATGTCTCGCCGACGGAAACCTGACGCTGCGATTCGGAAGGATACACAACCAACCGACCCTGCGCATAGAAACGTCCACGACGCGTCTTATCGCGTCGGCGAGCACGGCGCTGTTCCTCTTAGATCTGGAGCTGTGCGTCAACCGCGTCATCGTCGCTCTGTCCTCGATGACCGGTAAGGTCGACTCGAGGCTGTCGCGCTTCCTCGCCATCGCGGCCACCATGGCGAATCCCGCGAACATCCCGAGGGCGATACGCGAGAGCGAGACGTTCGACAGCAACGATATCGTCGATTGCGAGTTGGCCGTTCTGTGCTTCGGAAACGAAAGAAACGAAATGTAACGAGAAAAAAACAATAAAGAGAAAAAAACAAACCTAGTCGCGTGTCTTTCATTTCTTTTCCTATTATCTAAAACCAGACGGGAGGGAAAACAAGAAGACGCAAATTTTTTAGATACGTTTTTTTTTTATTTTTTAAGCTAAATACATCTCTCTCAAAAGTTGCCTCGCCCGCTCTCGTAGGTGAGATTCTTCATCTCCTTCTGAATCCCCGGAACCTTCTTCAGATCGTCCGCCACGAGATCCATCAGTTGCAGTATCAACCGCCGCTTGCGATCCGTGCGCGAGAGAGAGGTGAGAAACTGAGATCTCACCTTCGCGTATCTCCACCATTCGCGCTTGTCCCTGCTGACGATGTCCTTGACGTCGAAGACGTCCATGCGAATCAGCTGAGACCCGATCTCCCCCGGCGACCTGAGGGTGAAGAGTCGTCGGTCCTTCATGCTCGAGACGTACTGCGGTACGCGATCCAGATCGCGGTCCGACGACAGATCGAACAGCGCGTCGAATTCACCGCCGCCGCTGTTGTCCTCCTCGTCGCGTGGCTCGTGATCCGTCGACGCCGCCGCGAGAGCGTCGACGGGCGAATCCGACGAGACCGCGCGCGACGTGGTGGCCTTGACGACGGTCGACGGACCGTTGATGTAGCTCTCGTATTCGCTGATCCACTCGTAGAACGTATCGTGCGTCATCAGGCCCTTAACCAGCGACGAGTACACCTTCGACGGAAATTGGGCGCGAACGAAACGATACATATCGTCCGCGGAACAGGTCGGACCCCCCGGACCTTCCTTCAGCCACAATCCGTAGAGCTCCGTGATCGCGCTCCTTATCTCCTCGCCCTCGCGCGCGCGACGCGCGCCGATATTCCTCTGATTCGTCAGGTATCTCGACACGTTCCCGAGAAACTCTCTCAGGTTCCACGTCGCCGAGCGCTCCGGTCTCCATATCTCGTTCAACAGGTCGATCAGGGCGAAGGTCGACAATTCGACGTCCGTAAGCGCGCCCACCTGCAGCGAATCGTCCAGAATCGCCATCATCTCCGCGTCCTTCTGCTGACTCTCCGCGACGTTCATGTCGACGTTTTTCGCGCTCTGATGGACGTCTCTCGCGCTACCCGCGATTTTATACAGCGCTCCGAATGAGATCGATCGGTCCGATAGGACAGAGGAGCGCGCGCTCGGGGATGACCGCACCGCTCGTCCTTGAGAAAGAACCGCGTCGTCGCCACCCCGATAAAACCCGACTCTAGGGCGCGTCGCTATCATCGCCCGACGCGGCGGCCAGACCCGATAAAACCCAACTCTAGAACGCGTCGTTATCGCGCGACCTCGCGACTCGCGCGTCCGAGCGCGGAAAAATCGCGCCAATCGCGCGACCTCGCGACTCGCGCGTCCGAGCGCGGAAAAATCGCGCCAATCGCGCGACCTCGCGACTCGCGCGCCCGAGCGCTGAAAAAATCGCGCCAATCGCGCGACCTCGCGACTCGCGCGCCCGAGCGCGCCAGCGCCCGCTCCTGGGCGCGGGGAGGTACGCTCCTCCGCGGTAAGGGGAAAGAAATCGCAACTCGCGCGCCCGAGCGCGCCAGCGCCCGAGCGCGCCAGCGCCCGCTCCTGGGCGCGGGGAGGTACGCTCCTCCGCGGTAAGGGGAAAGAAATCGCGACTCGCGCGCCCGAGCGCGCCAGCGCCCGCTCCTGGGCGCGGGGAGGTACGCTCCTCCGAGGTAAGGGGAAAGAAATCTTCCCCCCGCAGCCCCCACCTGACCCGCGCCCACCGCTTACGGCTTCCCCCACGCCACGCCGCAGCCCGTCCCGACCCCCCTGAATTTGCTCCCTGGGACTAAAACCCACTACTGTTTATCTACTCACACCACCGGAATCCAATGTAGAATCAAAGTCGACTGCGAAATAAGACACTGCGGATTTTCCTCCTATAATTCAGCAGTGCAAGGCGGAAAATACATTCACGAATACATTCACGAGATCCCAGCCGACGCCTGCCGCAGGATGCAGGAAAACGGAATCATCTACCTAGGAGGAACTAGCGGAACCATAACCGGTATCAAAGTAAATACCACCACTACGCGCGCTATCACCATGGCAGGATTGTTAACCATGGGCGGAGACTGCTCAGGAACGCAGTACTGCGACCCCTACGGCACCTGGAACAATGTCTTCGTGCAATCAACGGTAAAAATAACTACGCGACGAATGGAATTGCCTGTGAAACACTCGACAAACAAGATGATTTTACCCTCCGGCACCCGCTGCCCAGCCATGGAAGGCGAGTGTTACGATGCGGATGGAACAATGACTTATTGGAGGACACTTCCGACCGACAACTGCCAATTCAACAAATACGACGTACTCTACGAGGGCAACGCACACCGGGTCTCGCCCAACCCGAACCAAAAGGAATCACCGATCATTTATACACTGACGACGGGAGATACCACCTTCGCCCTAGCTAAAACAACGGAAACAAGTCTCTGCGGATACAAGATAATCCAGACAGAGCACCCGAAGCTGTTTGTCCTCGAGACGCAGCCAGGACGCACCTTCAAGGTCCAAACCAGTATATCGATCGACAACCTCGACATCTTCTCATATGTTAAAAGCAAATTTATATACGTCGAGAAACACATGAGGACACAATTAACGCAGCTGTATCGGAACATCATGAGCCAAAAATGCGCCCTGGAGAAACAAATATTAGAAAATGCACTCTCACTCGCCAGCATTTCCCCCGACGAAATGGCGTACCGGATTATGAAATCACCAGGATACACCGCGATCACCGCTGGAGAGGTCATATATATAGTAAAATGCGTACCCGTTATGTGCAAAGTGCGACAGACAGAAGAGTGTTATAACGAACTACCCGTCTCACACACAACGCATCATCCTTCCTACTCACGAGATCCCGAGTGTTAGCTAAAAGTGGCACAATCAAAGACTGCAACAAGCTCTTACCCACCATGTATAGAATTGACGATACGTGGTTCAGATTGATGCCCCGCCCAGTAGAAGCACTACCACCACCTACGATCCAACCGTTAAGCAAACCACAGTGGAAATATGTAAGCCCGTCCAACCTCGCCGTAAGCGGCATATACTCCACACAAGATCTCGATCGTTTCCGCAACCACATCAAGTTCCCAGTCGAGAAGCCGAATGATAAATACATTAGTGCAAGGAGCAATAGGCCGCACCATCCCACACGGCACCGTCTCGCTGTACAACTTGATGGACGAGGAATCATTAGAGAGGATCGCGGAAAGCACGGGACAACTCCTCTGGAAAGGATACGTAACCTTCGGCTCAGCAAGCGCGAGAGTACTAGCCATTATCCTCCTGATTCGCCTAATAATCGACTGAGTCATCAGAGGCTACGCACTCCATTCCGTCTACGGATGGAGCATCCACCTTCTGGCAGCAGTATGGAGAAAAAAGTAAAATGGGTACTTGGTGATTTTTGTGTGTGCCAAGTGTTCGGTATAGAAAAAGATGATAATCTGCAAAAATGGAAATAGACAATAATAAAATAGAGACAATAGACTTGGCTGAGTCATCCGACGACGAGCGGATGGAAATAGAGACAATAGACTTAGCTGAATAGTCCGACGAAGAGCAGATGAAAATAGAGATAGTACAAAACTTACAATTAGAATTAGATGAGTTGTCCGATGAAGAGCTAATGGAAGTTATAGACGATAATTTCGAGGGGATATCAGTCGAATCATCTAACGAAGATCACGCGTTGTCGGATGACAGTGACTACATTAGTAACCTTCAGGGAGAAGCTCTTACGAGAACTATCAAAAAGAGAGTACCTAATGCGGAAATCATTGCGCTGAACGGACGTACATAGTGTTCCGCTATAAACTTTTATTATTCCACGGGTGGTGACTTAGCCGTGTGTACCTCGTGTATGATCAGACTGTCAGACGCGGGTGTCGGGGAAATAAATGCTGTTCGAGAGCATGTAATTGAGCTACACAATGCAATATCGGGAGAATCCTGCTCCAACTGCAAACTTCCGATGTATCAGATCTTCCCCTGCAATATGTGCCCCATTTGTGCACGCTGAAAAGACATTACCGTGAATAGAAACTGTATAAAGTGCGCGACTTTACTCGAGCAACATTCCGAGAAGACGTAACTTACGTAACTTTGAGGAAGACGAGTACTATAGGGGGCTCTCTGAACTCAAAGGGGTTGAGTATCACGATATCTTTAACATTTTATTAAAGCTCAAGCTGGATCCAAAAGGAGAAACGGAAGTGCAACAAGCATCGCCGGTGCAGTGTAGCGACCACGAACTTGATGTATGCGAAACCACTGAACAAATACTCAAACCGCAAGTTTTTATACGCTCCGTTAATTTTTATGCGATCGGTCAGTCTTGTATCAGCCGCTTGTACAAACGGTCGACTTGTCATAACCGAGAGTGAAAATGTATTCCGCTGAAGAAAGTGGCGGCATACACATGAATTATTACGTGCCGATTGCCGAAGCTGAAACTCCATTGAGTGAGAACAAGTAAGTTTTGTTTAATTTATAGAGTCTCCTATTTTATAATTTTGCAAATTGTATTATTTTAAAACTAATCTCATTATTTTGTACAGCACTTCGTTGGAGCGTCGTGCGGTGCGTGTACTCAGCAGACGATTTGGCCTGACACGTACAACTTATAAATATTTGGACATTGGGATCAGCGTGAGACTTCCACACGGTTTCTTTGTGGAATTGGTCCTTGGCGACAACCGAGGAAATCAGATCGCGATGCGTCATGGAACGTGGACGACGCTCATTGATAGACGCACGGATATCGAGCGACTCGTGCAGTCAACTGTCGGTTCGTCGCTGTCTATTCAAGACCTAATAATCGAACTTGTACAAATGCGTGATGAAAAAATTGCAAAATTGTCATAGCGCAATAATTATTTATAACTATGATGTTTCTACTCGAACTCAAACACTGCGTCGAGAACGTATACCGCGAGCTATCTCAGCATGTGAGAGAGGTAGATACAAAATTCAACGATTTTGAGAGTATTCTACGAAGAAATCGTATTACTGAAAAATGTGACGCTGATAATATCTTGCGCGGCTTTTACGACCAAACGTCAATTGTAGATTGCGAACTAATAGCGTATGCTATAGATGACATTATGTATGATGCCTTGAGAGAGAGATCTTTTGATGTAGTAGGTTAACATAAATAAATGAAAAAATATATATGTAAAAAATTTTTTTATTTAATTAATTTTTCTTCCACATCCTCCACCTCTGTTCCTTATTCGAATATTAAAAATTAAATACCGAGCGCATGATGCGCAAACAAGAGAAAGCGAACGGGGTGGGTAGAAAGGACGCGAAGAGACGTGATAACACAACTCTCAGATTACAATAGCTGACCTACTGACCGACTTACCACTGCTTAGTCACACATAGTGACTCTCTATACAGAGTCTGGCCATAAGCGATTACGATTGCATGTCGATCGTCCCGTCGGGCGCGGACACGGACGTCCGATACATTAAAGCAAGGTACCACGCAAAGATGATAATGTAACTAATAGCAAATATTCTTACCCAAGAGCTGCAATACACACTGCTAGAATATTGTCAAAAAAAATGTTTATAAATAAGATGTCTTCAGCTTTAGGTTCGAGCATTGGTTGGGGAGCTTTAATACAAAATAATAACCTTATGAGCTTTTTGTCTCAATTGGTAAATGATGACAGCATTCTACCTAAAGTAACTAGTCTAAAAAGTGGACAAAGATCAATTTTTTGTTTAGTGACAATACCAAGAGTTAGACCACACAGATACCTAAATTTGACAAAAGCAAAAACTTCAATCTTTTTAATATTTAGCATGATTAATGATATTGTCATCAGTACCGAATTTAGCCGGCCGATATCGCTAGCGTTCGCAATTGTTTTCTTCGCCGACGAGTTGATTTCAATTGTGATTTTCTCTTACTATCTCAATGATGGCTACACAACAACCATCTCAGTCTACTAACGTAGAGCCGAAGATTGAGAACGCACCGCTTCCAAAGCGCAAAGGATCCAAACCGTCCTCCAAACGACGCAAAGAGAAGTTTCAACAGTGAAACTCATGTTACAGTAATTTCTTTTTTCTTTTATTGATCGATAATTTACCTTTTGATTGAAGGTTCCGAGACCTCATCCGGCGTATAATAGAAAAAGTTTAAGGTCCACTTTCATAGTATAGATCTATTAAAACTTGCTGGGAATGTTTTTTAAGTAGATATCCCATGAGACTAAGTTGACAAGCGGAAATCAAGAATTTATCCTAAAAGTTTTAGGTATTTCAGAGACATAGAAATAGGCTAGCCATTAATTTCAAAGTTTCGGCAACGTAAAAAAACTTTTCCACACAAAAACCACACAATTACATTTAGACGGTAAGATCGAGATCCTTAACTCCATGAAGAAAAGATTAATTTATTTCAGAGATATTTCTATCGACCGGATTGCTTTGTCCAAACGCTTGTGCACGGAGACGATAACGTTGTCGGCATTTGCAAAATAGAAGCATTATAATGCAGATATTTTTCTAAATTTCTAGTGTAAATACTAAAAAGGATTAAGGCTTAGAATGAAGTCTTATAGAGTTTCTTTTCCCACTTTTCCCTATACGCTTGAGAATGGAAATTTTGCCATCATTTTACGCCGCTACGCGCCGCAGAAAGAAATCAGCTAACCCGTGTTTCGAAAACAACCAGACATGATATATAAAGAGGCTCAGCGAGA
Source organism: Leptothorax acervorum (assembly GCA_035220615.1). NCBI lineage: Eukaryota > Metazoa > Arthropoda > Insecta > Hymenoptera > Formicidae > Leptothorax > Leptothorax acervorum. The sequence goes on from JASTWQ010000416.1 coordinate 42,343, forward strand.
GCCAAAAACCCAGTTCCTCGGCGCCAGTCGCCGACACCAGACCACAACGCTCTTCGCGCAAGGAAGAGTTTATTAACCCCGCGGCGTTAATCGCCTCCTGTAGTAGACGCCGGCGCCTCGTTGCCCAACGACTCATTGGCGTCAGACGGCGTTCCAGTCGCCTACCGATATAAAAGGAGGGAACGCAGCGAGCAGCAGCTCAGAGCTCTGAAGAATCTCCCACAGTACAGGAGTACTTCGAGAAGGAGCTGGACTCTCGTCAAATCAAGGAGATTAAAGACGTAATCACACAACCCCCCGAAGCCGACAAATACGGGACTGTCAAGAGAGCTCTCATACAGCGAATGTCTGTTTCCCAAGAGCAGCGTACACGTCAACTCTTAGAGCACGAAGAGTTAGGAGATCGCAGACCGACCCAATTCTTGCGACATCTCCGTACACTAGCGGGTGAGAACATACCCGACAGTCTGCTGCGTACTCTCTGGCTCGGAAGACTTCCTACACAAATGCAGACGGTGCTAGCCACTCGAGCCAAAAATCCCCTTAACAGCGTAGCTGAACAGGCCGATCGCATTCACAAAATGACCAACAAGGTCGTGATAGCAGCCACAGCTACATTAGCACCAGTTCCTAAAGAGTCACTGGAGGCACAAATCTAGGCTCTTACGAAACAAGTCGCTCAGCTCTCCACGCGACTTTCGAGGGATAAAACAAGGCAACGTAGCAATGACAGTAGTCGAAGCCGAAGCCGCAGCCAAAGCCGCAACCGCGGAACGTCCAAGGAAAAGAAGGACGATAAAAACGACAAGCACTGTTATTACCATAACCGATTTGGGGAAAAGGCTAAGAAATGCACACAGCCGTGCACCAACAAGTCGGAAAAAGACCAGGGCAGTCACTGATGGCGGCCAGTAGACCCGCCCCAAGCCCTCGACGCCTATTCGTCACATGCAGAGAAACCAAAAAGCGGTTCCTAATCGATACAGGGTCAGACGTGAGTGTATTCCCTCGCTCTCTTACAGCAGGATATATCGCGCTTACAACCTACGAACTTTACCCCGCTAACGGCTCGACAATCACTACATACGGCTCGACCACATTACAGCCAGATCTTGGGTTACGACGTGCATTCCCATGGCGTTTCATCGTCGCTAACGTCACACAGCCCATCATCGGAGCCGATTTTCTCGCCCATTACCATCTCCTACCGGATCTACAAAGAGGCATCCTTCTCGATGGTAGGACGAGTCTACGCATAAAAAGCACGGCAGAAAAAGGGGCTGCAGAATCGATCAGAGTGTTGGCAATCGAAAACGAATACCACCGAATCTTGGCAGAATTTCCAGAGATTACAAAGGCTACTACCAAGACGCGTACGGTAAAACACGCCACACTGCATCACATCAAAACCACGGATGGCCCATGCCGTCCCCGTTGGTTAGCTCCTGACAAACTAAAGGCAGCCAAAGCCGAGTTCGATCTCTTATTACAATAAGGGATTATACGACCTTCAAAAAGTCCATGGTCAGCACCTCTACACATGGTACCTAAAAAAGGCAACTCCTGGAGATCTTGTGGAGATTACAGGGGGCTCAATGCACGAACGGTACCGGATCGATATCCGATCCCACATATAGAAAACTTCTCGCAATCATTACACGGGAAGAAGATCTTCTCAACATTAGATCTTGTGTGAGCATATAACCAAATACCCGTTCACCCGGACGACATTCCGAAAACGGCTATAACAACGCCCTTCGGTTTGTTCGAGTTCCTCTTCATGCCATTCGGGTTACGCAATGCCGCACAAACTTTTCAACGCTTTGTCCACGAAGTCACAAAGGACCTGGTCTTTGCTATGACTATATTGACGATGTCCTCGTCGCGTCCGACGATGAAGAAGAACACAAAGAGCATTTACGCATACTATTCAAAAGACTACAAGAGTACGGCATTATACTAAACCTTGCCAAATGCATCTTCGGCGCGAAAAAGGTCCTATTTCTCGGCTACGAGGTCTCAGAGAAAGGCACACGACCTCCGCCAGAGAAGATCAAAGCAATCAAAAAGTTCTCAAAACCGGAGGACGTCCAACAACTCCGACGATTCCTGGGAACTCTAAATTTTTACCGCAGATTCATTTTTGAAGTCGCCAAGGATCAAACAATTCTAAATGGCTTACTTGGCGGCCCGAAAACGGAAGAGAAGGCTCCAATAACTTGGAACGCTGAATTAGAAGCAGCCTTCGAAAAATGTAAGGACAGCCTGTCTCGCGCAACTATGCTGGCTCACCCGAAGCCGGAGGCAGAAATCATCCTTACAACTGACGCATCCGATACAGCCATTGGAGCAGTCATTCAGCAGCAGGACGGAACAGAATGGCAAATCCCTTTCTAAAAAATGCACTTGCATTAAAAATAAATAAACCTTTTAACCTCAACGTAATCTTTCTTTACTGCGACAGATACTGCAAGATGCAACCTAGACGCCAGTTTCGACGCATCGATGTGTGGAGATATTTCACACGAATACGTGGGAGCAATCGTGTAAAGTGCAATTTTTGTGATGTGCAAATTAATATGGAGCGAGTTTTCTTTGGTGTCAACACAACAATTCTTGAAGCTCACTTATTCAACCATCATTTATCTTTTAGCGATTATGTTCTGGACGCCTAAGAGCGACTATTATCTGGTGAGTGCATTTATCATTCTCTAATAAATATATTTAATTTCTCTCTTTTAGATTTTGTTAGATAAAGTAATCTCATATCCGATGTGAAAGAGACTTCAAGATGGTTAAATTCCATGAAATTTCAAGAAAACCAGTCCAGACAGCGTTGATCTATTCAAAGGTCATTACAGCCCCTCAAACCAATGCGTCAGTCTTGAGTAGAATATATATAAAGCAATTTTCACGCTACTCTTAAAATTTATAAATCGCGCAATTTCCACAATCCGTAGCGATTTTCCGCGGTTCGGTCCTCCTCCACCTCCTCTTAACTATCAGATAATCCCCGACTCTCCTCCTCAACGGGCTCCTTCGCCTGTAGCACTTCCGTTTCCTTTCTCTCCTTTCACGTATCGGGTACTCCCCAATACACCTGGGAGGATTTTCAAGAGGCGTCGCGAGTGCGCGTTTTTGACCGAGCCCTCGTCAAGAATCAATTGAGACTTTTTCCGGTGTCGCTAATGCGTTTTTCGCCGTGTCCGGTGTCGCGAGTGCTTTCACCGTGCCTCGTCGTTTAGAGGCTTTCCAGTGTCGCGTTTTTCGCTGTGTCTCGTCGAAACAAAAGAAACTTTCGGTGTTGCAAGTGCGTTTCTCGCCGTGTCTTGTTATACAAAATTGAAATTCTCAGCCGGTGGCGTGAGTGTGTTTTTCGCCGTGCTTTCATATATAAATTGAGACTTTTTCGGTGTATGTGCCGTGTCTCGTCAAAACATTTCACCGCCCCCGTTAACCAGCTGAGCCATAATTCCAGAGGAAGTAGGCTCTCCACCAAATTCGCCGGTTTCCGCCTTTTGTGCAGAAAACGAAACTACCATACTGCAACCGCCGATTCCAAAAAATTCAAATTCAGAATCGGTGTTAGCGCAATTATGTACCATGATAACGTGTAAAAAATCCCCTGTCTGCGTAGCGACATTACGCTAATTGTAAGACAAGCGTGTAAGAAATCCCCTGTCTGCGTAGCGACATTACGCTAATTGTAAGACAAGCGTGTAAGAAATCCCCTGTCTGCTTAGCGACATCATTGTAAAATAATTGTAAAAATGCGACACAAATGCGTATTCAACAAGACTTTCAACAAAAACAAAACTAGCGTTAGGAAGAATATCAACGAGACCAAGCACGCCAAGACAGAGAAATCATAAAAAGCCAGCAGGAGCAGGCGCTTCTTCAACAAGATACTTTTAACAGAATGTTGGAAGTCATTCGTAATGCGGATACGGTCGGACGTAACCATAATCTACGTACTTCCCTCGCCAGTAAATGGAGATGGTGCACAAACAACGCAAATTTTCTCATCAACATCTACGAGTGCTACAAAGTTCTTGCAGTCGCAAATTCCCTAACCCTTTCAAAAGCCAAGATGTAGATAATAATTATATTGACCTTTTTTATCTTTAATTATAAATACTTTATATAAATTAATAGAATTTGATTGTTCAGGAAATATTCCTGATACAATTAAGATTTCGCTAATTGATGTTGGAAAATGTACACTTGGTAAAGAAATAACACGTATATAACTAGAAATATACTCGTACAAATTATACAAAATATATGAATCAATAAAATACATTCAATGCCTAGTTAAAATAGATCATCTCATATATAGATGTGGAAATCTTTTGACAACTTCCATAAAGATGGATTAACAACTGAATTACCTCTAATAATAAAAATGATTGTGAAAATATGGTAAATTCGATTTCGTTATATCAGATTCAATTCTGTTCCGTTGCGGTGTGCACATGTTTAGATTTAGAGAAATCATTCTTTGTATCGTTAAACACATAATTTCACGTTATTTTCACAGAGACACACTTATTGTATTATTTCGTGTATGTCAACAAAATCCATGTAAAATACCGCATAAGGTTGAGAGGTGTGATAATACCATGTGTAACAAAAGTAATTTGTGCAAGAGAGTGCATGTTACAAATGAAGAAGTCTTGGAAATTAATGAAAACATACGTCCGTTTCGGGATACCGTTTTTAAGGAATTGAAACGGTTAGCGTACATTTTAAGGGAGACTTTTCCTAAAGAATTACAGATTACGACATGTACGTTAAATGTGTTGGGCGAATGCCTATGGCCGTGTTTGGCATGTGGAACAGCAGCTAGAAATTGTAAGTTTCTATATAGTATTTGTCAATTTTTCTACATAAATATATAAATATCAGAATAAATTAATGAAAAGTATATTGTACTTGCAGCATATGTACCAGCATGCAACAAATGCTACATCCCATTGATGGAAGATGGGAAAAAAGCATTAAGATGCGGTCACGTATATTGTCTATATTGCTTGCACTGTCTTCCATTGGACATCGATGGGCTACTTTCTCTCCAGGAATGTCATCAATGTCACCAAATCTGACTAAATTATACTTATTCTCTTTAACTATTAAAGAAGTAAGTTATTATTAGATAACCCTGCGCAACATAAATGGTAAAAATTATTAACGGGCAATTCGTCTTTCAAAATTTAAAATTACTATAAAAAATAGTGTAGCTACTATCAACGTTGAAGAAAATAAGATTATTTTGGAAGATGGAACTAAATGTAAATATTCTGACAATACTTGCTTTTCAATTAATGGCGGTTATTCCTTCTGGGATAATTACTTTCAAGATCCATTTTGTATAAATTTAAGAAAATATATTCCAATATATTCCGGACCTGCCAATTACGTTAAAAAATATGTAAAAGATTCAATTCTTGAATCTTATATAATTCATTTTTTGATGACTATGATTTCTAATTAGTTCTAAATAACAAACAATATAGAGCATGTAATCAAATAGCATATCAAACAGAGCACCCAAAACCTGCAACCTTATTATTAGATAGTCTAAATTCTGGACTCAGATATGATCATAAGAATTTAAATAAGAATATAAATATTATGACTTATTTCAATTTTAAACTAGTTTACATAATTAATCATGTCAAAAGTCAAGTTGATGATTTATATAAAAGAATATCTTATGAAAGATGTTTAGCTGAATAAAAAATAATACACAATATAATGGCTCTTGCAACAATCTCTCCGCATCAATTTGCATACCAATATTTTGGACAACCAGGCTACACAGCAACAGTAGTTGAAAAGATAATTTATCTAATTAAGTGTAATCCTGTTTCAGTCAATTTTACAAGAGTAAATAAGTGTTACACTGAAATTCCAGTAATCTATATAATCAAAGATAATATTTCTTATCACCCTAGAATCTTAGTTAATGCTGGAACCGAAGTTGAATGCTCCACTACACTAAAAAACAAATTTAAATTAAATGACCCGGGACGACGGAATATTGGCGAGAATAAGAGGATTCGTTCGAAAAATCTTCCAAGCCTCCTCGCGCTTAATTAAATCTGCATAAAATCGATGGCACCTAAATTAACTGTTAAAACAGCAGCGCCATATTGCCAATTGAGATGTGGCATATGTAGAAAAGTTATATGCCAGTATGGCATATAACAAAAAAAAAGGAACTAAACTAATACAACACATGCGACACCATCAGGCGTATATATTAAGAAACGAACAACCCGAACCGGTTGCAGTACCGGTTTTGGTACCCGTCCGAGTACCGGTTCCGCTTCGGGAAAAAATTAAAAATAAAAGAATATATACATCCACACGAGGCACTAATAAAAATTTTAGAAAATAAAAGAAAATATTTAAATAATAACAAAATAAAAGAACTTGAAAAATTAACAGAAGAAGTACCGTTGGGTACTTTTAAAAAATATTATGACGGTATAAGAGAAAAAAGAAATAAACTGTGCCATCCAGAAATACATAAGACAAATAAGGAAATATACAATAAAAATATTTTTAATTTAAGAAAGAATCGTAAATTTGTAGAAGAAGTAGGCAATGTATTTCAAATAATGAAAGTAAGTAGGTAGACTATGGGCATTCTAAATTTTCTGTGGGCGAGGGGTAAGCGGGGCAGGGGGGTTCCACGTAGTACCTAGAGGGACTCATAGATGGCGTTCGCGACCGAGATCACGGTCGATAATATCGATTGAGGACACGCGATCTCTTTTACCATCTAAACTAGTCACGTAGTCTTTTTTTACCATCCGAATTAGTCCAATGGTACATACGATTGCTAACTGTAGACAACATACCGAACAAGATTTAATAAGTTGTTTATCGATTATACATATCGACCGCGATGTTAGTTGCAAGCGTGCCCTATGAGGTGTTCTCTATGCCCGGTGGTGGGGGGTGTGGGGGCCCGTGGAGCAAGATCCCGGAGGGGGATCGTGCAATTGCGTTGATAGGTCCGCGTTGGAGAGGGAAGGGGAGAGGGAATTTAGGCGCGCTTGTCGGGACATAGTGTAATATTTAAAATAACCTAAAGGTGTTCAGCTATAATTTATAACATCGACGATCGTGACGTCGATTTGTCTTTTTTTCTTTTCTTTTTTCTGTGGAGATCCCTTTGTCGAGGGCTTCGTGTTCGAACATGTTTCACGACGCCACTTTGGAGTTGTAACGTCACGTACTACGTTTTTTTTTCTCTCGCTCGACTCATTTCCCTTCGCGTTCTCGAACTTTCCTCCTCCTTTTCGGTATTTTAATATTTTAAATAATTAAATCATTTTATTAGTTCCTTAAATTTATAGTTTAAGAAAGAGACATTATCGCAACGCATAATTTAAACAAGGAATAGAGGAGAAGAAGGTGGAAGGAGAAAATAATTTAAAATTGTTTACCGTGTTATTGTACATTTATTTATTCATTATATCCCCATTTAAACAAGGGATTATATCACTCACATACATCAATAGGTCTCTCCTTCAAGGAATCATACAAAATTTGATCTATAGCATACACTATTAATTCACATTCTAAAATTGAATATTTATTACAAACGCCGCGCAAGATTTTAGCGGCGTCATTTTTTTCGGTAATACGATCTCTTAGTAAGATACTTGCACATTCTCTACATTTTGCATTCACCTCTTTTGTTTGCGGTGCTAGCTCGACGTATACATTATCGAGACACTGTTCGAGCTCAAATAGAAACAGTACGGTTGACGGCTTCATGTACAAGCATGTGTCGCGTAACGTAAGTTTCACATTATTTTCACCGCGCATTTTAACGAGTTCTATTTGTAGTTCTCGTATAGACAGCGATGAAAATGTGGTTGACTCTATAAGTTTTTCGATGTCCGTGCGTTTTTCCATGATCATTGACCATGTTCCATAGGGCATCGCGATTCGGTTTCCTCGGTTGTCGCCAAGAATCAATTCCACAAAAGAACTGTGTGGAGGTCTCACGCTGATCCCAATTTCCAAATACTTATAAGCAGTTGGTGTTAATGCGAATTGTCTGCTCAAGATACGAGGCGTATAACGAGGTTTATATTTATCGAAAAAACTGTAGAAAAAGAACAAAATAGATAAATGATTTATGGAAAAAATAGGTTTTGGAAAAATATATGCAAAGTAATACTTACGTATCACGCTGGTTTGATGGAATTTCACAAGGAATCGGCACGTAATAATTCATACTTGTGCTGCTTCCCACAGAGGAGTACATCGCTGTTGCTTACAAGATTCGAACTGCTTCCACACGGGTGACTGATGCAAGACTGAACATGTAAGGATCGCGTATGACTCATTATAAAAGAAGGGAAGGGAAGGGATTATTCCCCTTCCTTCAGCATTTCAAGCACCAATGTCAGCGCTGCTTACGTAGAAGTTATTAATAAAAATTCTAAGAAATGAAAAAAAGTTAACGTTAAAAGAAACGCAAAGAAAGCCAACGCATCTTTCAAACATTTGCTAACCACTAACAACTAATGGGGAAAGGGAAAAGGAAATAAAACATTGTAAAATTTATATAATTTATTTATTTTTTAAAAAATTTCAACTCTTTCTGGCGTGACCACCAGTTAAATAATTTTAATACATTTTGTAATGCGCAATTCTTAACATGGTTTCCACATCGCATAGTATTAGTATCATCTAGATTATTTAAAGATTCGATATCTTCATAATCCGCATCCAGAGTCTCGACGATTAGGTTTTTGCTCGCACAATTTTCAAGCAGATCCACCAGCCATTCTAGTTTCTAACATCCCTTGACGTACACCAGAGTCGATGGCGTCTCGTCGTCGTCGTCATCGTCATCCTCTTCTGTACCAAGCACAGCCGATGTAATTATGCGTTCAGCTATGCTGTACGGTACGTTTCCGTCTTCCCATTGTAATCCATGGTGATTTCTAATCAACCAGGAAGCACACGACTTGTCGGATTTTGTGAGGAGACTCCACGGCATGGGGTGTGTAAAAATGTAATGCGCCAGAACGACCCCCTTTCGCAACACCGCCACCTCCTTCACGACAAATTTCATCCCGACGGTGAATCCTTGCAGATCGACAAACGTTGGCACGATCATGATGCAACAAAGGAGCGATCTGTACTGTACCTAATCGCGATGCATCTTCCTCTCTTATATCGGAATATTTGCAGATAATGCAATTTACGTGATCTTGCGCACTACGTTCGACAACGGGCTGTATTCGATTATGCGATCATGCAAAATGAGACAATAGGCGGTAGTATTCGCGGGTACATTCTCTTTGCAGTCAAATTCTATTCGCACATCCACGGTGGCGCTCTTGACGGACTCGTTCTGTCGCGAGCAATCAATGACCACAAAAGGTCCATGCATCAGGAATGTGACCACGGTGCACAACGTTTCGTAACAATCGATTCCGTAATAAGCTTTACGGAAACGTGCATACATATCAAAAAGGATGGCGTATCGTTTTTGTCAATGTCTAGATTCATATCGTCGTATGGATAAAATTCAGAGTTTAGATAAAGTTTCACGTTGGTCAAATTACAGTGGTCGAATCGACTAGCATCTCGAGACATAACATTCTTTCGGCCAGTTTGGAGAGCAAAGATGACATATCGCGGTTTTTCTAGCTGAGTCGCAGTTTTGACGGCCCATGAATGCTTCGTTGTGCTCTGCAGCAGGGGATACTCGTACAGATCCCAAGAACGGAAACTTATACTCAGGTAACGCCCGTTTTCCAAGGCGCGCAGCATCGATAGCTTGTTGACCTCGTTTAACGTAACATGAGGCATTCGCCACTGTACTTTAAACAATTCGACTTCCGGCTCCGTCGTCGGATTTCCCACAATGGTATTATTGTCGCTACGCGCTCGTATCAAAATTAATTCGTGACGAGCGTTAACAACCACGCGTTTGTAATCTTCGCAAAAGCCCAGCAACATCTTGAGCGGTACGCAAAAGTTGAAATATCCTTCCGGTATGTTTGATGCAATGTCCCATCCAGCGTTCCGCATGATCGAAGCATTGTCGTACGTTAGCGATACATAGTTCTTGATAGTACTGGTTATTCCAACGTTTCTGCTGCGATCAATCTCCACGCCGTTGAGTTCATATCGAATTTCATCAAACATGAACGCCACACAATTATTTACAAACGTTGCCTGCGACTCATCGTTCCTTTTCTTTATCCTCAATATTCCTTCAACGTAGAGAAAACTTTCACACGGCAACGTATACAGATCCTGCTGTTGTATGGGTATTCGTATCTCGTCGCTATGCTCAAACGTTGTGTTGGCGTACGGGTTGTACGTGTGAGTCTCGATCTTGACGATGCGATCGTCAAAGACCGGCTCGCCTCCGACCTTAAGGATATCGATCATGTTTTCTCAGATATTTCGCACCGCGAATCCCAAAGATTGCAAAAATTCAACGTTCGATGCTCTTAACTTCTTCTTCGTGTTTTTAGCGCAACCTGACAACGATAATGATGGTGATGGTGATGGTAATGATTGAATGATATCGTTGGTCACTACCGTAGTGTAGATAGTCTTATCTCTTGCGTGCTCTGAGTCGTTCAATACGAGCATCTCATATGTCGCGCACACTCACACGCGCGTTATCGCTGCTGCCGTCGTACGTGTAATCTCACGGTGATCTCCTCTCCTCGAAAATCAAGCAATTGTCCGTCTTGATCCACGACGCGTATCGTTAGCTCCGTAATGCTCCGCGCGATGATCGGTAGATAAATGATCTGCGCCGGCGTTTCCGATATCTTATATCCTGGTGGCACGTTCGGAGAAAATTCATGTATCGTATGAACACGTTTACCGTTGCTGTACGCACCCGCGGTCACGTTACACTCTATGCGGATTATGTTTATGTTAATGATATTAATCGGTTGATCGGATTGATGCCATTTTCCCGGTGGCAATATACGCTCCGGCGAGAATCCCAGCAACGATCCAATGTTGTTGGGCTTGCTAAAGTTTACTTTGAAAGCGCAATTGATCTCGCTCTTCATCGTGTTGTAATTAGCACGGAGCACCATCGGGTATTTTACAGTCTCGTCTTCGTCCTCGTAATCGTCCTCGTCCTCGTTGCCGTTTGCGCTAATTTCACTTCTGACGGTCCCCTCTCGCGCGATATCCGCGACCGATGTATGATTATCGCGATTGTTGAAACGACCTACGCGTCGGCCGCGTTGCGGGCGTTTCCGTAAAATTGCGCGTTTCAAAAACTGGTGTATGGCTCGTATCTCGTACGATCCCTCGGGAAGCGTAATTTCCGTGTCATCCTCGTCAAAATAGAATTTATTATTCGAGGAATTTACGTTCGGTATTGTGTGATAAGTTTCAAAAACTGTTAGACCGAGCTCGTAGTCGCCGTCGCTCAAATCTACGGCGGGAAAGTAGTGCACCGCGAGGATGCTGCTCTTCCCGGTCAGCGTGAATGTCATAGACATGTCGGGAAAACCGTTCGACTAACACTGAGTCTCCGCGGGCACCGTCAGCTTTTAAATTCGCGCTGATTCATCGATTGTCTGGAGAAATCGTAGACACAATTGTCCGCAGATGTTCTGATCATAAGTTTGAAAGGGCGTGTGATTGTACTCAATCTTTGTCACGCTCGGTTCGAAATATCGCACCAACTCCTTCGACGGTCGAAGATTACCGAAACTGTCGAAATACATCACGCGGTTTCCCCTCTTTGCATACGCCACCCAATGAGTACCGGGGCCAGCTGCATCATCCAAATTTACAATACCGCTCTCGTTTCGTCGTATGCCGTCGATCGGTAACGAGTCACGCATGAAGACACCTCTAAAATACGGAATGCGCATACGCTTTGCCAGTTGTTGCAGTTGTACGTTGGTAGTTGCACCCGTGGGCATAATTAACGTCTCTTTGACGTTTTTTTTTTTCCTTTCTTCTTCTTTGATGTCACTCCCTGCCCGCGTTTGTATGGAGCGAGATAAAGTCCACGACCTTCCATGGCGCGATTGTGACGTCGCATCTCTTCTAACTGACGCAACGCGGCTTTGTTATCGTTCACGGCTTTTGCCACTCCCGCCGCCCCGCCGGCCAGAGAACCGAGAACTCCCAGCAACGGTAGAATCGGTAATACACCTCCTCGTTTGATGCTGGAAGTATCCGTTTTTTCGATGTTCTCTTCTTCTTCTTCTTCACGGTTTTCAAACCCATTCCTAACTTTTGCTTGACATTCATGGTCGCCCAGACGGCTGTAGCGGCAGCTCTCTCTCCGAGAGCGGAATTTTTCGCGATGACACGTTCTAGCGCTCTCTTGGCGAGTATCTTGTCCGCAGCGTGTCTGTCGATGAGATCGTTGCTACGCGAATACGCTATATCGTGTTCGCGACACGCCGCGTCTAATGGATTAATACCTTGATCACCTCTGGCTAATCGTTTTTCCAGCCGAGTGCCCGGACCGCAAAACTGATAGCCTGGAATATGCAATTCGATTGGAAGTGCGTTTATCGCGCGGTTTAACAGGCCTCCGCCTATTTTCGTTGGCATTCGTAGCAATTCTTTATCAATGGTGCGGGACCGTCGATGTGCGTTCGCTGCCACGGTTGATTGTAATGTTCGTAACAGCGACGATAGGTCTGAACCTCCAAATCCGCCTTTATATGTTCCGGAAGCTTGTCCCAGACGTAATGAATGTGATCACCGCAAATTTGCAACAGAACAGCTTTGGGCACAAATTGCAACTGTTCGGCGCTCAAATCGCAAATATCGGATGGTCTTGATAACAGGACGAACATCTTTGCTACTGAGCGACTCGCGGTTCCGCGCACCTATAAATAGGCGCTTGATTCAGCCCTCCAGTCGGCAGTGTGAAAAATGAAGTTCGTGCAACAGCCGTTGGCCATACGCGTGACGAATTACGACGACAGATCACGGTCGATGGGGGGCAATGCGGAGAAGCGTAGGCACGGTACGGTGCTACCGACTACTATACGCGCGATCATTTGTGGTCCCTCGAATTGCGGTAAAACCAACGTTCTGATAAGCTTGTTGGAAAGTCCGCACGGTGTACGTTTCGAAAACGTGTACGTGTACTCAAAGTCGCTACAGCAGCCAAAATATCGATATCTAGAAAATTTATTAACATCGATCGATGGAATCGGCTACTTCACGTTCTCCAACAACAGTGACGTCATTCCGCCGAGCGATGCGTGTCCAAACTCGATCTTCGTCTTCGATGACGTAGCATGCGACAAGCAAAACGCGGTGAGAGAGTACTTTTCAATGGGCAGGCATTCGAGCGTTGACTGCTTTTATCTCTGTCAGACCTACGCGAGAATACCCAAACATTTGATACGCGACAACGCGAACCTGTTGATCATATTCAAACAAGATGGCACCAATCTGAAACACGTGTACAACGATCACGTGAATACCGACATGTCGTACGATGAATTTTGCGCGTTTTGTCGTGAATGTTGGCAGCACGATTACGGATTCGTAGTGATAGACAAGGACAGCTCGCTTAACAATGGTCGATACAGAAAAGGATTTAACGTGTTCGCGATACCGCAAAAGCGGTCAGTCGTTGTCGGTACCTCGTCGAGGTGAAACATTGTAGAGAGAGAGATTAACAGTTTGCTTTTTTCCGCGATAACCACGATCGACATGAGTGATGATATTCGTGAGCGCGAGAAGATTGCGAAAGAGATTGCGAAAACGAGCAAATCGATTCGCAAGAAACTTCGCGAGTTGAAGACCGGTAAGATCGAGAAGGACATTGAGTTGGACACTGCACTTTAAGCCTCTCATCGGGCCACTGCGAAAGATCGCCGAGAACTCGAGCGCGGTGAAGAAAGAGGAGCCGGAGAGCGTTGCCGAGATCGACACGTTTTCCGAAGATGTGACGCCGAAAAAGAAGAAACGATTATATTTCTCGTCGGATCCGACGCCGCGTAAATCTAAGTCAATCGAAAGCTCCACTGATGTACCACCGATAACCTCTACACCGATAACCTCATCTCCACCGATATCATCTCCACCATACGTAACGGCGAGAAAAGTGCAACCTACAATAAAGTTCGAATTACCCGAAAACGCGCCTGTTTTTGAACTCACGGACGACTCGGAGCTCGCGACGTCCATTCGAAAGGAGTTGGAAACGCCGGAGGGTCGAGAAACGTTGCATAATACCTTGGGTCCATTAGGTCAAGAGTACATCGGGGCTCTTATGAAGCGCCAAACCAAAGAGCGATATAGATACCGTGTACGGCGTTTATCTCGGCAACGATGGAATGATGCTCGGCAATAAACGTTTCAAGGTGGATAGCATGGATAACATGTATATCGGACGACGTACATTACATTGGCACACCCGGTATTTACGAGTTGATCTTTAAAAACAAGCCTGATAAAAACATTTACACGGAGGAGGACATGCAAAAGTACATAAATATACTGTTTGAGACGAGCACTCATAAATTCAATCACGATCCTCTCGGGCGAGTAAAGTCCCACAGGGGATACAAGTACACAGATATAATCAAGAATTTGATACTGCTTGCATCCATGAAGAAACGATCCGGAAAGGGATTAATCGCGCCTCGCGCGATGACGCTGACCGACAATAAGATCGATTACGTGCACTGGGACGATCCCAACGAGCTGGTGGATCGTCTACGATTGCTCGACGCTTCGCGCCACGCTGGCAACAATGCCCACGACAACGAGATCATGTCGATCATCAAGGAACTTCGCGAAGCCGGTCTTGTTATAAATTGAATCGCGCGGCAGCGAGCTGTTCAATCAACGTTGAAATGCCGATCAACAAATTTGGGGTATTCGAGCAGATCAGAGACGTGCCGAACGCCGTTTCGCACCATCAGTCGAGCGGATTCGTGAGACATTACGTGCGCAATAACGCTCTATGTCTCATCGCTACGGATTTTGACGCAAAGTCGCGCAAGATTCGTAAAGTGGCGCAACCGGAGGCTGATACCGACGCCGCCAACAAACTATACGTGGATTATTACATTAAAAAGTTAAGCAATCAACTGAGAGCGTCAGACGAGAAGCTGACGGCGTACGAGAAGGACGTGCAAGCGTTACGGATTGCGATAAACGAGCTTCGGCATTCGATTACCGCTGAATCAGAAACGACAACGGACAACATTGGACAAACGGACCAAGATCGGCTACGAACCACTAACAAGCGGCAACGAACGACCAAAAACGGTTCAGGAACGGCTATCGGAGGGCTGCCGAGCGACTAAAGAACAGCTATCGAGCAGCTATCAAGCGGCTCAAGAACGGCTCAAGAACGGCTATGAACGGCTGACGAATAGCTATAAACGGTCAGCGGATGACAAAGAACGGCTATTGAAGGACAATAAACAAAAATAAACGGCTATTGAAAAATAGTTGGAGATATAAATCATAATTTCTTTGCACATATTATTATTATTACGCGCTGACCAATCGTATCGCTAAAAACATGACATTGTCGAAATCCGATGGACGTAAAAATATCGAGAAACAACGACTCGTCGAGGAACTGCATGCTCCGGCGAGAAGAAATTTTCCACGAAGACACGTCATAGTGCGAGGGTACGACGACCTGTGGCAGGCTGACATCGTCGAGATGCGTCCATACTCGCGTTTCAACAAAGGATACCACTATATACTTACCGTCATCGATGTGTTGAGCAAGTACGCGTGGGCCGTGCCACTCAAGAGTAAAGGCGGAAGCGAGACAGCCAACGCTATCGCTAAGATAATTCGAGACAGCAAGAGGTTCCCGAAAAACTTGCAAACCGATATGGGAAAGGAATTTTACAACGCCGACGTACAACGATTCATAAAGAAACACGATATCAATCATTATTCCACATATTCGGTGATGAAGGCATCGGTCGTCGAGCGATTCAATCGCACGTTAAAGAACGACATGTGGAAGATGTTTACGCTCAACGGAAATTACAAGTGGGTCGACATGCTGCCGCGTCTCGTCACGGATTACAATGCGCGCAAGCATCGAACGATCGGTATGCGACCCGTCGAAGTTACTCCCGCGATCGCTGAAAAACTCCTGGGTACGGTGTACAGCGCGATAAAGATCGCGGGTCCGGCAAAGTTCAAAGCAGGCGACCCGGTACGCGTTAGCAAATACAAGACGATTTTCGAAAAGGTTACACGCCGAATTGGACCACCGAGGTGTTTAAAATCGTTAAAGTGCAGCGTACTAATCCCGTAACCTATCTACTCGAGGACTATCGTGGAAAATCTATCGCTGGAGCGTTCTACGAGCACGAGTTGCATCGTGCGACTTACCCGGACGTGTATCTCGTGGAGAAAGTACTTCGCAGGAGGGGCGATAAAGTTTACGTAAAATGGTTGGGATTCGATGGATCGCACAACTCTTGGATACACAAGGACAATGTGGTTTAATTTTATACAGGCTGCATTTATTTTTTTATACTTTATAAAAAATATGTACACAACATATGAGAAATATACGATATACATATAAAAAAATAATGAATCGACATCTTTATTATTATTATACGACATATATAAGAAATATACAATATACATATAAAAATATAAAATACAATATCTTTATTATTATTATACAATATGTATAAGAAATATACAATAGATATATACATATAAATGAAATACGATATCTTTATTACACTACATTACATTATACTACATTATACTAAATTACGTAACAATTATTTTATAATGTCCCCATGGCAACGTAGAATAATCGGTAGAATCGGGCACAATGTATCGCTTATCGTCGTACGGACTCAGAGCGATTTTCGTTTCGGACACTGTATACACTTCGTGCAGCTTCGATCTTATACACGACTGACGACGAGTCATTTCAACCTCATCGTTCAGACACCGCGTGTAGTCGTCGAACGTTATAGTACGCTCTACGACATTACTCTTGACACCTTTTGCTCTCTTAGTGTCTTTTTTACCATCGACTCGCAAGGCGTACATTTTCGCCCTGAGTCCGACGAATTCGGTCATGATCGCGCCGTTATTCTCATCCTTCATCAAGCCCGGCACCTTCTTGTTCTCAAGCGGTATACCGTACGCGTTGTCGACCGGGTAATCGCTCGTATCAAACCTAACGATATCACGTTTCACGTTTTCGTACACATTCTCGCACTCTATATGATAGATCAAACTGTCCGTGTCGGTATACATGACTTTACACTTGTCGCTATACAGTGGTAACATGTACTCGTGATGAAATTCGTACAAACACGTCTTGGATATGTCGAGGATACACATGCCCACGTAGATAGGTTTGTTAAACATCACCTCGAGTCTACGCAGCTCAACGGCAACCAAATTTTCCGAAAAAATACTTCTGCTATGGAAATTTGGTTTCGCGATCATTGCTTCAGCACCGTATCTCCCATTCCATTTTGTCAGTAGTTTAACATCTACGTGATTGCGCAAATTCTCCATGGTTTTTCCGAAAACCGCGTTATTCATCAATTTATATAAGTTCTTTTCGAAATCGTTTGTCGCGCGCGTTCTAAATGTCGTATTAAGTTCTATGTAATCGCGAAGCCATGGAGATTGCGAAAATTCCAACACGCGGTGTACCTTTGTAACGCGAAGACCGTGACGAATACATTGCTGCAAGTTACGGTAATGTATGACGTAACGTTTTTTATCGTAAAGAGTCGCGAGAAGTTTTTCCTGCCGCTTTCCGGGTGGTTTATCGCGCGTCGGACAGAACGGTAGGTCAGCATGCGCGTCGTGCAAATGTTGCGGATACTCGAGATCGACTTCTAGAACGTAACCCGTTGGGGAATCCGAAGCGATCGCGCTCGCGTCAAAGTTCGAGATATCGTCGATCTATCGAAAATTCGCATAAGGTAATGGTTGACACATTGCCCATCCGTACAAATTATTGACGTCAAAGTACATCAAGTACGACGGTGGTTTCGATGGATCGTACGACTGCATGTACTTGTTATTGGCTCGCGCATATCTACCGGAACATTGACTGAGGCCGCCGCGAATACCGCGTTCGATAAACATTACCATGTCAATGTCGGTGAGTAGTTCAAAATTTATGCGTGTATATTTCAACATGGCGTCCCACGTGAAACCTGGCAAAGTATAATAATGCGCAGGATCTAATCCATAACTCGCGACACAGCTATTGCGAAAATTTTCAAATATGTCGGCCAATAACAAGACATCGGTCTTTAGATATAGATCGCTGTATTCGCCCAAGGTTTGAATGGAAAACCGTCGCCAGACGTTCGCGGCGTGCTCGTAATCGCTCTCGGATATAGCGTTACCGGTCAAAGAACTGTAAAACGATTCGCGCGGTGGTAAGCATGGGTCCTCCAATTTTTCGACGCAGTCAATGTATTCGTACGGAAATACACCTTTTCGCGTCAAAAGATCAAAATCATCGGTCGATAATTGTGAAAATTCAGAACGCATAATTTTTAATTTATCTTTGCACAAAAACATGCTAATTTATCGAGGCTGCTACTCAGAAATTTATATGAATCTATAAAACGTAACTTTACACAATTTTGTGACTTTGATCTTTCGGCGGTATCGTTAACATGCTTCGTGAATGAAATATATTTTTCTTTCGTTATTGGTAATAAATCAATTTTGCCCTCAAACGTGGTGGCAATTTCTTTAATAATGAAATGTGAATCGTAACCGGATAAATTATGAAATACAATGGGAATGAAGTGCGAATCTTTATAATTCAAATTACAATTTGAATGCGCGGGACCTCTATACCGACCGGTCAGATGGCAATGATCGCGTACCCGCGTGTCGTCTGGCGCCAGCGGTTTTTCACATACGTGACATTGCGTAGCTGTATTAAACTTTTCCCATTCGTCTCGCGTTAAGCTTGCCATGGGGACATTTGCGGATAAAATACCTTTTACGCGATGCGCTAATTCTTTTAGTTCGTTGGCGAACCACGCAATACAATGACTATCGCGACGAAACCGATATACAGACAACGAATTGTCGTACGAGCACTGTAGGTAGTACCCTATGCTGAATACCTGATGATGTTGAGACATGTAGGTTGACGCTTGCTGATCAGCATCCGTTTTCTCTAGGGTGCATTCAAGGTCGGCGTATACAACAAACGGGAGCCGCTCCTTCCTGCTGCAGTTTTTAAAGCTCAGCCACTTGTCGTTGTCGCTCGGTAGTCGGATTGCACAGTCGTTCCTTTCCGCAATCAATGGTGTGGGCTTCCAATCTCTTGCTCGAAATGAAGTAGTGTAAGCATCTGAAAAAAAAAACATAATTGTTTATTATCTTTTTTAAACAAAAAATAATTTATTTCAATTTTTTTATTTTATATAAAATGTATAGGTACTCACCGATCGCAAAAGTATTTCCGGCCATCGTGTTTGCTCAACTGCGAGCTCACGAGACGGGACAGGTTCTTTATCAACGCGAAATGTCCCACGTTGTCGTCTCGCGGATCTGGCAGGTACAGCAAATTGACGTGACTATTCTTTTTACTGTCGGTGAGTCGTATCGGGAGAATTTTCAGCGGCTCTTGTTGCTCGACAGTATATACATTTATCGACACGTCGTTGAGTCGTTCAAACTTCTTAATTTGGTTTAACGTCATTGGAAACACAATGTCCTTAAGATTTAGCACCGACGTATAATGGGGGTACGAGAATGGTTTATTTGCATTTGTTTGGGCTGGACGCAGAGCAGCCACTACGCGAAACACGCATTGTCCTTTGTCTGCACGTTGATCACCGCTTTCTTTTTTATTATCTCTCGCGGCATTTCCACAACACACCCCGCGTGCAAATGATTGTACTTGTTTATATTTACCGTCAAGTTCAGTATACGCGACAACGCCCACCCACTATCACGTTCTTGAAATTCTTCCAAGGTGGCTAACGTAGGCTCGATAACGCGCTGCTCATACCACTCACACAGGTCGGACGTGCGAAAAAGTTCAAAGTTTCCCGTAGCGAAACTTTTATCCGCACGTTTATCACCTGTCACAAATTCACCGTTGAACACGGTATTCACCTTCACATTTTCATGCTCTCGCATGATGGTCCGCACACGATCGAGCACAATGTTTCTGGCATCTTCGAGAAACTGGCGAGGCACTATATGTTTTAGGTTTATTACCGCACCAGTCTGTATACGACTTATAAAAGCCGTATCGATATCGCACCATCGGAGTCCTGTCTCACTCGCACTCGCACTGTATCCGGCGCCCGCATGCACGAAACGTTGGCGTACCGAGTCTTTCAAACTTTCGAGTCGCGTGATTTGAGCCACCGAAGATTGTCTATCGTGAACGGATAATGGTGGACGCTTGGCGCAACTACGTCCTTCCTCGATTATCTCGTCGCATCGCTGCTCCCACGCGGTAAATTCTTCCCTCGAATTCAGTCGAGCGGATTGCTCCGAGAGCTCTTGCACTTGGTCTCTTAAACGGTCCATATTGAAATGTCTTTTTTTTACAATATTAAGTCCTTTTACATCTCTGTGCAAATAGGACACATATTGCATGGCAAGATTTGATATAATTTTTGCCTGCAATTGGAGCAGTACCGACCCTCAATTGCGTCATGCAGCTCAATTACGTGTCTGCGTACGGCGTATATATATATATCTTGTGTGTTAGGCGCTATGTCAATCATGCATGACATGCATGCTCGATAGTCATTGCCCAATGTGTAATAAAAAATTATTGCGCAACATTTTGTGCGCCCACTTAGCGCAAGAATCTCGTCGCGATATACAATTTTTTCAGTTCGTTGGTCATCCCCTGGTGAATTGCGCCACTCGTCAGATAATGCACGATCTTCTTCATCGGATGAATCTACGTCCATTATGTCCTCCCAATTAATATTCTCTCGTTCCATTATTTTTAAGAACAATATTCGTAACGTCACTTATCAATCACTTTACTTTTTATTAACTTGCACGCACTTACACTGGTACTGAACGTATATAGTATAAGACTTTATATATGACACAGAGCAGAATCACGGGGCTGATGGTTAGCGTATACTGCGATTTTGGTGCCTTTCGTTCTCCATTTTTATACATTTTCGTCTATCGCTTTTTCTCTCTCTTTCCAAGAGCATCGTAAAGAGAAGTAACATCCCTTAAAATTTGAATCTGGATATGTTTTTAAAAAATTTTGACACAAAAATGGTGCAATATACCATATCCGGACACGTAGCCCAGATAAAAGGCTCTTCACAAAAAATAAAGTGAAGACATCTCGGCGTCACGATACTTGGTCATAAATTATAGCCGCCTGTCATCGGCGCTCAATTCTATAACGCTTTTTTCTTACAGCCGCGAAGATGTTATTTCTTGAAATAGAAAAACCATGACGGGTATCAGTCGCGCCATACCCTGATGTTTTGTATGTACCTATGTTCCAAAATGTTGGTACAAATAGTGCAATATACCATATCCGGACACGTAGCCCAGATAAAAGGCTCTTCACAAAAAATAAAGTAAAGACGACATCTCGGCATCACGATACTTGGTCATAAATTATAGCGGCCTGTCATCGGCGCTCAATTCTATAACGCTTTTTCTTACAGCCGCGAAGATGTTATTTCTTGAAATAGAAAAACCATGACGGGTATCAGTCGCGCCATACCCTGCTGTTTTGTATGTACCTATGTTCCAAAATGTTGGTACAAATAGTGCAATATACCATATCCGGACACGTAGCCCAGATAAAAGGCTCTTTACAAAAATAAAGTAAAGACGACATCTCGGCGTCACGATACTTGGTCATAAATTATAGCGGCCTGTCATCGGCGCTCAATTCTATAACGTTTTTTTTTTACAGCCGCGAAGATATGAAGGGTTATTTCTTGAAATAGAAAAACCATGACGGGTATCAGTCGCGCCATACCCTGCTGTTTTATATGTATCTATGTTCCAAAATGTTGGCACAAATAGTGCAATGTAACATGTCCTGACATGCAGCCTTCGACAAAAGCTTCCAGAATTTTTCAAGAAAGCTTCCAGAATTTTCCAAGAAAATTCAACCTTGGTAAATAAAATCTACAGCATTTTAGTTAGTTTTTCCGGCGAGCACGGACGTTAGTTAGTTACGTTCTCGTCGTATCGAGTTTTGAAAAAATTCGAGCACGCTGTAACTGTTAAATATGGACAACGCGGGAATGGCTAAACATTATTGTTCATCGATTGTGCATAATCTTCGCGATCGAGAACTTGGATTTCGAAACGTGCTCACTCGCACTAACAAGTGGTGTCCAAAACATCAAGCATTGCAGACCTGTGATATTGAGGATTTACGAGATGTGTGTGATTTGGAAGTTTATTTTAATATTGAGACATGCTGTGCAGCAGTTACAGATTTTTATTTCAACGTACTATATTCAACTAAATCTATAGACGATGACCATTCTGTGTATAACATTCAACGCAAACCACCGTCCGAACCACCAAAACCGAAATGTTTTTTGGATCGCGAGTACGCGAATGTGGATAAAAATCAAGACGTGGGCCAAGACGTTAATCAAGTAGATCGATCGCAATTAGCCAGCCTCATGTACAAGTGGTGCCCTAAACATCGGGTATTGGAGCATCATTGGATTTGGAAGGATTCGGATTTTTATAAGTATTATCAAATTGATGAATGTCCAATCGATTGGGAACAAACATCCGATGGACCCTTGAAATGAATCGTGGAAGAACCGGCACAATGAGTAAGTACTGAAATTTTGCGTATATACATATATAATTGTGCATACATTTTTACATACTTAATTGTATTTTCTTCTTTTTTAGTTTTAATAAACCTCGCAACACACATATCTTGTAAAGAAGATTTAACATGAATAAATGTACAACATGAATAAATGTACAATAACACGGTAAACAATTTTAAATTATTTTCTCCTTCCACCTTCTTCTCCTCTATTCTTTGTTTAAATTATGCGTTGCGATAATGTCTCTTTCTTAAACTATAAATTTAAGGAACTAATAAAATGATTTAATTATTTAAAATATTAAAATACCGAAAAAGAGAAGAAAAGTTCGAGAACGCGAAGGGAAATGAGTCGAGCGAGAGAAAAAAAACGTAGTACGTGACGTTACAACTCCAAAGTGGCGTCGTGAAACATGTTCGAACACGAAGCCCTCGACAAAGGGATCTCCACAGAAAAAAGAAAAGAAAAAAAGACAAATCGACGTCACGATCGTCGATGTTATAAATTATAGCTGAACACCTTTAGGTTATTTTAAATATTACACTATGTCCCGACAAGCGCGCCTAAATTCCCTCTCCCCCTCCCTCTCCAACGCGGACCTATCAACGCAATTGCACGATCTCTCTCCGGGATCTTGCCCCACGGGCCCCCACACCCCCCACCACCGGGTATAGAGAACACCTCATAAGGCACGCTTGCGACTAACATCGCGGTCGATATGTATAATCGATAAACAACTTATTAAATCTTGTTCGGTATGTTATCTACGTACAGTTAGCAATCGTATGTACCATCGGACTAATTCGGATGGTAAAAAAAGACCACGTGACTAGTTTAGATGGTAAAAGAGATCCCGTGACCTCGATCGATATTATCGACCGTGATCTTGGTCGCAAACGCCATCTATGAGTCCCTCTAGGTACTACGTGGAACCCCCCTGCCCCGCTTACCCCTCGCCCACAGAAAATATAGAACCACGAAGTAAGAGAGAAGGAGATCGATCTCCATGAAACAAAAGTGGTCCCGATTCGTGGCACCTAATTGGGAGGGAATCCGCTGAAAGGAATGGCTTTCTCCAGTATGGGCGCCATTTTCAACCTATAGTGCATGCAACATATACTGTAGGATTTTCAGCAGTCGTGAACGCACCCCAACCTTACCCGGCCTCTTACTCCGTGCTGTATGTACATACACGTTGCGTCACTGGTCGCTGTACTCCGATTTGCAATTATAAAGCCAAATAAACTGAGAAAGCATTAAAAAGAAATCCCTTTTATTGCGTGCATCGTGTTCTATAACGTGATCCGACAGCAGGAGACGGCAAAATATCGACGTCAAAAGCAACAACAGTCACCAACAGTCACCAACGGACTCTATTATACATTCACACATTCACCAACAGTCACCAACGGACTCTATTTCACGCACGAAGCACGCGATTTCACGATGCAAATGCACGTAAACAAACTGAACACGAAGTAGGAGACCGGGCTGGCCGGGTAAGGTTGGGGTGCGTTCACGAGTGCTGAAAATCCTACAGTATATGCTGCATGCACTATAGGTTGAAAATGGCGCCCATACTGGAGAAAGCCATTCCTTTCAGCGGACTCCCTCCCAATTGGGTGCCACGAATCGGGACCACTTTTGCTACTCGCGCGCTATGAAGTTCGATCTCCTTCTCTCTTACTTCGTGTATAGAACTGTCATAGACTACCTACTGTTTCGGTATGACATTTGGGTTCAACAGATGTTTTGTATAGTTAACAAAATCTTCTTTCTCAAAATGATCTTCGCAAATAAACATATTCTGGCAATTAATAGTGATATCAATGCCACAAATCATTTTCCATTTCGTAGAAAGGTCAGAATTTTTTGGAAATCTATAAAAGCGTTTATTTATGACTGCATTGGCTTCACCTTTCGACCAATAATAGCTGTTGGCACAATTGGGAAATTTGCAAGAATATTTCTTTATCAAAGGCATCGTATACAACAGTTTATCAATTGATATTAACCCCAAAAGAAAGTGCAAAGTAAATTAAATTTGGACTGAAAGAAGTGAGAGGAGAGGAAGAGGGTCCTAATCTCTGCGAGATATTTTCGGAAGTGCCTGAGAATCTGCGAGCGCCAGCAGGCGTCAAGATGGACGAAGCAGCCTGGCAAGCTGCTGAAGTTTCGGCACATATATGAAATATTCGTAAATTCTTTGCGTGAATATTTTATGATAAATAAATTCACAATATATAATAATTAAATAATAATTGAACAAGTCTAGCTGCGAAAACGCTGCTGGATATGAAATTGTTTTACATATAATTAAAATAAGATTAATATATTACCTAAATCACTACTGCAGTATTAGCGACGAACTTCATATATGTATACCTTTGGAATTAAATATCTTTGTTTTCAATTGTGGCAGACCATAGAATTCGCTGGCGAACAATTCACGATCGGTGACAATAGGAGTTATGGCAATGCAAGGAATTGCCCATTACAACGTGAAGGGTTTTATGAAATAGTAATTATCTTAACAGAACAGAATTTGTCTACTGAGCCGATCGTGCTTGCAAAATTGGTCCGTATCGGTGAGTTACCGCCGAATCATCACGAAGCGTGGATTGTACCCATTATATTAATCCTCGTTGTGGCAGGCGCAGCTTATTACTTATACCGAAGGTAACGTTTTTCGATTTTTTTAAAAGCTAGAGTAATATTGCTGACTACATAGGTAAATAATCTATCTTGTAAGAACTTTGGACAAAACTATCTGCTGATGTCACGAATCAAATTTCAATAGTTACAAATTAATTTTATGTTTACTGCAATCCGACGTAAAATTTTTATTGTACAGAAGGCGGAAATTGTCTGAGCAACTAACACAAAACGGGATAGCTTTGTCACAGAACATTGAAAATTATAAACGAGAGACCAAGTCCATGATATCGAATTTAAGGTAAGATCTGTTAACTCCTTCTGACAGACAATCCCTATCGCGTGCAACTCCGGAAATCCTGCCGATCGCCATCGCAAACGACGAAGAAAAGGAAGAAAATGAAACATTGCTGGTAAATGTGAAAGATTTGAGAGATTTAGAAGAATATATTTCCCCCGTCGAAGAAATTTCTCTGAAGCGCGTAAGGGCGTCGCGATGCAGTACTTTGACTATCATCTACATAAATGTCGATTGTAAAATACTGGCACTACGCGGTTCGTCGAGATTGTCTTGAACAGCTATAGAGATCCACCGGTATTGTGGATAGCCACCATAATATCGACGAAGAAGCAAAATCTATCACGGAGAAAAGATCGTAAAAGGAATAGCGATGTTCCAGTCAAAGTACCAATGTCGTGTTAGTATTTTGCGAGTTCCAATTATATTATATTAAAACATTTATTACATATATATAAATATACAATAATTAGTTATATATTATACTATAAAATTAGAGAAAAATAATTAAATTTATTATGTCACGTAAGAGTAGTTTTAATTTTTTTCCTAAACTTCAAGCGATAATTAAATCAATACTTGTACGTTTTTAGAATTTCTAAATAAGTTTCAATGCTATAAAAGAAAGTAGTCAATTAATTTATGTGATTTAAGGTGTTGCATAACTTTATGTCAATTTTATGTTCTTGATCTCTGCATAAGTATTGAAAAATGTCCATTGTATCTCATACATACACATAAAATGTATTTCAATTTTACTTCATCTTATTATTGGCAAACTTGTTTAAACAATATTACATGGAGAAAATTGCTACGGTTTTTACAACAATATTCTCTATGATTAAAAAAGAAATGTATGTAAATTCAAGTTAAATTGATATTACATTGAATGTAGCTGTTAAGATATGCCCATTTATACAGTTTTCATAACCGTAGTTCTTACGATACGTAACATTCGGTTACAATACCCTCGTAAATGGTTGCCTCAACCAAAGGATTATTGCTATCTCTCTTATGTGGTCTGCAGCACAAATATTATGGTTGAGAGATCCATAAGATATAGTTGCACGGTACAGCATTGATTGTGAGAGTTCAGTTCCATCGCAGTCATCATCGCGTGCAGAAGTGTTTTCCTCATTGCATAAAATAAAGTGTGTGTATATTACATTTGTGGTTTAATTGAGAGATAAGTGGCAATATGAAGGCAGTGGGGATTAACTACGACAATCGGCTGAAAGTGCACTGTCCTAAATTGAATTTTATCAATATAGATATCGGATTTTTCATATGCAGATTGGTGATGGAAAAGAGCAATTAATAACTAAGATTATGTTGTTCTATATATTTATAATCAAAATATGTAATTATAACTTAACATATGTTGGATATTATAAATAACATAATCTTAGTTATTAATTGCTTTTTTTCACCAATCTGCATATAAAAAATCTGATGTTTATATTTATCAATATGGTTGCAGAAACCGTACCGAAACGTAATCATTATGGTTGTAATCTATATATATAAAGACAAATGTCCTGACTCACTCACTCACTCATCAACGCCCAGCCCAAACCCCTGAACCTAGAAACATGAAATTCAAGGGGTGTATTCCTCTCATGACGTAAGCACCCACTAAGAAGGGATTTTTAGAAATTCAACCCTTAAGGGTGTGAAAAGGGTTAAAATGTATTTTCGTCAATATCTCTTAGGCCCGATGAGATATCGACTTGGTTCTTGCTTACGAAGGTCACCCATACAAATGCTCAAAAACATATTTCAGGATTTTGCCCTAATCAACCTCTGAAGGGATAAATCTGGATTTAAGGGTGAATTATAGAACCCTTCGTATCTCCTGTAAATTAATTAATTAATAGTATTTTTTCGGTTGTTATACTCAGCCAAACAATTATTTTTAAAAAAATAACATTTGCTTCCGTATTCCTCAATAAATTTATTAACAAAAGTAATTTTAAGGGCCGTAGGGGAGAGTGGAAGAATTGCGAACATCTAAGGGAAAAGTTTAATAAAGCCCACGATTATTTACCAATTATAAACGTCTTTATTTAATTACGAACGGGTTTTGCTTATTTTTTGAAATTGTAATATATGTTGATAAGCAAACACAATCAAATTTATTCATGTACTATGTACTATGTGATAAAGACTAAAAACAAATTTAGATGTCAACAAACGTCCTGTATATATGCAAATAGTGTTTGTTCTTTGTTTGGTCGTTCGAAATAAATCAATTTAATTGTAATCTTAGTATTTTAAATCTTTGTATTATTCATAATCTTAGTATTACTTCTTTTTAAGATACAATGACATTAAAATACATTTTAATAATAATGTGAATTAAATAAATTACTTTAAAGACTTAGTAAATTCTCATTTAATATTCAATAATTTCTTTTGAGATTAAGATTACCTTGCAATGATTTAATACATATTTGGAATTTGTACCGGCTGCGATATGCAAATAAATATAGACTTGAATTAAATCTAATAATTAAGAGTGAGATATATTTAGTATCTATTATCTATCTATTATACATATAGGTATCTGTGACTTACAATGTAATTATAGCAGAAAATTTCAATCGTAATTTTTACTAATTGTAAGTTAATTTTAGCAAAATTACAAAATGCGAAAACAGTGCAAGCTCATGTCAACGTGTATATTGGTCCGCATATTCTTATTTTTATTTATACATCGCTTAATACCCGTTTATCTATATCTATATATATAAAGACAAATGTCCTGACTGACTGACTGACTGACTCATCAACGCCCAGCCCAAACCCCTGTACCAAGAAACATGAAATTCGAGGGGTGTATTCCTCTCATGACGTAAGCACCCACTAAGAAGGGATTTTTAGTAATTCGTCCCCTGAGGCGGTGAAAAAAGGTAAAATTTGTTTTCGGGGATTCGTTAATAATCTATATATATAAAGACAAATGTCCTGACTGACTGACTGACTGACTGACTGACTCACTCACTCATCAACGCCCAGCCCAAACCCCTGAACCTAGAAACATGAAATTCGAGGGGTGTATTCCTCTCATGACGTAAGCACCCACTAAGAAGGGATTTTTAGTAATTCGTCCCCTAAGGCGGTGAAAGGGGGTAAAATTTGTTTTCAGAGATTCGTTAATAATCTATATATATAAAGACAAATGTCCTGACTGACTGACTGACTGACTGACTGACTGACTGACTGACTCACTCATCAACGCCCAGCCCAAACCCCTGAACCTAGAAACATGAAATTCGAGGGGTGTATTCCTCTCATAACGTAAGCACCCACTAAGAACTTTTAAAAGTTCAATCCCTAAGGGAGTGAGAAGGGGTAAAATGTATTTTCACGGATTCGTCAATATCTCTTAGGCCCGATGAGATATCGACTTGGTTCTTGCTTACGAAAGTCACCCATACAAATGCTCAAAAACGTAATTCAGGATTTTGCCCTAATCAACCTCTAATGGCGCAAATCTAGATTCAGGGGTGAATTATAGAACCCTTTGTGTCTCCTTTAAATTAATTTCTATATAATTTTTTTCGGTTCTTATACTCAGCTCAACAATTATTTTTAAAAAAATAACTTGCTTCCTTATTCCACAATAAATTTATTAACGAAAATAGTTTTAAGGGTATGGGAGAATGGAAGAATTGCGAACATCTAAGGGAAAAGTTAAATAAAGCTGACGATTATTTATCAATTATTGAAGCCTATTTCAAGTAATATTCCAGTTATTTGGCTTTAAATTACAATAATATTTATAAAATTTCAACATGAACCATTTTAAACGAAAAGCAAAACTTTGCCATTCGGAGTTACCCACCGCACGCGGGGCAATGCCGAATCGTAGCTGGGGTAATTACAAACGGGTTTTGCTTATTGTTTAAAATTATAATTTATGTTGATAATCTGCCTTGAAAGAATCCAAGTAATATCTTTACCTTGGAAAAATCAAAGTAATCAAGAGACACGGTAGTGCCTCGCGCTAAGTACGTGCAAAGCAAGACCGCCGTGGCTCTATTAACGCGACGCAACGAGTTGCGAGTACCAGAGATTTTGAGATCTCGATAACTAGCGAACGGATTAAGTCCCAACTAGGCTTAATGGATAGCTTGGACCAAATTCGTATAATAAAAGTGTTTTTATGTTTCCGCTACATGCCCTACAAGCGGAGATATTGCGATGCAAAACTTGAAGCTGAAAATTTACAATTAAGAAACGTCGTTCTCCGTTCGCTGTGTTCACCACCACGGCCCCCTCCGCATCCCCCCTCCCAACCCTGTACAGAGTGGACCTCGCTTTAACTTACAAAGCATACTTTTCATATACCAACTATTCTCTGCTTTAACAAATTATTTCTGCTACAGATATTAAGCGTCGAAGTTAACAAAGCAGAAATAATTTGTTAAAGCAAAGAATAGTTGGTATATAAAAAGTACATATTTATATAACAACTATTCATCGTACATATAAATATGTACTTTTCATATACCAACTATTCTCTGCTTTAACAAATTATTTCTGTTTTGTTAACTTCGACGCTTAATATCTGTACAGCACATTCTCTGCTATAATAAAAAGACTGTTCAATATACAAACGATTCGCTGCTTTAAATAACTTTTCTTCCTTCATACATCGTCAAGTATAACTTTGACACTCGGATTACCGCATTATTTGATGCAATTGCTGAAATCGATTTTGACTCCAATAAACTTTCGTGAAGAGAAAGATGAATTAAAATTATGTTAGTGTTTGTTCGTCTTTTGCTCCAATTCTATTGCTTCAGATTTAAATTTCTTCATCGTATTGTTCATTTCCTCTGTTGTGTATGTACTAACTGATGTCTACATTGGGGCGAGAAGTCCTCCGGGGCGAAGCCCGGGTAACCAGCTAGTATCTATATATTATGGTTGTAACATTCATATAGCAGCTACCCTCACTATGGTTGGGGCAACCATATAGGTCACTTCCAGAGTACAATGGTTTCCATAACCCTTTTGTATGGATGGGCGAAAATTAACATTATTATTCTGTTGTAGCAACCGTAACTTTTTCTCCGTGTACGCTGGCGATATTAGAACATGATTATTCTCCATATTTTCTTTCGTGTCAATTATACAGGGTGATTAGGAGTTACAGTCACTTACGGAGCTCAGTTCTAAAGACATTTTGAGCAAAAAATGTTATATTTATAAATCCGGGTCCTATTCTGAATATTTACAGAGTTACACTAATTTAAAGGTTGTTTGTAAAAGACCTCTTCACGACACCTCCACGGAAATTCCGACTATCTATGCCTGTAGAGCGGGGCAAATGTGGCAATTATTCAAGTATTCCCTCCCTATAGGGAGGGAAAGTAAGTAAGTCCTAGCGTGAAATTTGCCACTGTCGCTTCGCTCTACAGGCATTAAAATTCGAACGTTTCCGTAAAGGTATTGTGAAAAATATCGTGTGTACCACGGGGAGAAAACTATTTTTCAGACTCGTGTGATTGCCGCCCTTATCTTTGGCTTGGGCGGCAAACTTCACACTTGTCTGAAAAACGTAGCTTTCTCCCCTAGGTGCACAATATACTATTTTCTTTTGTTTGAGAAGTAAAAAAAATTAGAAATAAAGAATGAACTCTGTAGGACTATTATATTGATGCAAAATTGAACTGTAAAGAATCAAATCGATAGAGTTGGTATGATTTGTAATTAATTGTTCTGATATGTGAATAAGAATAATGTAGTTTTGTAGTTCAGAATACTAGCCAATTAAAGAAAGGATTATTTCTAAAAAGTTTATTTTTTATTTCTAATTTTCTGTTACTCCTCAAACTCTAAAGAAAGAGATCAGCTTTTACAAACAACCTTCAAATATTAGTATAACTTTGTAAATATTCAGAACAGACCCAGCTTTATATAAAATTTTTTGCTCAAAATGTCATCAGAAATGAGTTTCGTAAGTGGCGGTAACTCCTCCTCAATCACCCTGTATAGATTTCGATTCAATCAACTTTATAATAGGGGAATGTGTTTTGATTATTGAATTTCAATAGCGTTAAACTCGCGTCTTGATAAACATTTATTTGCCTGTGATACTTGAGTGGCGACTAAATTACGAAGTCTAGTCCTCGTTGAAATTGCTATGCATTGAATTTGCTGAACTAGTCTCCCAAGCAAATAACTTGTGCGCACATATACAGGGTGTTTCAGGTCAAATTGGGTCAGGTTTAAAACAAAAAAGTTCCTATAAACATAGGTCCAGAAATGCTTTGTTAAAAAGTTAGAGCTAATAAAAGTTTAAAAAATTACGTTTTTGGTAATTTTTTAAAAATAATTAGCTAATTGTTACACTGCACTAAAGCGAAGGCTACGGATGCGTAGAGTTTACAAAAAGATCATCAAAATGTGGTTTTTTCAAGTTTCTGCTTTTTCGTGGTTTTAAGCTCATTTTCTTTTGAATGCATTATCAAAATTAAATAAAATTGGTGTAATTTAGTTTGTTATATTACTCATCAGATTTAATCTCGTTACTTTTTTCAAATAATTAAAGAGTTTTGAAGTTATTTTTAAAAATGATCATAAAACTTAATTTTTCAAAGTTTATTAGCTATAACTTTTTAATGAAGCGTTTCCGAACCTATGTGTTTATAAGAACGTTTTGTTCCAAATTCAATTTCCTATAAAACCTTGAAGTTGTATGAACCTGACTTGGAACACCCTGTATATACCTAGGTAGTCTCATAATCTGACAAACGCAAAACATTCACAAATATTTAACACACAAATGCGAGCAGGCACACAAGTGCAAAGTCGTGTAGACAAACGTATGGCCGCACCTTATAAATACGTAGTCATATCTCATATATATATATATATCTCTTATGATAAAAAAATACATTATAGGAAACTTTAAAAAACATATTATAATTTTATTTAATATTTAGGAGCATTTGGAGTCAGTACTGCATCTATACGATGCAGTACTGACATATTTGGAATACTTCAAAATCTATGCGAATTTCTCCTAAAATAAAAATAAGTTATTAAGATAAAATTACACTCATGTTCTTAAATTATACAATCCAATACTGCGCCGGGGACATGCATGTTGTCGTTTGAACTTGTTGATTTTTCGAAATTGTTACGTGAGTGTTCCTGTTTGCTTTTGGACAAACTTTGACGAGCAATCTTACTATTAAAAGAAGAGATAAAAAGGAGGAAAAGATTAGATAGAGGTTTTCCCTGTCAAAAAAATTTTTTTGGCGCACGTTGCGACGCAGTACTTTGACTATCATCTACGTGAATATCGATTGTAAAATCCTGGCAATACGCGCGGTGTGTCAAAGATTGTGTGTGTGTGTGTGTGTGTGTGTGTGTGAGTGTGTGTGTGTGTGTGTGTGTGTGTGTGAGTGTGTGTGAGTGTGTCTTGAACAGCTACAGAGATCCACACTGGTATTGTAGGTAACCACCGCGATATCGAAGATCATGACAAAGAAGCAAATTCTGTCAGCGGAAAGAGATCGTAAAAGGAATAGCGATGTTCCAGTCGAAGCACCAACGTCGTGTTATGCAAATCTTAATTATATTGTATTAGAGCCTAACATTTATTAGATACGATAATTACACACAGGTAAGTTTTTTCAAGAGGATAAGAGGAAAGAAGAGCTATAATTCGCTCGAGGTACAAAATTATAAATACATGCATGAAACCAATCGATTAATTATGTTGACAGAGTTAACATAAAATCATTCGCTTACAGGTAACTGAGAATGCAGAGAGATACATCCAAATAAAAGAGAAATTCTATTTGTATGTGTATATTTTCATATAAATTAACATGCTCTCTTATAATGTAAGTTTATACAATTAAGAAACAATTTATAAAATATAATTTTTTAATTCATATTACACAGTCAAGTAGTGCTCATACAAGCAATTCTTAATACCTACATCGACGATACTTATTAATAGATATTTACATTATGTATAACATATCATTTTGTGTGTGTAAAATTTACAAAACACTATCACTCATTAATTACATATACCTACTAATAATTTGATGATAATTACTCGTTCTCTCTCTCATTCTTGCAAAGCAAGAATGTTTATTTATGTAACATTTATATTACATATTTTCCATTTGCACGCGTTTTACAAATCAAAAATACCTATAACTAATCATCTTCTTCGTGTATATCAACGTAAAAAAGAACATTCTGTTTTCCGGTTACATCAGTGATTTATATATTGTGTTTACAAATGTATACGATATATACAATATAATCTTTTCGATACTTCGCATGTGTCATCATCCAGTCAAAATATACTACATACTTTTTTGAAATTAAAACTGTGGCATACAAGTTTGTGAGTATAAATTATTTATTTTTACATACTAAAATTAGGCGCTTACGATATTATAATCTCCCACGCTACTACGCGAGTTGTCATTAATAGATACGGTGAAATATATGGTTGACAACACATCTGCACACAAAACATCAGTTCTGTCTCTTAAGCACACAGAGTGTCTCTTGGTTCAAAAGAAATGCAGATACGTTATTCCCACTGTGACGATATAAGCTACGCGCATATATTGTGGGGTACCCTGCAATGTGCTTAATCAACTGCTGCATCTCATGCGGACTTATTCACCTCGTCCTAGGAACAAAGGCTATGTCCTTTAAAAGGATTACGCCGTATCCTTATTGCCATCTTCCTACCTTAATGCCATAGATACCAAAGATAATATTTGGCAATCCTTTAATTTTCAGAACATCATCCTTGTATCATGATGGTTCTGGCTGTTCGTTGTTTCAACAAACGTAGATGTGTGTGCGTGTGTGCATGTGCCAACCATATCTTCAATAAGAATGTATAAACTATATCCTCAATAAGATAGAAACTAAAAGTTGCGCTTTACATATACGCAACGCTAATATATGTATATCGCAAAAAAAATTAAATCCGTCACGAATATTCTTCAATCGAATAATTTATACTCACATAATGTACGCGAACTCAGTTCAGTGAGCACCTACGTGCCTACCGACTTACAGACCGCGCTTATGCGTCTATATCCTATATCCTATAACACTATAATTTACAATTTAAAAAACCTATTCAATGCAATTGTATCGACAAATGTTATGTTAAATGACTAATTTTGAGAAACCTCTTATACTTTCTACAAAATTGCACTAGTTTTCTCTTTAAATATTGCTTGATATGTATTAAAATAGTCTGTTAATTAAATTATTATACTCGCGATTCTTCTATAAATCTAAACGTGTATGTAGAAATCTAACCTACTTTATATGTGCGCGTAATGAAATCTAGTTAAGAGGGGATACTCGCTGAAAAATAAAATAAACAGTTTTTGGAATTTTTTTTACATAAACAAAAAAATCCAGAAACTTGTTGTTTATAATATTTACTAAAATGAAAGGGCTCTGATTAGAACTTAATCATAGCAACTATCGAGGATAAACATTTCGGAAAACGGTACATTGCACCTTACATTTTAATAAATACTAGTTATCTTTATTACGAAACGCGATAGAAATCATAATAAAATAGTAAATAAATGCATATGCAAAATAAGTTTGGGGGTTTTTCGTTTATGAGAAAATACCTAAACATTACCTATTTTTTAGTGAATATCCCTTTCATAAAGTAAAGACATAATTCTACATTTAAAAAATCGAATTTTCGATATATACAAAAACTGTATTCTTCTTTTACTTAATTTTTTAGACATAAAATTGCGTAAATTAACTGTACAATGATGTTTTAGATACAGTTAGGAGAATATTCTAACATGCTTTTTGTGATAGATACAAACTGAAATATTTTTTACTTAGGTAAAAAGGTACAGATACTTTTTAATGTGTCATGAAATATGCATATGTATTATGCATAGAATCCAACTTTCTCATATAATATAAAAATCCTTTCTACAGAATATTACGTTTATTTATTTATTTATTT
Organism: Leptothorax acervorum; assembly: GCA_035220615.1. Classification (NCBI taxonomy): domain Eukaryota; kingdom Metazoa; phylum Arthropoda; class Insecta; order Hymenoptera; family Formicidae; genus Leptothorax; species Leptothorax acervorum. The sequence continues at coordinate 78,107 of JASTWQ010000416.1, forward strand.
ATTTTTTCATAAAAAGTATCAATCTTTTAAAAATAGTCTCTCTCCCTTGCTTGTAAGTTTAATCTAAAAAACTTAAATTTTTTTATAATATCTGACATCATTGTGAATATACATAAAACATGGAGAAATCGGCAATATAAAGATATTAATATAAATATAAATTTATATTTATATTATATTAACATCTTTACATTACCGATTATAATTTTTTTTCTTTTTGTACTTCTTATGAATCGAATAAATTGATTGATTTTGGAAAATGTAATTTGTAAACGCTTATGAATGCGTGATAAAATACATCATAAAATTTGTTCTTTTATGATTATTATATTTTACCAAATGGTATGTAATTCTTTACATATCAACAAATATTGTGTTACTATTGTACTATATGCTAATAGTACGTAATACAATATTTTGTTAATACGGTACTTGCTAATATTATACTAAAATAGAAATAGAAAATATTATACTAAAAATTTGAATATAAATGCGTACTTGTATTTTAACGCAAAATTAATTATACTTTCTGTTTTCCCCGCGGGAAGACATAATTAAATTTTTTCACTTATTTAAATTTTTTTTACGTTTTCAAATATTTTTGAATTTAAACATAAACTTTATTTATACTATATATAAAAACTTGAGAACTGGATATTTGTAACAAAATATTACTTGTTATATGTAGAATGACTATTGTTTTTCTATATTGTGATCAGTGTAGCAGGAATCCGACTTGTTCTTACTATTAAATGCACATATATAATCTATGTTTAAACTTATACAATGTATATTTATCAATGTAACAGCACCAATGAAAAGTACCAAATGACCACAGTAGCGCCAAATTGCTTAAAAAATATTAATAAATTTTGGAAATATTCAGTTAATCACTTTATATTTCATCATATATGATGATCAGTGATTTCATCATACATATTGCCCAGAAATTTATAATTTATAATATTTACAACTTTATTGTAAAGTTTTTCATAAACAAGATTTTCAAGAAAAAACTATAGTCTACAAATAATTATTTACAAACAAATTTTAAAGTACTTTTTACTAACGCTGTCAAATAATATACTGTGTACATGAAATTTGTTAAAAATTACAACATAAAAAATAATTATGATATTACATACATAGAATATTAAGATTATAATTTTTAACAATTTTCATGCAAATGTACTGTGTGCAATTTTGGGAGTTTGAATTTAAACAAAACGGAGATTGCAGATATATCTAAGATACATCTTTCTAAAGTAATTCTATTAATGCGTATTAATATTCCTTTTTCTAGTACTTTCCTTACAAAATTAATAATTCTTTTGTTCCCAGAGATACAAAAATGGTAAGTAACAAATATCCAGATTCTATTCAAGTTTTGATACAAAATACAAATAAGTATTTATACATGAAACAAACAAAACAATATAAACGATGGAATGGAATGAAGATCGATGTTTTACAAGAAGCTTGCTCTCTGACTTTTCTTACAAGTTATTATTATCACAGGTGCAAATTTTTTTACTCACTGTGTTTACTTCGTAAACGCTTCTGATGGTACCTGTCCACGTTTGTGGAACTCTTGAAAGGCAGAGAGTGCATTGTCATAATTCCATTGCGTTTCTTGTAAGCACTTCAAGCTCCATTCCAGATTCATATTTGTCTGCTGGCTTAACGTCACAGTCATCTGCTGCTTTATATCATTACTAACAATAAGTTCCGTAACCATAGGCTTCGCTACTCCTGTGGTTTCCACCGCCGACGTCGTCGGCTGGGATTGCTGATTATTTAGCTGATTTAATTGTTGGTGCAGTTGCTTCAATTGCGCCTCAGACGGCTGACTGATATGCAACTGCTCATTCTGAATACAGTATCCCTCACCTTCCGGAACAATTATGAATGTCCGGTTAAAGTAGCGGATGGGCTCATCCTTGTTGTCAAGTTCTTGGAAGTAGCCCGTTATCGTGATGACCATCATCGCTTGCTGTAGATAAATAAGAAATAACATTTAAAAAACAATTAAATATGAGTTTGTCTTTATCTCTTATGTGCGTAATATGTAATACACAACAGCGTATGACCACTCGTAGTAATAAATACTACTTACCGTAACGAGAGAGATGTCCATGGTAAAAGTATCTAAGAAATGCCGCGTTTTCGGCATTTCCGATAAAGTCGAAACTATTCCTAATCTACCTTGTTTCAACAATTTTAACAACTTCTGTCTTCTCTTTGTGTCATTTATTCCGTATAAATTTCGGTTTTCCATAAGATATCCGTTTAACCTGTGACAAAAAGAATTTTAGTTCAATAATTGGTTGTACGCAATATTAGGAATGTCAAGAATATATCGGTGACAAGAATACTAATAAATGGAAATTAACTCCTATTAGGAGCTGTCGTGAGGTAGCAGCCTAAGTGTTAGTCGTGTGAACGAAGGATCCCGAGTCCGAGTCCAGTCGACTCCGTTAATTTTTCCCGTTTCTTACATTAAAGGAAAATAAAATAGTACAACATTGCACAAACACTTACTCGTTCTTATGGGAAGTGGTTATCGTCATGCTAAAGCGTGCATGTTCGTCGTATGCATCAAGTAAAGGTTGGCGATTCTCACTATCAAATATCGTAAAATATTGTTGCAAAAATTGACTAGCTATCTCCTGTATCTTTGCATCAGCGACAAATATTCTTTGCGATGAAGGTATTTCGGCAGCTTCGTCAACTATATCAAAGCCAATCGGTCGCGGTAATTCTATATCATCCTGTCGAACAGCGTAATAAAAACTTATGTTACACTTACACGAAAGAAAGACGAATTTTGAATACGTAGCAATGTACACAATACTCACCAAACGCAACAATTTTGGAAACCGCCCCCGAACATCCCTATAATTAAAGAAGAAGAGACCACATGGTCCAATAACAAATAACAAAAACATAAACTTTATGATTAAATAATACACAAAAAGCAAATGCAAATTAACTAAAATATTTGTAAATTAATCGCGCAATAATGTTGTTTGATAAAAACATATAATTTAATAACATGTAACGACAAATGTTCTATCCGATCTAATGAATAGAACATAAGCTCTGAGAAAATAAATCCCAAAAATTGCCTATTTTTCAGATGCTTTTGAGTGAATCCCTCCTTAAAGATGTTTAACTTAAGAAGTTATCAAACTAAATATAACATAATTACTGCCGAAATGCCACGAACAGATTAGCGGATTACTCCCTGTTTCTCACTGAAAAAAAATACGTTGGAACAATACATTACCTAACATAGTCATTTTGTCGAGTTTTATACTTGTTACAGACAGGATTTCCAATTAACTTCAATTCGTCCAATTTTAGATTTTTAATGGCATCTAGTTGGTGAATGTCTTTGATCTAGAATATGCAATTAACTCAAATCGTTAAAACCGAACATTATGTTGGTGATCATATTATATACATATTTTCACATTTGGTTAGGTACACTCACCTTATTATCCCCAATATAAAGAATCTTCAATTTCGGGAACTTCTCACTTAGCACGCCGAGTCTATTAATGTTCTGCAGCTTATTACCCTCTAAATTCAATGCCTCTAAATTCGGTACGTGTTCACCTACAATATCCACCACAGTCATCAACATAACAGGGTAGGACAACGCACAAAAGTAATCAGAGTGAAGATCTGTAAGACAAATACACGTAAGCTACCACTTTCAGACTGCATTAACATCTTTAATTAATATATTGTCTTTAAATGTTGTCTTTAATCTAATGTATTTGTAGGGTTGTAATTTTCTTCTTACCAGGATCAAGATAAAATTTAGACAAATTTAAAGCATTTGTTCCTTGGTTATATCTCTTAACCATTGCTTGCTTCAATCTTTCCTTCAATTTGTCATCAATCATACGCCGGAGACCTTTTATTGGGAGCCGCCTTTACTTGCAGCTTGAATCCATCACTCATTGTAATCTTTCGATCGCAGTTTAACAATGCGGTGGCCGCTTTAAGATCATCCACAAAGAAACTGGCTTCATTTCCCATTACCTTGTACTGTAAATAAATTTTTTATTTTACCCGTAAAAATTTATGGTTTCAAACTAATTTTTACTTATCGCATTATTTATATACATATGTAGATCTGTTATAACTGTACGAGATGTAAATTATATTGATATCATATTAAATAAAAAATATAGATTAATATATATAATAAAGAAATATATATTTACCGTTATGGGAATGAACATTTCAGGATGCATATAATCCAAGAGGGTTTTTATAACATAATCTTTCTCATACTTATAACCACATGGTATCTATAAGATACAAATAGAAATTTATTCTAAATCTATAATATATATATGCGTCATTTTGATTATAATTACAGAAATATACTTACAGTAATTTTATACCAATTGGATTCCGGAAGAGGCCGCATTTTAAAACCTGATTGGCCTCCCTTGAAATTCCTATTTGGGATCGGATTGTTCCTCCCACGAGAAACTGTTCGCCAAGCTCTTTCACCTCTATTAACTCTCTGATTGATTATCACCTGTCTTGTATTATTGTTCGAACTATCAGTCATTGGAATATCCTCGTCCAAACTTGTCAATGCTAATTTACGTATATCCCTTTGCTTAGGCCTAAATATCTTAAACGATACGCGCTGTTGATGCTTGATGGGACCGAATTGAGGCCCATCATCCCTTCCTACATTCCTTCCTACGCGATCATCATGACCTAAGAATGAAATAGTGATAAAGCAGTAAAATTATATGAAATAATGATTAATCTTATAATAAAACAGTTATTTTGCGATCGATATTTCAGCGATTCTTTCTTGCGATTCCTCATAAAGATTGCACAATCTGAATAACCTTGCAGATAACCCTGGGATAACACAGCCATTAGGTTCTTGTAAAACGCCTTGTAGTGCTAAATTTTGTTTTACGATGCAGCAAGATATGTTGAAGAATTAGACGCAACATAAAATCCTGGTTCCAAAAAACACAAATATCCTGAAAATATTTTAATCGTGTTAGAGTGCATCTCGCGTCGCATGAATGCCATGTTATACGAGAATTTTCGCAATTATTCGATCGTATTAGAACTGAATCGCGTCACGAAACGTAAAAATGGGCGTTGGGGTGTTAATTAAACCCCACATTTATGCCATAAATATTAAATCAAGTAACATTCTTTGTTTATTTTTTTTTCTGAACACGTTCGCGACAACGTGTACATACACCGGTGGTATACACTGCATATCTCACAAGGAAACGTCAGTGGACCACCGGTGGTACATTACTTACACCATTCAATCGAGCAAAAAAAATTTCGGTCACAGATAGGAGTCTATACGTATCCGCCGTCGTCGCGAACATGTTAAAGGGATATTCTAGTTTGAATGGTCGTAAAAAAAAAGAAATTTTTACGATCTTACGAAAGATCGTAAATACCTTTTTTTTACGACCTTACGAAAAAGGAAAAGAGAAATTTGTTTTACGACCTTTCAAACCAAAATACTTTACGACTTATAAAAAAGGAAAGAAAAGAAATTTTTTAGGAATTTTTTGAAGGAAAACAAAAAAGCGACAAAGCGAGTAACGTTAAATTTTGCATGTTTTTTTAGCCTTATTTTAAGAATATATTTTTATTTTAACAAAAACGCTCCTTTTTTGTTCCTAGAACACTACAAGCGCACGCTGCGCTTCTTTCTGACATTTATTATAGAGCATTATGTATCTTTGATAACATATGTATACATACTCGTGCGTGTAACTTAAACTTTGTGTTGCTGCTTTAAATGGCTTTCTAGGTACATACATTCTCTTTATAACATAATTAACATAATATTGTATAATATAAAACATAATATCTACATAAAACATTATCTTTAATCCTAATTTATATCATTTTTCCTCAAAATTTTGTTAGTATTTTATATTAAAAGAAAAAAAACTAATAAAAATATGTTTATTTTGCGTCTTTATTGAAATCAAATATATTCTTAAAATAAGGCTAAAAGAACATGCAAAGTTTAACGTTACTCGCTTCTTTCGTTTCCCTAAAAGTTTCTGAAAAATATATCTTTGTGCGCGAATAGTCGAAGGGATAAAGGAGCGACAGGAGTTTCGATTAATGAATTTATAACTTTGTACAGTTTATTAGAAAAAATCTATAATTAAAGATTGTTTTGTACACTATTTACTAACAAAAGTTATTTCCGCGAGCAATGGATTTACGAATAAATTTTACGCGATACAAAAGAACGCAAGCAAATGCGCGCGTTAAGGGGTCATACTTATTGTTAGTCATAAATGTCAAAAAAGCAGATTGACGTTTGAGAAGCAGCATCTACAGCTGAAGACCTTCTATATGGGCCTGGAATAGACTGACTGTGTAAGTTAAAAAATAAATGTTTCAATTACGTGTAATTAGTTTTTAAAACTTTAAACGCGTTTATCTCGAAAAAGTCGGTGAGCAAGATATTTAAAAAACTTCTTCTGCATCAATCTTTCTGAAATTTGTTGTACTTCTTTTAGATATAAAAATCTAGTGTTCGATCGAAGGATTTATTTTCCGGATGTACCTATACTTTCGATTTGGTGAACAAAAAATGTCCGTTTTTTTTTCGCAAAAATCAAGACTCTAACTTTAAACACCTGGCCATTTTGTTTTAACTTAATGTTTTGGAAATTTTTTCCATCAGCTACTGGATAAACTAATATACTAAAACAAAATCTTTTTAATTTTTTGATTTTACATAACCTGGTTACGAATGGCAGTGCTCACCGCAAAAGTACTTTTTGAAAAGTGCTTCCCGGACATCGGCTATAACTTCCTAGTAAATAAATATTTTTACACGAAAAAATTACTAAATGTTCTTCAAATGTTACTTTTTCAAATACCAAACTTCTGTACAAATATATGCTTATAATTAAAAAAGAAATTTTTTTTTAATTTGCTATATTTCGACTTCCTGACTAGGTATAACCCCTTAAGGGGATCCTGCAGTGACAGGCAAATTCCAACAATGTCGATAATTTTGATCGTCTAAATTACCTACCGATATAGATTTGTCCTTGTCTAACAAGTATCTATACGACATATCTATCCTTTTCAGATCAAAGATAGACAAGGTTATAGGTTATATAATCTTTTAAGCAGCATATCTTTTTTGTTACGTGTCTGAGCCTAATTCTAACTACGGTATGTTATTTTTTCATGTTATCCGTTGTCCAGGCTGGTCTCATTTTGTAACAACAAATTGTAGAATGTTTATATAAAGCAAATGTTGTCATGACTTGACGTGAGAGTAGATAACAAAAATCTGCTTTTCTGAAATTATTTTTGTTTTCGGCATAAAATCGACCAGCGTGGACATCATTAGTGCATATACTTTAACTTCTAAAAAGGATTTTTTATTCTGTAAAGCCAATAAAAAGATATGTTGCTTCAAAAAAAGTCTCGCGAAGACTCGCGTCCTATCGGTAATACAGACGGGTGCCAATTATTTTAATATGGCCAAGCCATATTTAGAAAAAAATTCCCGATTTGAGTTATGCATGTTAAATTATTCAAAACCCAAAATAAAATATATGAAAATAATAAATATTGTTTTCTCATCCCTAAAGCTCTAGTCAGCGCTATGAGTAAATCTGCATTAGTATATAATACAAATTGCCAAATCTCCAAATACAAATTAACTTGTATCTAGCAGTCAACATGTTAATATACTTTAAGATATAAGTATGCAACAATGAATAATGTTAAGAAGTTTTGAATATTCTGATTTGAAAGGTCATGAAAGAAAGATTGTTCGGAATCGAACTCCGGAAACCATGTGATAAAACTATAACTCAGTCGTTTTGGAAATGGTCATAAATCCTTAATTGAATATCTGTCAAAATTTCTAATAAATGCAAATATGCTTAAAGTAGTTTCGGGTATAAATCACATGGTTTTTTGGAAACACCGAGAGTTAGGGAAAAAGGGGCTGTTACGTTTTTTTGGCCGTGTCGATTCTCTCTCCTTTGTCTCGGGTATCTGAATGGAGTAAGTACTCGGGAAAGGGGAGAGACAATTAGGAAAAAATCGCTTCTTTTCTCGAGGTGTCGACATCCTATTGGACTATTACATTTTTCGGAAAGTCCGGGGGTACAGAATCTTCTCGAAATGCTTGATAATAAATCCCCGGACCGCGGCTCGCGCTGTGTCACTCGACTTCGAATTCTCGTAGAGAAAGTGTTTTTTAAATTACGTGCAAAAGACTGCTTGTCTTTTGTTTCGTTCTTCGACGCGATACCTATATGTATAGAGTTGTGGCTAGTCGAGCCGGTTATGCGCTGCTTGCGATAACTCCCGCGCTCCTTTGCCTTTAAGGGGATCCTAAAGCCGTCTGTAATACCGGTTTTTTTCTTAGAGAAAATCTTTTAATTGGCTTTATAGAAATGCAAAATTCTTGTATAGAATTAAAGTACGCATCAAAATCTAGGTCATGGTGGTCGAATTTATATCGAAAACAAAAAAAATTAATATTTTTGTTAATTTTTGGTATACATGATGACAATATATTTGCTTTGTACAAAAATTCCACAATAAATATCCACAAAATTAAACCGGCATGACCTAGGGACAACATGTAAGAACAATATCGTGCAATTGGAACTAAGAATAAAAGCCTACAAAATAAGATTAATTGTAATGAATGCAATATAACCTATAACCTTGTCTATCCTTGTCTATTATCATTGTCTATACAAGGACAAATATAGAATTTTGTCGGTAAAATAGCGACATCGTCGGAGTTCGGCCTTCGGTTTAGGATCCCCTTAAGGGGATCCTGAACCCGTCTGTATACCGACATTTTCGTACTTCTAATCTTTCGTCGCATTAACTTGACAGACTGGAAAATGCTTCTCCACGATTTCATTACATATATCAATGATCCCCGGGAACTTTCATTTTATACGAAAAACCATAAATAGTTATTTCTTAATAATAATTACAGATTTCCTTACCAAACTTTTATCTCAATATGGCGTCTCAAGTCGTAGACGAGCTGTCAACTCATCATAACGTGTACTTCATATAACAGATGCACAGTTTGTACGAACACGAAAATAAGTTTCCGGAGGTTGTAGTACACGAAAAAACATGTAGAATCCTCCAAATCGAGGTTAGAAGTCTAATATAAAAGTACAATATGAAGTACGATTCGTGCGTATGTGTGCGTGCAATATAGGTGTTACCCTTGTCTATATCATTGTCTGAACAAGGACAGATATAGATCGGTAACATAGAAAATGATAGAAAATGGTAATTTTGTCGAGAAAACATTCGGCTTCAGGATCCCCTTAAGGGGATCCTGCACCCGTCTGTATTACCGATAGGACGCGAGTCTTTGCAAGTCTTTTTTTGAAGCAGTAGATTCCAATCAAAAATTCGATTTTGGCCGAAATTGAAAAGGAGTTTTGGCGAAATTGATTAAGTTGTAATCTGCTGGGCAAATTTATGCAGATATGTGCAGTAATTTGTTGCGGGCATAAATGCTGAAAGCTATTACTTTTATTTCACAATATCATATTATTTAATTACATTATTAGTTTAAGATTACTGAGTGCAATCAGCAATAAGATCTACAGTACAAAGCATTTATTACTTAAAATTTATTTAATATGAAATGTTTATTTTTCACAGATTTTTCAAAGATTTTTTAAGAAAATATTTTTATTTTATGTTTAGAAATTGTATTATTAAAATAATATGGTTGTGATACTACGGATAGTATGTAGCATACTACAGATTGTGATAACATTAATATTTTAATAATTACATTATGATTATTTAAGCCCCAGACACAATGCGAGGCGATAGCGATAGCGATAGAAAAGCGACCAATAACCAACGAGTTATATTTTCCAACTCGTCGATTATTGGTCGCTTTTCTATCGCTATCGATATCGCCTGTCGCTATCGCTATCGCCTCGCATTGTCTGGGGCTTTAGAAAAAAAAAAAAAAAAAATAATAGTATGTATATGTATATGTGCGCGCGTATACATATGACTTTTCTACGTCTTTTATGACCTTTTTTTCGGTTTCGACCGACATTGACACATAATCGAATATTCATTTTTGGTTTAGGTCGAAATTAAAAAAGATTGTTTTGGTCGAACTCTCTACACTTCGCACTCAACGTATTAACAGGTTGAAACTTTAGTTTCAATGTTTTTTCGATAATAATTGATTCTGTATTGAAATAAGTTTAGAATATTTATTTTTTACGAGCTGTTGCGGGGTATGAAATACCTTTACCCCCCCGGTAAAAAATGTTTCATAAAAAACCATATATAAATATAGATATATAATTATATGGGGAATATATACATATAAACATGTTGTCTTTTTTTGTGTAATCTCTGTTCGTATATAAAAATAATAAAAAAAAAAATAATAAAAAAGAGAATCTCTAAAATAATTAAAAAGATTATTTTTGCATTGAATTTTTTTATAAAATGTGAAGTTTGAGAAAATGAGAAAAATTTGCTTACATATAATCATATATAACAGCTGTTACATTTATATATATGATTATACATAGCCAAATTTTTCTTATTTCCTTAAACATTACTTTTTTTATAAAAAACGCAAAGCGAAAATTACTTTTTAATAATTTTTAAATTTTTCTTTTTATTATTTTTCCTTATATTACAAACAGAGATTGTACAAAAAAAAAAGAAAACAATGTATAGACATATTTTATAATTATTATATTTACTTACACATGTCCTTATATAAAAAATTTTCACTTTTTGTTTGTCTTGTTTTCTCGCGTCCAACGCCAACGGCATTTCTCATAAAAAAATGAGAGTAAATGATAAATGCATGGGATCTTAGACGCGGGTGAGAGCACAGAATGGTTTCGCGTCCGAATCATGCATAACTGGTTACAAAGCGGGAGAAGGTACTCACCGAAGTAACCCTTGTCCTTGTTTCCTCGGATGTTAAGACCTCCCCAATTATTCCACTTTTTCGGCATTTTCCTGGCGCCAAGAAACCCACGACAAATCTAAACTAAATAGCGAAACTGCTAACGCAATTCGTCCTACTCACTCACAACTGTACCCCTCTTTCTAATCTCTACTTCCCTAATTCAACTTTGCTGCTAACAAACGACACAAAAACACGTCATGCACAAACTTTTGCTGCGGCACGAATGACGAGATGAAGGCAAGCCGACGCTCTCGGGTCGAAGCGTTACTTTGCACGCATGCGCAGGGTAAAGGTGCAGTATACACGTGTAACCATATAACGCTCTCCCCTCCGATTTTCCTGAAATTTTGTAAGTTTATATACATATATATATATTTCGTATACCTACCTATATATTTTTTTATAGTATTCAATTATTTTATATTTTTCTATGGAAAACTTATTTTGACATTTGTGTGATTTCTGACAATTAATCAAGTATAACTTGAATTTATAAAACATTCTCTGCGGGCTTTCTTTGAAAAAATCTTAAAAGGAGATGTCTTGTTTGAGAGAACTTTATATTGCCTATCTGTAAAACGATTGCCACCCACAGCCTTACTTTCCAAACTGTGCTTACTGCTTACTGTGATTATTTCGCAATAAAAAGAGAAAAAAGTGAAATTAATTTTTGCATGTGCTTTATATGCCATGCACATATTTGTGCACTGTTGTGAGTTTACCACGTAATTTTAGTTTATTACAGAGTAGTAACCATAGACCTAGGATAAGATAGACGGAGCGTAAGCCTGCGGGGTAGGTGATAGCGCGGGAGAGGAAATAGAGCCAAGCCTCGGCAAAGTTCGGTTAGACTCGGAAACATTCGGACGCTCGACCGACTCGACAGCACACGGATGTGCCTTCGCGCTTTGGTGTGCGTTGGCAGCATGTGGAGGAGATGCCGCTGGCATGTGCTATTTGTTCGATTACACATTTGACACATTTCTCCGGACGGTGGATACCATAACCTACTCTAGAATACAGACTATGTCAAGACCATCGTGAATTGATTTTTAGTAATATAAGATCTCATAATGAATTTAACAACAATCCGACAGTTCTACAATTCAAATCTGCGTATAAAAAATTAATTGCGCACACGGAATTACAAGCAAATTTACTGGCAATTGTAAATATAATTATTAAATACTTCTATTCTTAAATACTTCTATTCTTCTTTTTTTATTGTGTAAATATAATTATTAAATATTTCTTCTGTTACTCTGCAAAAATATACAAGATCTCGTGAAGGATATATTAATCCACCTTTATTCTTTATATTTATTAAATTAACGTGTATATCTGCAGGTTTTCCTATTAAAGTGTCGAGACATACAGTGCAATGTAATGTTGTTGTAAGTCTTTTTAATACATAACCCGCTATGAAAGTTAAAGCTTCCATTTTATATTCTGTAATACAAGATGGGAATTGTGGTTGTAATAAATAATCATGATCAGTATTATGTTCAGACTCATCAAGCCATTGTGTTTCTGAAGCTACGTTTGTCGTTGCATTTATAACATTAATCGGCTTTTTAGATGACGCCTGCAATATTGTAATCTCTTGTAATGGTATACAATTTCCAGTAAATTTGTCTTGTAATTCCGTGTGCGCAATTAATTTTTTATACCCAGAGTTGAATTGTAGAACTGTCGGATTGTTGTTAAATCCATTATGAGATCTTATATTACTAAAAATCAATTCACGATGGTCTTGACATAGTCTGTATTCTAGGTTATGGTATCCACCGTCCGGAGAAATGTGTCAAATGTGTAATCGAACAAACAGCGCATACCAGCGCATCCCTTCCACATGCTGCCAACGCACACCAAAGCGCGAAGGCACATCCGTGTGCTGTCGAGTCGGTCGAGCGTCCGAACGTCCCCGAGTCTAACCGAACTTTGCCGAGGCTTGGCTCTATTTCCCCTCCCGCGCTATCCTAACCCCCCTTGTCCACAGTAGCAGCTTACGCTCCGTCTATCTTATCCTAGGTCTATGGTAGTAACTGTCGTATAATTTATATATGTATGAGTATACATGACACGATGGCGTCCCTCTGTAATAAACTAAAATTACGTGGTAAAATTACAGCAGTGCGCAAATATGTGCATATGAAGCAAATGCAAAAGTTAATTTTACTTTTGTCTTTTTCTATTACATGCGAAATAATCACAGTGAGCAGTTTGTAAAATAAGGCTGTGGTTGGCAATCGTTTTATCGTTTTCGATAGGCAATAAAGTTCTTTCAAACGAGACACCTCCTTTTCAGGTTTTTTCAAAGAAAGCCCACAGAGAATGTTCTAATTCAAGTTATACTTGATTAATTGTCAGAAATCACACAAATGCCAAAATAAGTTTTCCATAGAAAAATAGAAAATAATTGAATACTATAAATTAAATAATTAAAAAGAATCATAGTTTCTTAATGTGGCGAGTAATTTCAAGTATCAAGATAGAACATAAGAATGTAAGAAAATTTTTACGTTCTCTTTTATAATTTTCGTGAGCTTAATTATACATAGGTATGTATATGTATTACGAAAACTTTTTGTAGCCCAAACAATATTAATATATTGTTTTCTAAAGAATAGAAAATATAGGCACAGCTGTAAGCTTTTATTTTTTAATACAAATAGAAAATATAAATGTAATTTTTTAATAAACAATTTTGGTAACAACCAACAACTACGGCCCATATTTCCGAAAATAGTGCAAAATAAAATAACGTTTTATAAATACCTACATATTCGGTAGAAAATAGATTAAAATGTATTCACACGACACACTCTAAACTTAATTACTAACATTTTATCTGTAATAATAATATATTGTATTTGTAATAATATTGCAATAATAAATTACAACCATTTTTGTACAGAGATACTCTAAGACAAAGATTTACACGATATTTAATGTAAAAGCAATGGTTGGAAAATCTTAAACCCCTAAAAAGCAGGTATCTTTGTGAGTCAGCAGACCACCTGCTGTGCTGGAAAATATTTCGGGGGTACAAGGTTCAAAGGTTTTCTGAGAAATTTCTGGGGTATTGAAAAGGGTTTTTTCTTAAGGTCCCTTTGATGTCAACGCAGGCTACCTGAGGTTCTATTGAAATATGTTTGAAACACAGGTTTCACTGTCTCTAACTTTCTTGGCCGCTGCATAGCAACAAGAGATTTGCAAACAAATCATACGCAAATTATATCAATTTTATAAAATTATATTTCCTGTTGATAAATAAAACTGTACGGTTATACTAATAGATGCATTCAGTATTACAATCGCTTAGTACTGAGCGGCTAAGTAGCAGTCAAATATGATTAGTCCTTATACACATGTACCTACGCTTTGACTACATTGAAATCTGACTATTCGTTCTCATTAATCTTGTCAAACATGAAAAATATGTGTGCCACCTTTTCTACACGGGATATCCTTAAGTAGTTACTTAACGTTTTACATAGAAAGAAAACTTGATATTTTTGAGTGGTTATATATAAATTTTGTTTACACTTTACAGTATTCAAAAAAATAAATAAATATAATAAATTAACATTTTTATTTACATAATTTGTTAAAATTATATAAAAGTATGGATTTTATATGATTAATTATGAATATTTATGTGGTTAATTATAAGGAACTAATTATAAATAATTAGCAATTAGTATTTATTATTAAATAATTAAACTATTATAATTTTTTTTTTTGTATTTTGTGATAATTATATAATACACACAAAGTTATATCATATAATTATAATAGAATAAGAAAGAAGATAAAGATTTATGGCTGGTATTCATAGTCGGATCTTATATTCAAGATCGTCTTAAGTCTGGTCAAAGACAGTATTAAGACTCCATCCAGCCAATGAAATAAACGTATTAACATCTTAAGGCATTATTTAAGACGGTCTTGAAATAAGATTCTACTATGAATACCGGCTAATGATTTATTAAATATATTTTTATTTATTTTGGGACATAATAATTTGGCAGAACGTAATAATAAATTAATTTAGAGAAATACGTAACGTAAATACGTAACGTTGTTTCTATTTTTAGGCCGATTTAGGTAATATTACAGACATTTATTATTTCATAATTTTTAGATTGTAGAACATTGCGTGGCAGGACGAATCCCTGCGACAGGTTACGTCTCCATCGCCGTTATCGGAGTGTAATCGAGCCAAAAGCAGATTTCCGGAATTGATTTCAGGTTTGTTCGTGTATTGTTTGTGCAGTATTTTAGTTGTGTACACGCAATTGACTTTATAAACTCTTAAAGTTCCTACTTTTTACTAATTACGTGGTAAGCCAACAAGTTAAATTAATGTTTTGTGTATTTTACAATAAATATTTGAGATAGTAGAAATATCAGATACATTTGGAAAGAATTAATTTTATTTTACAGATAAGACCAGCAGAATATATTTAAGAAGATATCCGACATCGGATGAAGACAGCGATTATCTATCGGCCGTTCACGTTTTAGACGGAGCAAAGCTTCAGAATCAGTAGCTAGCCACGCAACTTCCCATGCCATCGACGATTAATGATTTTTAGCGGATGATTGCTGAGTTTAAAGTTGAATTTATTCTCAAGTTGCAGCCGCCTGATTTTCAGGATTTTGTATGTGTATCTTCCATGTATTAATTTAAAACGTATTTGTGAAAAAAGGAATAAGTTCGCAAACACACAATAAATTATACACATACAATAAATAATTTACTATTTATTTTTAATTTTTAAATGTGCATGTCTTCAACTTTGACGACAGATTCCCATATACGAATATCTTCTATAAATTTTAACTAATTTTTATCGTATTGATTTGAGCAACCAACCTCCTTAAAAATTTCTTTTGAAAATTTATAAACAAAGATATCTATGGTAATCAAATGTTGATATTGAAAGACCGACGATTGGTTTCTTCGAATCAATTAGTATTAGTCGTACATAATTATTGAATAATACATTTAAGCAGGGGGCGGCAGTGTGGCCCGGTGGTAAAGCGCCAGACTCGTAATCTCAGGAACCAGGTTCGAGTCCCACTGAGCCACGGGGTTTTTATTCTCTGACGAAATGATGTTTTAGTACACTGAAGAACTGCTGCCTCCTCGCGCGGGTAAAATAACTCCCGAGTGCGAGGAAGCCAAAGGGTTCCGGGAAGGAGGTTGAGAAGGTGTAAGAGGAGATTGGGAAGAAGGAGGTTTAGAAGGTAGAGGAGCAGAGTGGGATAAAGAAAGTTGATGGTTTGGGAACGTTCCTAAAACGCCTTGCAAACCCCGTAGGGGCGCAATAATAGATCTTTATCCGGTAAATATTTACCGGATAAAGATCTGTAAATTTTTAAATTGTAAATATTTAATTGTAAATATTTACAATTTACCCCCAACGAGAAATCAATCGCCACTTAAATATGTTGTAGGGGAGGTCTTTCTGAGTAATTCCACGCAAGAAAAAAGTGGGGGACGGCATTGGTTTAGAAGATATAGCAAATTGAAATTTCAGAATTTTTATGCTTTTTATTAGATACCTATTATAAACCTATAGGTTAGTGACGCGCTTTATAAGTATGCGCTTTGTAAGTTAAAGCACATACAAAGCACATACTTGTAAAGCGCGCCAATAACCTATAGGTTAGTGACGCGCTTTATAAGTATGCGCTTTGTAAGTTGAAGCACATACAAAGCACATATTTGTAAAGCGCGCCAATAATCTATAGGTTAGTGACGCGCTTTATAAGTATGCGGTTTGTAAGTTGAAGAGAGGTCCACCCTATACAGGGTTGGGAGGGAGGGTGCAGGTGGGGATGCAGGAAGGTAAATTTTTTAAACGGCGATACAAGTTTAGCGACAGAATAGTTGCTCTTTTCGAAGCCATCAGAAAATTTTTTCCACCGGAAGAGAATACAACCGACAATGAGTAATAATTAATCCGTATTTGAAAAATAAAAAAACCAAATATCAGAATTTAGTGTTTTTTCTCATTTTCTTTCCACGCATTTTGGTATATTAGTCTCTCACATATATATATCTCATAATACTCGAAATAACTATATTTTTCAAACTTTTTTGTTAATAACTTTTTAATAAACAACGATTGTCGGCTAAAACCTTCCAAAGATTAAACAGGAAGATGACCTCTATATAATATATATCAAGATCAAAGTCATCGGCGTGGTATTACTTTATAACATCTAATAAAAGCATTAAAACTGTAAAATTTCAATTTGCTATATCTTCTAAACCAATGCTGTGTCCCACTTTTTTCTTGCGTAGAATTACTCAGAAAGACCTCCCCTACAACATATTTAAGTGGCGATTGATTTCTCGTTGGGGCCCTAATTGTAAATATTTACCCTTTATCCTTTTTTTATACATTTAAGCAGTTTCGTGAGTCACTGTATCATCTTTTAGTCTTGTCATACATAACACAATTATATCACTATCAATTAAAAAAAAATTATATTGACATATGTAAACGCGCAAATAAAGCTATCTCACAAGTTATCTGTTTTTATTGATTATTATTTTACTCGCTTATTATAATCGTTTAATCGTATAATGTAAAGTAGATATTTATAACATTATCTGATTTATTCCAATTTAATATAAAAATAATGTATATATGGAAGGATTAAGGGGGGAAACCCATTTGTTGGGTCCAAAAAATCAATTTTTTGGAAATAGTCTTAATCGATTGCTAAACTATTTAAGAATATCCCCTGAAAATTTCAAATCGATATCTAAAGTATTTACGAAGTTACAGCTTGTAGACGAGCCGGGCGAGCCGCACCCTGTATTACCTTCAAAAACTTTAAACGCGTTTTTCTCGAAACGTGTCTTTTTTATTTGTGTGCAGGATTGAAAAAATTCTACTAAACCGATTGGACTTTATTACGGCTCATTTTAAAGATAATTAAATTCTCTTGAATATGACAATTTCTGATTTTTGAAAAAAAAATTTTTTAACGTTTTTTTTGACATTTTAATGTCATTTTTTATGCAAAAAATACCTAAACTGTAAAAAAACATGCAATTGCAATTTTTTTTTGAAATATCTCGATGTCATATAGAAGCTACTATCCTAAGCTTTAAAAAAACTTTGGTTTTTTTGATTTCAGATAAAAATTAAGGACGCTATCCTGCACACAGTGATTAGCGAGGCGAGATGCAAATGGCCGCCATTTTTATATTAAATTGCAATATTTTTGAACGAAAAAATTATTTTGTAATCTTCAATTATATGTTACAATGTCATAAAAATTTCAAAGCGTTTGGAGTCATTATACCCGAAAAAAAAATTCCTAAAAATCATGCATTTTTTGACCCGACAAATGGGTTTCCCCCCTTAAAGCCATAGTGGTGTAAGTCAATTTTTTTGCCATTTTTTTTTCTTTTTCTTTCAACATATCTGCATGTGTGGACTGCATCTATGAACTCTACTCGATAGGTTAAAAAAAGTGACTTACACCACTATGGCTTTAACCCCTCCATATATAGTCATCCTGTGGCTTCGTTATTTCCTGATGCGTCAGGCGTTTTCGGTAGATACGAAATCTGTTATCGCGGATTTACTAGAAGGAAATCGAGTTCCTTTGTACCAGTTATTGCCTGTTGCCCGGCTGACTGAATAGTGTAATAAGAACACGATACAAAATATTTCGATAAAAATTTAATTTTCTTATTATTTCATCGTTTAAATTAACTTGTCGCGACTGAAGTGCAAGCTGTTGTCTTCAAATAAAAGAGAGTAATTTGTTCACGCGGATTTTATTTAAATGTGTGGTGCATTGCACGGTAGATAAGACTGTATCATTAGATTCAATTCGGCACAAATTTTGTTAAAGTGGCACGAAATAACATTAACGTAGTTAATTAGATATACATATAATATTCATTTTGTTTTGTTGTTTCATCTACACTTCCATTCTAATAATTGATAGTTTTACAAAGAGCATATTTTCGTTAACAATGAAAAAAGCGTCGATGGGTGCGCTAATTATCTTCGCGATCTATATTTTCGCGAGTCAGATGTTGCATATTTTCGGAAAAGTAACCGTATTGCGTGGACCGTTATCTTCTGGTAAACCCTCCAAAATAAAATTGATATGTCTCTCAGAGGATGATGGCGGCGCTCTTGTGTAGAACTATAATTTAAACTGGCAATATTATTATTGGAAGGTTCAGAGGATAGATAGCCAGGGTCGGTCAAAAACACACGGCAAAGTACAATAGCACTCTCGATTTATTATAAAGAGAAATACTTCGGGCGACGTGCGTGCAAGGAAAACGATCACGAGGGAACGGGGAGTGAGCGAGTAGATACGCGGGCAGCGCGCTTAAGTCGTCGGTACAGAGTACAATAGATGTCAGTACTCTATATGCGAAGATGATCGTGGGTCGTCTGTTGAAACGTGAGCAATCTTCAGAAGGTTGTGGCTCAAAGCTTCCCGGATGTAGTGATGACGCATATCTATATGCTTGCTCCGAGAATGATAGACTGGGTTTTGAGCTAACTTCAATGCTCCCAGATTGTCGTTGAAAATAGTAATGTCAGCTAGGTCATGGAAACCCAGCTGCTCCAGAAATCTGCGTAGGTAGATAGCTTCTTTGGAACATTCCGTCAGCCCCATGTACTCCGCCTCCGTCGAAGATAAGGCAACCGTCGGTTGCTTCCTGGAATCCCAAGAAATGGGACTGCCGGACAGCTTGAATAGAAAGCCTGTATAAGATCTCCGATCCTCTGGGCAGCTGCCCCAGTCGGCATCGACGAAGCCTTCAATGGGCCTGGAATCTCTTCGGTACACAAGTCCTAGATCTCTGGATCCCTTTAAGTAACGGAGGACTCGTTTGGCTGCGGTCTAGTGTTCCTTGCCGTAACAATTATTAAACTGTCCCAAATAACTGACAGCAAAACTTATGTCGGGACGCGTCGTGACAGCTAGGTAGGTCAAGGCGCCCACGAGTTCCCGATAGGGAAGGCCCGATTCTTCCTCACTTGAGACATCCTTCTTGGTCAGCTTTACACAAGTGTCCACCGGAGTGCTGACGGGATTGCAGTCGGTCATCCCAAAACGCTTGAGTATATCGTCGATATAGCCCCGTTGATGCAAGGTCACCTCGTTTTGACCAACGTTGAACTCCACGTTGAGGCAGTAGCCCATCTCGCCAAGGTCCTTGATGTCAAATCGATTAGACATCTCCTCACGAAACTTCGCGATGACCGATAAGTTGCGGGATGCGAACAAAATGTCGTCAACGTATTCCCAGGAAAGAGGACTGATCGCAGATCGAGGGGGGGTGTTAACGCGCCACACGTATTTTGTACGACCCACGATCATCTTCGCATATAGAGTACTGACATCTATTGTATTCTGTACCGACGACTTAAGCGCGCTGCCCGCGCATCTACTCGCTCACTCCCCGTTCCCTCGTGATCGTTTTTGACGAGGAGAGTCTCCATAAGGAGCTTCCATGTATCGTAATTGTCCTTTCCGAGACATTCGATTCGCGTCACGCCCGCGGTGTTCATGATTGAACAGGTTAACTTTCGCCGTAACCGACAATATTCACTATTTCGACTATTGCGGCGCACCTGGGCCCATAACCTATTGGAAGGTTCAGAAGATAGATGGCCAGGGTCGGTCAAAAACACACGGCAAAGTACAATAGCACTCTCGATTTATTATAAAGAGAAATACTTCGGGCGACGTGCGTGCAAGGAAAACAATCACGAGGGAACGGGGAGTGAGCGAGTAGATGCGCGGGCAGCGCGCTTAAGTCGTCGGTACAGAATACAATAGATGTCAGTACTCTATATGCGAAGATGATCGTGGGTTGTACAAAATACGCGTGGCGCGTTAACAATTATTTTCCAGAAAAAAACGATTTTGGTAAGTCTCAGTTATCAAGAAAAAAATGATTATTTTTACAGTTTGGGGAGCAAAATGTAATTAAGATAGGGAAGACCGGAGCAAGTTTGCTACAGGGGTAGGTTGACACATTGCTTATATTTCGGCTGTTTTCTAACATATTGCAAAACCAAGCAAGAGTTAAGTGCAAAACCATCTTTCACACATGTGACGTAAGTTGCATTTTGTTACGAGCAACAGTTTTAAAATAATGGCGTTAATTCGCATTTTTAACAGTGGAAGTAAATTCTCACAATCACATAAATTTATTTATATTATTGATAAATGTAAACTTTTATGTTGGTTGCTATCACAGTTCGAAAATATACTTATTCGAGTAAATTTTAATGAACTTTTACACAATATATTTTTAAATCATGCTTTATACAATATATCTTTGATTATTCAGCTATGTATAAAAGCACTAAGGTAAAGGCATCGAAAAATGAATACTTTATAAGATATTTCATATTTTATATTAAAAATATTACGACAAAATTTGAAATATCTCAGTAAATTCTTAACAAAAGAGAACTTTATTATAGTTTTTTAAAAACGTCGTGGCAAGGGCTACAAGAATACACAATAAAAATAGGGGCTTTCATATAAAAAATTTAGATCAAAAACACCTTAAATTTTTTAAATAAAACCATAGGGGGTTAAATAAAAAATAATTTTTTTGCACATTCTTGTAGCCCTCGTCGAGACGTTTTCAAAACATTATAATAAAGCTCTCTTTCGTTAAGAATTTCCTGAGATATTTTAAGAAAGATGCAGTAAGTTTGAAAGTAAGTTTCAGTTGAGAG
Organism: Leptothorax acervorum; assembly: GCA_035220615.1. Taxonomy (NCBI): domain Eukaryota; kingdom Metazoa; phylum Arthropoda; class Insecta; order Hymenoptera; family Formicidae; genus Leptothorax; species Leptothorax acervorum. Next base: position 99,872 of record JASTWQ010000416.1, read on the forward strand.
CGAATATAAGCACGGCCTCCGGCGAAGCAAAGTCGCGACATCCGCGGGTCTTCGGACCCGGCGCTTTATATATATGTTATGTATATATGTATATACATTTTTGAAAACGTTAAAAATAATATTGTAAAATGTTTTTAAAAATATAGACGTCTAATAAGCAACTAATAAACGTCTTTTAACTGATGATTTCTGACTGGGCAGTAATCACGAATAGTGGGATCCCAGTAATCCTGACTAGTTGAATTTCAAAAATCCCGAATAGTGGATTCCAGTAATCCTCAATAGTGGGATTACTGTAATTCCCAATAGTGATCTTCAATAATCCACGAATTTACTACTGGTGTTACGAGTAGTGATTTTCAATAGTGGTTCTCAGTAGTTCCTAATAGTGTTTTTCCGTAAGGGACGTTTGGCCTACTAATTCTGTAAAGTTAATTTGTTTGTTAAATTAAAAGAATATAGTATTCAAACATAGTTTCAATAAAGATGGTAAATATTTAAACTGGATAATTGATTGACATATTAAAATCAGACTAAAAACTTAAGCAGTAAGACCTAAGCAGTAAGGAAATCAACAGTATAGATTCGCTAGCGCTTACGTTTATGCCTTAAGGTCTTGACTGTGATTGGCTGATTCGCTTACTGTTTAAGTTTTACTGCTTAAGTTTTTTTGTGTGCCATAGCCCTAACTTGAAAATGAAACTTACTTCTGTATCATAAATCAGCGTGTTGGCCTGAACTGTCATCTTCGGAAGATCCGGTCGTAGCTGATGCAGCTCGACAGCTACCGCTTCTCGTTCTACGACGAGGTTCTTGATGCTCTGTTTAGGTTAAGCGCTTTGACATCTTACGGCTTCTCTTCTTGCGTTTGCGGCAATATAAATAAGCACCCCTGTTTCATTAGAAAAAAAAATAGTATAGGGAAGACCGGGGCTAAACAGTCTACGGGGTAAAAGTGTCAAATCAAATATCTCGGAACCTGTATATTGTGCGAACTCGCTATTAACATTGTAAACGCTGCTTATGGTACCCATGTGACCAACGGAGTTTCGGCAGGTTATCTGCCGTGTTATGATTTTTACGAGGGCAAACGTGTTTTCGGAAGGTAAAAGTGAAATTTTCTGCGCGTGGAAATTTTTTAATATCTGCAATAATATTTGCTTTCCAAATCTCCAGGTACGTGATTATAAAGAGTAATGTATGCTGAACACGAATCCAGTGTAGTTTTTTCATTATCGTTCATGTCTAATATTTCGTGGGCGATCAAACTTGAAACTTGTGTTTGGGACAAATCGGTCAGTAAGCCCCCGGGGAAAATGCGGCAGTCTCGTCATTGTGGCGCGCCTGGCGCACGACTTCAGCTCACGGCAATTTCAGGTTAGGTTTCCCTCGAGCGTGATTCTGTTTTCCCTTGCACGTGCGAGTTTGTATACATAGGGAAATGGTACGCACGTATCGTCGCAAAACGACTCCCGTCGACAAGGAGAAACTCAAGAAGGCAGTTCTTGCGGAGAAAAATGATAAAATGAGTGACGCAGCTGCAAAACAATTCGATGTCCGGAGAACCACGTTGATCAACTGGTTGAAGAAGAACAACGATTAACAATTATTAACAATTATTAACAATTATTAACATTTATTAATAATTATTAACAATTATTAACAATTATTAACAATTACTAACAATTATTAACAATTATTAACAATTATTAACAATTATTAATTTTTAACAATTATTATTATTATTTATTATTATCAATTATTATTATTATTATTATTATTATTATTTATTATTAACAATTATTTCTTAATGTTTTGCATAAAAATTAAAAAAAAAATTTTTTTATTTTTCTCTTAAAAAACAATTATTAAAATGTATCCTATCATTTTTCAGGATTAGATGGACGTATATGTATTGAAAATGCAGTGTGACTGATTTTCCCCGGGGGGGGGGGGGGGGGGGTGACAGTTCTACTCTGGCATTTTTGAGATTTCAATTTTTCCACCGTTGTCGTTTTTGCTTTATACCGGTTAAACAAAGCGACGTAGACAAAAATTTTCTACATAAATTTTGTAGCTAAAGGTTCACTCTTTACAATGGTATACCACATTTAACTAAAATTATTTATTTTGTCGTTAAAAATCGGCACTGAAAAAGACATGACCGATTAGCCCCGGTCTCCCCTACAAATTCATAATAAATCATTAAATTTGTATAATATTAGAGTTTCAGGAATACGTACAGCTGAAGCTGCGCTTTTTGTGCTAGATCTCGTTGAAGTTGACGATTCCCTTCTGTATCTTTGAGCACATATGTTACGCAACGGTCCCAAGACAGATTCCATCTCTTACACAATGATAAAATATATTTAGATTTCCTTAATATGTACTTTAACATGATTTGTACAAGATTAAGTAGCTTCCCTGGTGGAAATAATTTTACAATTTTTAACGCGAAAATTACGTGAAAACTACAGTTTCTTATAATGTAATTACAACTTTTCAAACTATTTTTATGTCAAAAGTACACGATTTGGGCCATGTTTGTAGTTTTTTATAAATTTACGTAAAAATTTTTAAAAAGTTGTAGTAGTTAACTACAACTTTTTAGATATACTACAAAATAAAATATAAACTTTACTTCTCTCGTTGAAAATTATTTTATTGCTGAAAATCTTGGTTACGTGCAAGCTTAATTAAATAAATTTATATTGTACTTAGAAAGTTTGCTTACCCAGCCAGAATAGTCACGTCGAACCGACGTCAAATAGACGTCTAGAGCTAACATCTATCTATCATCTACGTCTAATCTAAATTAAGATCTATATAGACCTAAAAACGGTCCATATTTAGATGTCTAATCGATCTAAGATTTCGACGTCTTACCGACGTCTTATTGACATATTATCGATGTTAGTTACATGCGCTCAAATAGGATAATTTTAATTTAAGATTTGAAGAAATAATATTGTTTCACATTTGAGAAAGTTTTATAATATTTGAAAAACATACATCTTACTTTGGAAAATATAGTTTTATATATTTATATCATCACAGCAATGTTGCCAGCGAAGATATGTCTCGTGGATGTCATGATTTTTCTTAGCCTGGACCTGCTTATATTCATCCTCAACTGAAATTTACTTACGAGTTAATCTCACCATTATGCGCCACCTATCGGTGTTTTAATATATTAGGGGAGACCGGGGCAAATCGGTCAGGTTTTTTTTGGTGCCGATTTTTAACAACAAAATAAATAATTTTAGTTAAATGTGGTATACCATTTTTAAGAGTGAACCTTTAGCTACAAAATTTATGTAGGAAATTTTTGTCTACGTCGTTTTGTTTAACCGGTATAGAGCAAAAACGACAACGGTGGAAAAATTGAAATCTCAAAAATGCCGGGGTAAAACTGTCACCCCCCCGGGGCAAATCAGTCACACTGCATTTTCAATACATATACGTCCATCTAATCCTGAAAAATGATAGGATACATTTTAATAATTGTTAATAATAAATAATAATAATAATTGTTAATAATAAATAATAATAATAATGTTAATAATAAATAATAATAATAATTGTTAATAATTGTTAATAATTGTTAATAATAAATAACAATAATAATTGTTAATAATTAATAATTGTTAATAAGTGTTAATAATTTTTAATCGTTGTTCTTCTTCAACCAGTTGATCAACGTGGTTCTCCGGACATCGAATTGTTTTGCGGCTGCGTCGCTCATTTTATCTTTTTTCACCGCAAGAACTGCCTTCTTAAGTTTCTCCTTGTCGACGGGAGTCGTTTTGCGACGATACGTGCGTACCATTTCCCTATGTATACAAACTAACGCACGTGCAAGGGAAGACAGAATCACGCTCGAGGGAAACCTAACCTGAAATTGCCGTGAGCTGAAGTCGTGCGCCCGGCGCGGGCGCGCCACAGTGACGAGACTGCCGCATTTTCCCCGGGTGCTTACTGACCAATTTGCCCCAAACACAAGTTTCAGGTTTCATCGCCCACGTAATATTAGACATGAACGATAATGAAAAAACTACACTGGATTCGTGTTCAGCATGCATTACTCTTTATAATCACGTACCTGGAGATTTGGAGAACAAATATTATTGTAGATATTACACAATTTCCACGCGCAGAAAGTTTTACTTTCACCTTCCGAAAACACGTTTGCCCTCGTAAAAATCATAACACGGCAGGTAATCTGCCGAAACTCCGTTGGTCACATGGGTACCATAAGACACGTTTACAATGTTAATAGCGAGTTCGCACAATATACAGGTTCCGAGATATTTGATTTGACACTTTTACCCCGTTGACCGATTTGCCCCGGTCTCCCTTATATATTTGAGTTACAATTTATTTACTACTATAACATACATGTTTTTTATTTGCAAAAATAATGTTAATAAAAAATGTTTAAAAAAAAATTTTTTTAATTAAATAATTTTTCTAAATTGTTACAACTTACAACAATGCACAAAAATGGTTATAGCACTGATAAAAATCAAAACAATACATATAGTATTGGTTATAGCACTGATAAAAATCAAAACAATACATATAGTAATCAAACGCGTATACATTGCATAATTCAATTATGCATAAAAGGGGCATCCTCTCCGATTTGCTTGATATTTTAGTATGTTGTTAGGGATGTCTTCCCGAGTCATTTCATATATATATATAAGGGCCGGACTCAAATAGTTTCGGAGATACAGGCTGAGAATGGCTAAAAATCATAAATACGAAAATAAACGTTTAATGATAATTTATTCAACACTATCATTAGGAATCTCAAAGATTTCAACCAAGTGTGTGCTTTGTATGTGCTTCAACTTAGAAAGCACATATTTGTTAAAGCAGAGAACAGTTGGTATATGAAAAGTACATATTTATATGTACGATGAATAGTTGGTATATAAATACCAACTGTTCTCTGCTTTAACAAATATGTGCTTTCTAAGTTGAAGCACATATTTGTTAAAACAGAGAACAGTTGGTATATGAAAAGTACATATTTATATGTACGATGAATAGTAGTGGGAGTGGATCTTGTTTTGCGTGGAAGAGTCCCTGTGTAATATAGCCTGTTTGTTTATGTTTTCAAAGTGACTCTATTGGTTTGTGTACGCTGAAATCTTTGAGATTCCTAATGATAGTGTTGAATAAATTATCATTAAACGTTTATTTTCGAATTTATTATTTTTATCCTTTCTCAGCCTGTATCTCCGAAACTATTTGAGTCCGGCCCTTATATATATATATGAAATGACTCGGGAAGACATCCCCAACAACATACTAAAAAATCAAGCAAATCGGAGAGGATGCCCCTTTTATGCATAATTACCTTCCTTTGACTAATATTAACCAGATATCACAGTTTTTTTGTAAATATCTTGAAAATTATAAATTTTAAGAAAAAATGACAAAGTACGTTTTGTATAGATCTCGATCAGATCTACAATTTTGATCTCTTGAGTTTTTTCGATATTCCTCATAGTTTTTGAGAAAAACTTATTTGTTTATATTTTTACGCGTATTTTATTTAAAAAAACATAGAACAGCAAAGGCAATTTTGGTGGATTTTGGATGTTATTCAGCAGATAGATTTTTCTGAAAATTTTAAGCCTAAAAACGTGCGTGGTGCAATTTTTTCCGAGTTAACCTCTTTTTTTCCGTATATCGCTTGTACTATAAATTAATGTCAAATAAACGATAAGTAAATGTCTTTTTAAATCATTATTGTAAAAAAATAATTAATGTAAAATAAATATTAAATTAATATTAAATATATGTTAAATAAATATTTTTTCAAATCATTATTGCAAATAAATCATTAATACAACAAATATTAAATAAATATTTTTTAAAATTATTATAGCAAATAAATTATTACTAATGTAAAACAAATTTTAAATAAATGTTAAATAAATATTTTCTCTAAATCATTATTTTAAATAAAAACTTGCACATTTCTTTCTCATAGTTTTTAAGTGTGCAAGTAGAAACTTGCACATTGCTTCCTCATAGTTTTTAAGTGTGCAAGTAGAAACTTGCACATTGCTTCCTCATAGTTTTCAAGTGTGCAAGTAGAAACTTGCACATTGCTTTCTCATAGTTTTAAGGTGTGCTAGTAGAAACTTGCACATTGCTTTGTCATAGTTTTTAAGTGAGCAAGTAGAAACTTGTACATTGCTTTGTCATAGTTTTTAAGTGAGCAAGTAGAAACTTGCACATTGCTTTCTCATAGTTTTTAAGTATACAAATTAGAAACTTGCACATTACATCCTCACAATTTTTAAGTATGCAAATTATAAATTTTCATATTACTTAATCAACATTTTATTTTGCTCATAAAGCTTCCTCTATGAGGGAGCCAAACTGAAATATCCATTAATAATTATACATCAAAGAAAAAATTTGACTTTCACAATTACGTTTTGAATTAATATATAGAAGACACACGTACAAAATCCTTTAGATCAGGCGGCTGCAACATGAGAATAAGTTCTACTTTGAACTCGGCAATCGTCCGCCAGAAATCATTAATCGTCGATGGCATGGGAAGCTGCGTGGCTAGATACTGATTTTGAAGTTTTACTCCATCTAACGGCCGATAAATAATCGCTGTCTTCATCCGATGTCGGATATCTTTTCAAATATATTCTGCTGGCCTTATCTGTAAAATATAATTAATCCTTTCCAAATAAATATTTCTATTATCTCAAATATTTATTGTAAAATACATAAAACATTAATTTAATTTGTTGGCTTACCACACAATTAGTAAAAAGCAGGAACTTTAAGAGTTTATAAAATAAATTGCGTAAACATAACTAGAATATAAGCGAACAAACCTGAAATCAATTCCGAAAATCTGTTTTTGGCTCGATTACGTTCCGACAGTGGCGATGGAGACGTAATTTGGCGCAGGGCTTCGTCTTGCCACGCAATGCTCTGCAATCTAAAAATTGTAAAATAATAAATGCTTGTAATATTACCTTAATCGGCCTAAAAATAGGAACTACGTTCTTAGGATATACCTTTGCTGCTGAGCCGACAAATGTTTTTTTAACTCCTTAATTCGTGTCACTAACATCTTATTACATGGAAATGTAGTTGGAATGGAAAACAAACATTCCAATAATACCAAATGCGCTAAGAGATATTGCTGTTTATTTTCCATTATATATTAGCTCTTTCGCTTGCAATGGACGCTACTTCGGCAAAGACATCGATCAACTAAATAATTTCATTCGCGATCAAATCATGATCATTAACGTAATCCATTTACTAACGATAATACTGGATTTGATTAATTAATGCACATCAAATGTCATTATTACCCCCTTTGCCGTTACTCGATGAAGGCAAATGTCACACAAAATGATGGTCCCAGTTCTTCCAACGCCAGTACTGCAATGGACTACCACAGGTCCGTCTCCAGGTGGTGTCGCCAACAATTTCTTCAAGTATGTGACTATGGAATGAGTGTACAATGGCACTCCGTAATCCGGCCAAGCCGTGTAATGTAGATGTTCTATCTATTGTTGACGCGTATTAATTAGTAAAAGCTATTGCGTCCAATTAATTAAAAATATTGTTACCTTGCGGGTTTCCTCTCCATAAGTGACGTGGAAAGTTCTAAAGCAATAATCAGCGAAGACGTTGTGCTTTGCGTTTAGCACAATAATGTTGCCGTATATTACCTTTTTGCCAATATCTGGCCAATATTGCTCACACTTTGTCTGTAATAATCATTTAGCTTGATATTTATGCAAAAACGATTTATTAACCAAAAACTTACATTTCCATTTTCGACCACATTTGCTAACATGCAAATAATAAGAACATTTTCCTGCCAAATCATGCGCCAGAAATCGATGACCGTATTAGGTTTGGGGCCTTGTGTTGCTATATAGCGCTTCTCCTTGTGGTAGCCTTTTTTAAATAATTAATTATCAATCAAATTTAAAAGTTATTATTAACGTTGTATAAATATAACAATAACATTTAAAAACTGAGATAGATATTCTTGATTAGAACTTACAGTGATGTAATTAGCGTTGATGTAATCGGAGTAAGCGTTACCAGGAATTAGTTTATTCAATATCACACGCGTTTCGTCGTCCATACGAATAAGCTTGATATTAAGTCATTACTGTACACAAATGTAACGCATCTATGAACAATTTTTTACTTACACGCAATAAAATTTTTGTGTCGATTCTTATGTTTGTTCTGCGGCAATTTCCCGTAATCCCATGGGCGAGTTTGACCTTTTGGGAACATCTCGGGAAAAGATCGCAAAATAATCTTATTAATTTATTGTCACAATTATAAATTTAAGTCACTACAGCTATGTAGGAAAATAATTTCGTTCTCCGTAAACTTGGTATATGACGGAGCTAGATTCTATGCTATTTATTTTAACTTGAAAATATGAAGTTTGCAGAGAAATCCCAGAAGGCATTTCGACACAATTCAAAAATTAAAGTCAAAATCAAGAACTTGCCTTATATTGCTTTTCCAACAATCCTGACTGTATCGCGAAATACAAATACACAATCGCGACTGTACTCGAAATCTTTTATTTTTACCAAAGATATTATTTCTTTCTCCTCGTCTATGTTGTTTGTGATAGCAATGGGCGACACATCTGGAGTGGTTGCCCGCGATGAAGATATGTCAGAAAAAGTTGACAGATCTTCGTTTGAATTTGATATCACAGATATCGTCTCATATTCTGCGTAGGTCTCAATATTCTGCGACAAAGCTATCTCATCTTGTATTGGTTGTTTAATCCTTTGTCTTTTCCTACCAAAATTACATGTCGGATTGCAACAGATCTAATCTGTACTCCATTAAAACTTTATTTGATTAGCATCAATAGCTCTAACTTTGTCTAAAGTGCTTACACGACAGATATGAATAAATAGACAAGGCCAGAAATCGCTATTTTTAAAAAAATAAAAAATTTCTTAGTGTACAACAAAAGATATTACCCTCTGTACAAATAAGACGCGGTGACTGTCACAACGAGGAACAATATAATAGGTATAAAAACATTTTGCAGATCCATCATTCTAGACGAAACTGTGGATATTTATAAAAGATATTTACATTTCATGTATATGTGCAACGATGCATCTATATGCAAACAAACATATGTTACATATTTTTGACATGTAATCAAACTTACCGCCTTCAAGTGTACGAATTTCCTTGGAAAATAACGTTTGATTATTATGAAATACAGTCATATCAAAGGTAGTCTACGGCTTCAAATCTTGCAATTTATATGGGAAAGACGTAGCTGATATAGAAACTATTTTCTCACTCGTATTTATATTACGAATAACCAGATAATACCAATTTACCAGACATGAATATAATTGCTATGATAAGAAAAAAACAGAGATAAGTTTTATTTATTTTAAACTACTATGTGAAACACTAAAACGTTCAAATGTACCTAATTATAAGCAAAGATTTAAAAAATCTATACTTAATCCTTTAACATAAAACAACTACCAATTGGACTACATACATTCGGATTGATTCGCCAGTCAATTATCATGTCGTTTTCTTCGGGCGTTAAGTCAGTTTTCAGCCGCTACATCATTGTGCAAAGAATTATTATAAAAAATATTATATTATTGGCAGAACTAGATAAAAAGTTAAAATATTGTAGGTAATACAAGTTCAACAATAATAATAAGAATGTGACAAACTTTCCATATGCAGTAAGATATTTTCAGTATTTTTTAATCGTTCACATATCATATATTATTATATGTAAAATTGTAATCGCTATAATAAAAAAAAAATTTTGATCAATAATTCCAACTTATGTTGTATTAAAAATAATAAAGTTACTGATAATCAGTCATTAGATAACTCCTATTAGAATATTAATAAATTATATTAACAAGTTTTTAGTAATAAAACATTGTATAACAGTATAAATTATGTAAATATCTACTCACAATTGCACATAGTTTCTGCTATTTGCCAATCGCTATGTATTTGCACACCAGCAACATCTAAGATGAAACCGATATGATAAATAGTACCAAGTTTCATATTCTCAAAATAAAATGTCAGTTGTGTCATATTTTGAAATAGTTTGTATCATTGTAGGTCGTACTTAATTTGCTCCTGTAAAGAATGTATTATCTTACTTTTCTTTTCTTATCAAGTTGGCGATATCCAGATATATCAATTGCAAATTTGATTTAATGACCAACAATTCAATTAATAATGTTTTTTGAAATGTCTTGATAATCGAACCAAATCAATGATCGTATTGTCATGACGATTGCCTGCAGTTAGTCGATTAAAAATAAGTATTCTTAATTTGTTAATTATCACTGGCAGAATAAAATATATATTAATAATGTTTTTTATTTTAGAGACCATTATAAAATTAATATCAAATTGTTACTTGAATGACAAAAGAATATAAAATCGATATTTCGTTATATTCGTCCTTCCATGTTATAGAAGCAGCGGCCAAAACAGTTGTCTCGTTTGTAGAGATAACGGTAGGTGCGTTAGGCTTGTCTACGCCTGCGAAATAGTCAATATATTTATACACTTGCTTCTAATCATGAGGGATAGTCGTTTGATAGGTATAATTAAAGGGATGCTAATTGTAAGTATAAAATATAAAAGATTGTTACTTGTTTGACATAAAGGTGGTATGTAAATTTCTCTAGCATTGTCACAACCATTAGTACACACTCCAGTTACTTTGTTACACTGTTCTTTATTGAAACATGAGCCACATGTCTTTTTGCAGCCATGACCATATCTATTCGACTCACAAGCTGAAGTAGGAAGACTATGTCGGTTCTGGCTCGGGAGCTTCGAGGGGGGGTGAGGGGCGGGGGGTAACCGAGGGGACCGAGGGCGAGACCGAGGGCGAGAGGGATGACGTCACGCGAGGGGGGGGGGGGGGGGTATGATGCATCCTGGCAAAGGGGGGGGGGGGAGGGGGGGTGGATGTTTTACAGGCGGCGTCTCGAATTACAAAGGAGGGTGAGGGGTGTTGACGTGACGCGGGGGGAGGGGTGCCGCGTTAGGGTCGCGTAGGGTGCGCGGGGGAGGGGTGCCGCGTTAGGGCCGCGTAGGGTGCGCGCGGGGGAGGGGTGTCGCGTTTAGGGCCCGCCCGCGCCGCCGCCCGCGCCGCCCGCCGCCCGCGCCGCCGCCACCGCCCGCGTTCGCGTTCGCGTTCGCGTTCGCGTTCGCGTTCGCGTTCGCGTTCGCGTTCGCGTTCGCGTTCGCGTTCGCGTTCGCGTTCGCGGGAAAATCCGCGTTTACAAAAAAATGTTATCCTACCTTAATTTAGGGGGGATGCCCGTGTCCGCGCCCGACGGGGTGACGATCGAGTTGCGATCGCGTATGTCCAGACTCTGTACAGAGGGTCACTATGTGTGACTAAGCAGTGTTAAGTCGGTCAGTAGGTCAGTTATTGTAATCTGAGAGTTACGATATCGCATCTCTTCGCGTTCTCTCTACCCATCCCATTCGCTTTCTTTCGTTCGCGCATCATACGCTCGGTATTTAAATTTTAATATTCTAATAAGGAACAGATGAGGAGGATGTGGAAGAAAAATTAAATAAGTAAAAAGATATTTTAGATATATGGTATACATTTATTCATCTAGATCTACTACATCAAAAGATTTCTCTCTCGATGCAGCATACATAATATCATCCATAGCATACGCTATGAGTTCACAATCTACAATTGACGTGCGGTCGTAATAGTAATGGTTGCGCAAGAAAGTAACGGCGTCGCATTTTTTGGTAATACGATTTTTTCGTAGAAGACTTCCAAAGGTGCTGAGGGTCTTATCTACCTCTTTCGCATACTTATATAGCTCGTGACATACATACTCGACGCAGTGTGTGAGTTCGAATAAAGAGAATATAGTTGCTGGTTTCATGTACAACGAAGTATTGCCCGACGACAATTTTATAAGTTTATCGTCATGCATTTGTACAACTTCCAGTATTAGGTTTTCTGGAAGAGTCGGAATAGTCAGCGACTGACCGACAGCTGACCGCACGAGTTGCTCGACATCCCTGCGTCTTATATCGATGAGCTTCTTCCACGTGTAATAAAGCATCGCGATTTTATTTCCTCGGTTGTCGCCAAGGATCAATTCGACAAAGGATGATTCATGTGGACCTTGAAAACAAAGCTTTAAAACGACTCAAATATATTCCGCCTTTTTATTATCGTTATGTCGACGACGTTGCTTCTGCAGCGCCTGTTGAGTTCATACAAGACACTCTTAATATTTTTAATTCCATCCATAACAGGCTACAATTCACGATAGAAATCAGCGATAATAACACTCTCAATTTTTTGGACACCACAATAATAGTTGCCAACGAAAAACTGATATTCGATTGGTATCACAAACCAACTTTCTCTGGACGATACCTCAGCTTCTTTTCCAGTCATCCCAATAGCCAAAAAAGAGGAGTAGTCTTGGGACTAATTGACAGAGCTTTTAGACTATCCCATCCTATATTTCACCAAAAAAATCTGTCTCTGGCTGTTGCGCTCTTGCTCAAAAATGGTTACCCGTTGAACTTTGTTTTTGCGATTTTTTTGGAAAAACTTAAATCTCTTTTCAAAGGATCTTCATCGGGGTCTTCCGACGATGAAGAATTAACAAACAAGTCTTACCTGTCTGTCCCGTATGTAAAAAATATTTCAGAAAAGTTTACCCGTCTCGCTAACATTGTAGACAGAAAATTGAGTTTATACGGTTTTAACCGACTTAATGGTCTCATTAAAGTACATAAAGACATTGTCGATAATGCTTCTCAGAGCAATGTTGTGTATCGCATTAATTGCTCTGATTGCGACGCTTCCTATACTGGACAGACTGGTAGACTTTTAGGAACTCGTATCAGAGAACATAAACGTGTAAATCCTGGGGGACATTCGGTGGTACAAATGCATTGCGTGGATCACAACCACAAGTTTGATTTCGGGAATGCTGCAATTCTCGACAAAGAACCGTTCTATGCCAGACGCTTGGTCTCTGAAATGTTGCATATTGGCTTGCAACATAATGGCATCAACTTACAGACGGACACTGCCTTTTTAGGCGAATCTTACATTCCGCTATTAAATAAAATAAAACATCGTTCTACTGTTTAAACAAATTTGTTTTTCTCTTGCGCGGCTGTTTGTAATTTCGCCTGTATGCTTGTTTGTTTGTAATCAATATATGCCTGCGTGTCTCGGAGTTCACGGCGTGCGTCCTTCGAACTCGCATTAATAGTTCTGACTCCGACGACTACAGACCGCTCTCTCCTGATGGAGAATGGCTATGAATACCATCTGATACGTCTTGATCGCTGTTCGTGTAGCATGCAGTAAGTCAATTACTTTTCTATCTATTATATAGTGCTTAACAGTTACTGCATTCTGCAGTTCTGCCGGGCCACAGTTTGCCACCTTTCGTCTCCCTCTGCTATGGAAGACGAGATTGACTCTCGCTGTCTTTCGCTGCACGGATGCGGTCCGGACATACGCTTCATAACATCGCGGATTCGAGATGCGCGCTCGATGTTCTCAAGAATGCGAATTTTTATCTGCGCTTACGTTTTTTGTGTCAGCTTGTTGCGATATCACCGTTTGCGTGCGTAATAACTTAATTTCTTATACATCGTATATGTCTTTGACTACTATCACTGAAGAGGGTCCAATTCAGGGCAGAAACGTTTGATATTTTTAATTTGTTAATATTTTAATGTATTGACTAAGAATTGGTTAATTATAATTTTCGCATATTAGATCCTGCGTTGGCTCTCATAGCCCATTATTTACCTTGTTTTTTCTGTTCAGAGCCTTATTATATATTTTTGTATTTAAAATATTTAACTGGTGGTCGAAACATGAGAAAGAATTGTCATCTTTTTATAAAACTTATAAAAAATAAATAATTTATACGTATATGTACGTTACAACGTTTTATTTCTTATCTCCTTTCCCCTCCACTATGCATGACTAAATACGTAAGAGAAAAAATATAATAAGTATTTTTCAGGTCTGAATCACGACGTACTTTATTTTCCACTCGATATACGCGTTACGTTCGCCACAACGTCGGCGCTCGCTTCTGTAGTGTGAGACGCTGTTTGTTTACATGCGTGAAAAATGTCGCAACGCGCTCGCTGAAACATGTAGCGACGCGCTCGCTGAAACCTTGACAAAAGAACAAGTCTTCCTATAACGAAAATGATGATCATGACCGCGACACCGCGATCGATTAAAAACTATGGCATCGCGCCGATCTCTATTTTGTATTCTAACACTAACAATAACAATAACAGTCGTCTTCTACGACGGTATGTTTCGCTATGCCATTCGGTTATGGCGTTGCGCGTTACAGAGCGTCAAGGTTCGGCGGCTCGTCTTTGTAACACAAGATATACTCATCCTCTTCGCTGTAAGCGACTACTTATCAGTTTTTACACTGTCCTTACTTCACCTCTAGCGAGTTCCTTGTCGCAGTTCCGCTTCAGTCTGTACCTGTCGCTCATCCGTTGCGTACAGTCGTTCGCAGTTTTGACAGTCGTTGACAGTTTTGTATGTGTGTATGTGAGTGTGATAGTGTGTGTCATGTACGTAGTTACTAGTCCTATAAAGTATAGTTTCTTGATCGTGTTGCGATACGATTAGGAACAGGTATTTGATAGGACTAGTAATTACGTAGTACCCGCTGGTGAAATACAAACGTTATGGCTCCTCCTGGCTCAGATTTCCCAGACGTAGCACAACCTCTCAAACTTGAGGAGGCTGCGGAAGGGGTGTGTGCTGCGCCTGTCACCACTTTTGACTTTCGTGGTCGAGCCGAACGATACGTTCGCCAATTGGTGCAAGAGGACGTAAGACGTCCGGGTCCCAATAACTTTATCGCGAGGTTGCGAGCGCTAGGTGGTGGTGCAGGCGGTCGAGGCCGCGCTGAGGCAATGCAACACCTAGTACAAAGATCGCAGCTCGGGCATCGTCTCGTTGGGCGCGGACACGGGCATCCCCCCTAAATTAAGGTAGGATAACATTTTTTTGTAAACGCGGATTTTCCCGCGAACGCGAACGCGAACGCGAACGCGAACGCGAACGCGAACGCGAACGCGGGCGGTGGCGGCGGCGCGGGCGGCGCGGGCGGCGGCGCGGGCGGGCCCTAAACGCGACACCCCTCCCCCGCGCGCACCCTACGCGGCCCTAACGCGGCACCCCTCCCCCGCGCACCCTACGCGACCCTAACGCGGCACCCCTCCCCCCGCGTCACGTCAACACCCCTCACCCTCCTTTGTAATTCGAGACGCCGCCTGTAAAACATCCACCCCCCTCCCCCTCCCCCTTTGCCAGGATGCATCATACCCCCCCCCCCCCCCCCCTCGCGTGACGTCATCCCTCTCGCCCTCGGTCTCGCCCTCGGTCCCCTCGGTTACCCCCCCGCCCCTCACCCCCCCTCGGAGCTCCCGAGCCAGAACCGACATAGTCTTCCTACTAGCTGAAAGCTTGAATATTAAATGTTCGAATGTTTTGTACATAATAATAAAATTAATACGGTCGTTGTTAGGAATTACTTACGTATAGAACATGTATCTCCTAAAATACCCGGAGCACACGTACAACCATTTTTATAACAAATTTCGATTTATTTACAACCAGAGTCACTATTTAGATCATTTTCGCAGGAAGACAAACATCGCGGTCCAATGTTTTTTTGAGAACAATTTACGTCATCTGAAAAAATTATATATATTTAAAAATAAATTTTTTAGCTTGCCATGTTACAGATATAAGCAGTAAAATTGCGATATTATTTATTTCAGATACGCAACATAACAATTGTTAATACATACCTAAGTATATATTTAGATTTACGCGCGATTAATGATTCACAACAGTAGATTTATTGTGAAATATTTTTTGACACATGGTTCAATTGGCCAAAAAAAGCGATAACCGTCCCAATCTTGATTAGTAAACATAACACCCCTTCTTAAAGCTTCTAAGAAATAATGAAACAAATTATACATAAAAAAAGATAATTTGTTGGCAGACTTTTATAATTATTTAAAAAACGTGCAATGTACATAATTATTAATTAGCATTAGGAAGATTACGAATGTAATAATAAAATAAAACATTATAAAATTCGCACCATTTTGTGGACATTGGCGAACGTTCGCTATTGCCCACAACGGATTCAAGCTGTGCTTATTGAGTTTAGGAATCAATTGAATAATTTCTCTATTATAACTACTATAATCGGACGCTGAAAAATTTTTCGTAATTTTGACAGATTGCCACATGGGTAAATCATGATCCCCGGCTCTTGATAAGCCTTTTGCTGTTACGTTTGCCAATACTTTATCGTTAGTGTAATCACGCAACACTATATGTGCATCACATTCGATGCAGAGACCAACTAACAATTGTACGCATATCATGTCGTTATTAAATTGGAAGGCGGGACTTGTTAAAACTGCACCGTCGACAGTCGTATGCAGGAAGTCATCTAAAAAACATGTTCGCATATAATTCTTTTCTCGTTACTTGATTTAACCAAATTTAATATAATTTTGACGCAAATTGAAAATCTGTACTCACATATATGAAATCGATATAACATTGCTGCGGGGCTTCTAATAAACATGTAATAATTATTATGCGAGTAGAAGTAATTCCTTTCCTCGTCTGCATAAGCCAAAATAATCTTATCAATATCATAAACGATTATTTTTTTCATCACAGGGTTCCATGTAATAATAAACGATCGCCATTCACTTTCAGACAATGGTGTGTGCTGCATCAATTATAAAGTTATTTTAAATGCAACATAAACATCTTGCGACAATTTTTGCGGATTTTGATTGTTAAAAATTCTGTGTTTGAGATAAAGTCGTATATGATAACGAGAATAAAGACTTTATTTGATTTATTTTTTCATTGGATTTCATTGCTTTTGAAACGGTTTTACTGAATTTAATGAGCAACAAAAAAGTAGGTTTTATTAAAGTCAAACGCGATTAGTTGTGCGTGAGTTAACGTTATGTAACATTTAATTAATAGTTTAATACAAATTATAAATCATATATTTTGGCTTTACTTTGAGTCGGTTTTAGTGTGTGACGCAATGATAGATAAATTAAATAACCGAGTTTTTTGACAAACATTAAATTTAGTATTTAAAAATTGATTGTATACCACACTATACCACTCATTCAATTATGTCAACCTTTGCCGCTTAAAAATTAGCTCAGTTTCCGTTGTCTTTCAGCTTGTGTCAATCTCACGTTCTTTGAACTTGCTTTGGTGTGTAGATTTTACGTCTTTTTGCTAATTAGTCTCAATTTTAATTTCTAATAAACATTTTAGTGGCTATAAATATTTGCAGAATTTTTGGCAGTCCCTTTTAAATATTACACCATTTTCATACGTGCCATTTTTAAATGCTTACCTTATGTCAGTGAATTTGAGATTAATCAATTTATCTACCACTGCATCACGCTGAAGATGGCTCAAAGTAGAGCCAAAACGTACAATTTTTAATTTGTATTAAAATATTTATCAAATGTTACATAACATATTAACTTATGCACAACTAATTGCGTTTCACTTTTATGTCTCACTTTTCCTTGTTACTTGTTTATTTTAATTTCCCGAGTCTTTAGTTAATTTATTATTTAAGTTTCTGCTATACGTAATGACGATGAAAAGACGATGGCTTTAAACAGGAAAAGCACAATGTATAGGTATCTATTTACCTCAATAAAATCTAGTTCTTTCTGCTTTCTGCATATTGTGGCCCCTTCCACCACTCCCTCCATGCATTTTCGTATGACGGACTTTGTGTTGCCCCAACCTCCTATTATAATCCAATAGCAAGGAAAATATTCATAATATTTGCCGTAGCAAATTAATATATGTACATCGCGGGATACACGAACCAAAAGTGAGAGTTTTATGTCGGTAGTAAAATTAAAATTTACATAATTATATAGGTATCTTGATAAGTTACATATTGTTTAAATTCTGAAAATATTAAGTGTAGGTTACTTGAAGCTATAATCATAAATATATATTTTGTTTGTATTATCATAATGCATTCTATATATAATATATTACAATCTTTTGTCAAACTGCGAGACATTTACCTTCCCATCGCTGAATGGACCCATGAATGTTTTTAAAGAATTTGTAAGACTCCAGTCGTTTCTAGTCCATGACTCCAAGCAATCTTTGTTTGCGTTCATTTTGCAATCTATCTCAATATTGCTAAATTTATTTACATCGTAAAACTCTGAAATAATACGCTCTTTTATGATAACATTAATACATTTCAGATAAATGCAAAAATAATTAAATGTTTTATGCATAAAGTCATCTTTGTTTAAAAGATATTAAATTGTGTAAGAATTGTAAACTTTAATAAAAATTTTAGTATTTATTTAAAAATCTATTTCTAAAAAAGGTGTCTCATCGATACTTGAATGTATCGAATTTATTGTTGTGGCTTTTCCGTGATGCCGATTGGTTCTTTCGTTGCGCTTACTTCGTGAGCGGCTGTCATTGTATATTTTGACAGTTGTGTGTATCAAAGGTTAGTAGTGTATAGTAACAGTATAATTTTAGGGCTAAATAGCGCGCGCGAAGCGCGCGTCTGTGATGTTTAGTTAAGAAAATAGTAGGGGAGACCGGGGCAAGTTGGCATACTTTTTACATTTTATTTTTTGACGTAGAACTACGTCTTTGTCGACAGTAAGTAGGGGGTAATATTGGGAGCACAGATGCAACGAATGCAACGAAAACATGTCACACTTTGAACGTTTATATCTTCAAAACTAATAATCGTAGAGTAATGATTAATACGTCATTAGATAGTCCCATTTTTTCTTGTAAGTCTCAAAAGTCTTAGAATGCTTCCTTAATAAGGAAGCCAAACAATTATAAGCAAATAATTGTGCTCAAGTCTCAACCACTTTTAATTTTGGCAATTTAATATTAATTATTGGCAACTTTTCTAATTCCATTATATTCTTCAGTCTTTTCTACCCCTATTTCATATATAATGCTTTAATATTTGGTTGATTAAACTCAGCTTTATTAGGATTTTATGTATATACGTATTCCTCGCAAATTATTAATTATTAGCAACTTTTCTAATTCCATTATATTCTTCAGTCTTTTCTACCCCTATTTCATATACAATGTTTTAAGATTTGGTTGATTAAACTCAGCTTTATTAGGCTTTTATGTATATACGTATTCCTCGTAAATTCTAACGTATGTAATTCAAGGACTAATCAATCAAATTTTAAAAAATTATATATGAAATAGGGGTAGAAAAGACTAAAAAATATAATAGAATTATAAAAAAATTGATAATATAATAAAAAATTAAATGGGCACAGTAACAATATTACTGTGCCGCAATCAACGACGTAGAACTACGTCAACTGTCACTACTTAATGTTAAAGTATACAGCGGAGAACAGTTGACGTAGGGCTACGTCTGTCCTGTTTGCCAAAAACGTAGCCCTACGTCAATTGTTCTCCGCTGTATACTTTAACATTAAGTATATTTTAAATTCCCGCTCAAATTTCGTGCCCCCATCTATAGAGGGCAGGTCCGTTTCCTCATGACCGCATTACGTCTTTCTGTGCGATCCATGACAGTCGTAGTAAAAGATTTTCAGATTTTTTTAAAGAAAGCCCGCAGAGAATGTTCTATAAATTCAAGTTATACTTGATTAATTGTCAGAAATCACACAAATGTCAAAATAAGTTTTCCATAGAAAAATAGAAAATAATTGAATACTATAAAAAAATATATAGGTATACAAAATATATATATATGTATATAAACTTACAAAATTTTAGGAAAATCGGAGGGGAGAGCGTTATATGGTTACACGTGTATACTGCACTTTTACCCTGCGCATGCGTGCAAAGTAACGCTTCGCCCCGAGAGCGTCGGCTTGCCTTCATCTCGTCATTCGTGCCGCAGCAAAGGTTTGTGCATGACGTGTTTTTGTGTCGTTCGTTAGCTGCAAAGTTGAATTAGGGAAGTAGAGATTAGAAAGAGGGATACAGTTGTGAGAGAGTAGGACGAATTGCGTTAGCAGTTTCGCTATTTAGTTTAGATTTGTCGTGGGTTTCTTGGCGCCAGGAAAATGCCGAAGAAGTGGAACAATTGGGGAGGTCTTAACATCCGAGGAAACAAGGACAAGGGTTACTTCGGTGAGTACCTTCTCCCGCTTTGTAACCAGTTATGCATGATTCGGGCGCGAAACCATTCTGTGCTCTCACCCGCGTCTAAGATCCCATGCATTTATCATTTACTCTCATTTTTTTATGTGAAATGCCGTTGGCGTTGGACGCGAGAAAATAAGACAAACAAAAAGTGAAAATTTTTTATATAAAAACATATGTAAGTAAATATAATAATTATAAAATATGTCCATACATTGTTTGCTTTTCTTTTGTACAATCTCTGTTTGTGATATAAGGAAAAATAATAAAAAGAAGAATTTAAAAATAATTAGAAAATAATTTTCGCTTTGCATTTTTTATAAAAAAAGTGAAGTTTAAGGAAATAAGAAAAATTTGGCTATGTATAATCATATATATAAATGTAACAGCTGTTATATATGATTATATATAAGCAAATTTTTCTCATTTTCTCAAACTTCACATTTTATGAAAAAATTCAATGCGAAAATAATCTTTTTAATTATTTTAGAGATTCTTCTTTTTATTATTTTTTTTTTCATTATCTTTATATACGAACAGAGATTATATAAAAAAAAAAGACAACATGTTTATATGTGGACATATTTCCCATATAATTATACATATTTATATATGGTTTTATATGAAACATTTTTTACCGGGAAAGGGGGGGGGGGGGTATTTTATACCTCACAACAGCCCGTAAGAAATAAATATTCTAAACTCATTTCAATACAGAATCAATTATTATCGAAAAAACATTGAAATTAAAGTTATAACTTGTTAACACATTGACTGCCTAGTGTAGAGAGTCCGACCGAAACAATCTTTTTTATTATTGTATACGCGCGCACATAGACATATATATACTATCATTTTTTTTCTAAAGCCCCAGACAATGCGAGGCGATAGCGATAGCGATAGAAAAGCGACCAATAACCGACGAGTTGGAAAACATAACTCGTCGGTTATTGGTCGCTATTCTATCGCTATCGCTATCGCCTCGCATTGTGTCTGGGGCTTAAATATCATAATGTAATTATTAAAATAAAAATGTTATCACAATCTGTAGTATGCTGCATACTATCAGTAGTATCACAACCATATCCTATTATTTTAGTAATGCAATTTCTGAACATAAAATAAAAATATTTTTTAAACAAATCTTTGGAAAATCTGCAAAAAATAAACATTTTATATTAAATAAATTTTAAGTAATAAATGCTTTGTACTGTAGATCTCATTGCACTCAGTAATCTTAAACTAATAATTGTAATTAAATAATATAATATTGTGAAATAAAAATAATAGCTTTCATTTATGCCCGCAACAAATTACTGCACGTATCTGCATAAATTTGCCCAGTAGATTACAACTTAATCAATTTCGCCAAAACTCTTTTTTAATTTTGGCCAAAATCGAATTTTTGATTGGAATCTACTGCCAAGCCATATTTAGAAAAAGGATTCCCGATTTGAGTTATGCATGTTAAATTATTCGAAACTCAAAATAAAGTATATGAAAATAATAAATATTGTTTTCTCATCCCCAAAGCTCTAGTCAGCGCTATGAGTAAATCTGCATTAGTAATACAAATTGCCAAATCTCCAAATACAAATTAACTCGTATCTGGCAGTCAACATGTTAATATACTTTAAGATAAAAGTATGTAACAATGAATAATGTTAAGAAGTTTTGAATATTCTGATTTGAAAGGTCATGAAAGAAAGATTGTTCGGAATCGAACTCCGGAAACCATGTGTGATAAAACTATGTCGTTTTGAAAATGGTCATAAATCCTTAATTGAATATCTGTGGAAATTTCTAATAAATGCAAATATGCTCAAAGTAGTTTCGGGTATATATCACATGGTTTTTCGGAAACACCGAGAGTTAGGAAAAAAGGGACTGTTACGTTTTTCTGGCCATGTCGATTCTCTCTCCTCTGTCTCGGGTATCTGCCAAATTTGTCACGGCTTTTTCGGCCGGATCAAAGGAACGCCGAGAGAGTTGGGTCTATAGGCCTCTCGGGATAATCCCTCGCGCGAGTCAGGCAATTCTCAAATACTTAAATCCGTTGGACGCCAGACGCGATGTCCTCGCGTCTATTAACTTTTCGTTCAATTACGTGTAATTAGCTAATGTTATAAAGAGAATGTATATACTTAGAAAGCCATTTAAAGCAGCAACACAAATATTAAATTACACGCACGAGTATGTATACATATGTTATCAAAGACACATAATGCTCTATAATAAATGTCAGAAAGAAGCGTAGCGTGCGCTTGTATAGTGTTCTAGTAACAAAGGAGCATTTTTGTTAAAATAAAAATATATTCTTAAAATAAGGCTAAAAGAACATGCAAAATTTAACGTTACTCGCTTTGTCGCTTTTTTGTTTTTCTTCAAAAAATTCCTGAAAAATTTCTTTTCTTTACTTTTTCATAAGTCGTAAAGTATTCTGGTTTGAAAGGTCGTAAAACAAATTTCTCTTTTCCTTTTTCGTAAGGTCGTAAAAAAAAGATATTTACGATCTTTCATAAGATTGTATAAAAATTCTTTTTTTTGCGACCTTTTAAACTAGAATATTCCTTTGTTTGCGACGACGGCGGATACGTATAGGGTCTCAACTGTGACCGAAATTTTTTTTGCTTGATTGAATGGTATACGTAAAGTACCACCGGTGGCTCCACTGACATTTCTTTGTGAGATATGTAGTGTACCACCGGTGTATGTACACGTTGTCGCAAACGTGTTTAGATAAAAAATGAACAAAAAATGTTACTTGATTTAATATTTATGGCATAAATGTGGGGTTTAATTTACACCCCACGCGCCTTTTAACTTTTCAAATTTTAACGCGCCCACTGGAGAGTTAATGCGATACTTCGTGACGCGATTCAGTTCTAATACGATCGGATAATTGCGAAAATTCTCGTATAACACGGCATTCATGCGACGCGAGATGCACTCTAACACGATTAAAGTATTTTCAGGATATTTGTGTTTTTTGGAACCAGGATTTTATGTTGCGTCTAATTCTTTAACATTTCTTGCTGCATCGTATAACAAAATTTAGCACTACAAGGCGTCTTACAGGAACCTAACGGCTGTGTTATCCCAGGGTTATCTGCAAGGTTATTCAGATTGTGCAATCTTTATGAGGAATTGCAAGAAAGAATCGCTGAAATATCGATCGCAAAATAACTGTTTTATGATAAGAATAATAATTATTTCATGTAATTTTACTGCTTTATCACTGTTTCATTCTTAGGTCATGATGATCGCGTAGGAAGGAATGTAGGAAGGGATGATGGGCCTCAATTCGGTCCCATCAAGCATCAACAGCGCGTGTCGTTTAAGATTTTTAGGTCTAAGCAAAGGGATATACGTAAATTAGCATTGACAAGTTTGGACGAAGATATTCCAATGACTGACAGTTCGAACAATAATAAAAGACAGGTGATAATCAATCAGAGAGTTAATAGAGGTGAAAGAGCTTGGCGAACAATTTCCCGTGGGAGGAACAATCCGATGCCGAATAGAAATTTCAAGGGAGGCCAATCAGGTTTTAAACTGCGGCCTCTTCCGGAATCCAATTGGTATAAAATCACTGTAAGTATATTTCAGTAATTATAATCAAAATGACGCATATATATATTATAGATTTAAAATAAATTTCTATTTGTATCTTATAGATACCATATGGTTATAAGTATGAGAAAGATTATGTTATAAAAACCCTATTGGATTATATGCATCCTGAAGTGTTCATTCCCATAACGGTAAATATATATTTCTATATTATATATATTAATCTATATTTTTTATTTAATATAATATCAATATAATTTACATCTCATGCATATAAATAATGCGATAAGTAAAAATCAGTTTGAAACCATAAATTTTCACGGCTAAAATAAAAAATTTGTTTACAGTACAAGCTAATGGGAAATGAAGCCAGTTTCTTTGTGGATGATCCTAAAGCGGTCACCGCATTGTTAAACTGCGATCGAAAGATTACAATGAGTGATGGATTCAAGCTGCAAGTAAAGGCGGCTCTCAATAAAGGGTCTCCGGCGTATGATATTGATGACAAATTGAAGGAAAGATTGAAGCAAGCAATGGTTAAGAGATATAACCAAGGAACAAATGCTTTAAATTTGTCTAAATTTCATCTTGATCCTGGTAAGAAGAAAATTACAACCCTACAAATAAATTAGATAAAAGACAACATTTAAAGACAATATATTAATTAAAGATGTTAATGCAGTCTGAAAGTGGTAGCTTACGTGTATTTGTCTTACAGATCTTCACTCTGATTACTTTTGTGCGTTGTCCTACCCTGTTATGTTGATGACTGTGGTGGATATTGTTGGTGAACACGTACCGAATTTAGAGGCATTGAATTTAGAGGGTAATAAGCTGCAGAATATTAATAGACTCGGCGTGCTAAGTGAGAAGTTCCCGAAATTGAAGATTCTTTATATTGGGGATAATAAGGTGAGTGTACCTAACCGAATGTGAAAATATGTATATAATATGATCACCAACATAATGTTCGGTTTTAACGATCTGAGTTAATTGCATATTCTAGATCAAAGACATTTACCAACTAGATGCCATTAAAAATCTAAAATTGGACGAATTGAAGTTAATAGGAAATCCTGTCTGTAACAAGTATAAAACTCGACAAAATGACTATGTTAGGTAATGTATTGTTCCAACGTATATTTTTTCACTGAGAAACAGGGAGTAATCCGCTAATCCGTTCGTGGCATTTCGGCAGTGATTATGTTATATTTAGTTTGATAACTTTCTAAGTTAAACATCTTTAAGGGGGGATTCGCTCAAAAGCATCTGAAAAATAGGCAATTTTTGAGATTTCTTTTCTCATAGCTTATGTTCTATTCATTAGATCGGATAGAACATTTGTCGTTACATGTTATTAAATTATAAGTTTTTATTAAACAACATTATCGCGCGATTAATTTTTAAATATTTTAGTTTATTTGCATTTGCTTTTTTTGTATTATTCAATCATAAAGTTTATGTTTTTGTTATTTGTTATTGGACCATGTGGTCTCTTCTTCTTTAATTATAGGGATGTTCGGGGGCGGTTTCCAAAATTGTTGCGTTTGGTGAGTATTGTGTATATTGCTACGTATTCAAAATTCGCCTTTCTTTCGTGTAAGTGTAACATAAGTTTTTATTACGCTGTTCGACAGGATGATATAGAATTACAGCGACCGATTGGCTTTGATATAGTTGACGAAGCTGCCGAAGTACCTTCATCGCAAAGAGTATTTGTCGCTGATGCAAAGATACAGGAGATAGCTAGTCAATTTTTGCAACAATATTTTACGATATTTGATAGTGAGAATCGCCAACCTTTACTTGATGCATACGACGAACATGCACGCTTTAGCATGACGATAACCACTTCCCATAAGAACGAGTAAGTGTTTGTGCAATGTTGTACTATTTTATTTTCCTTTAATGTAAGAGAACGGGAAAAATTAACGGAGCCGACTGGACTCGAACTCGGGATCTTTGGTTCACACGCCTATAAACACTTAGGCTGTTACTTCACGACAGTTCCTAATAGGAGTTAATTTCCTCGTTCTTTTATCAATACCTAACTGGCCTTACGGCCTATAACATAAATGCCTACATTAAGTATTCTTGTGTCACCGATATATTCTTAACATTCTTAATATTGCGTACAACTAATTATTGAACTAAAATTCTTTTTGTCACAGGTTAAACGGATGTCTTATGGAAAACCGGAATTTATACGGAATAAATGACACAAAGAGGAGACAGAAGTTGTTAAAATTGTTGAAACAAGGTAGATTAGGAATAGTTTCGACTTTATCGGAAATGCCGAAAACGCGGCATTTCTTAGATACTTTTACCATGGACATCTCTCTTGTTACGGTAAATAGTTATTTGTTACTATGAGTGGTCATACGCTGTTGTGTATTACATATTACGCACATAAGAGATAAATACAAACTCATATTTAATTGTTTTTTAAATGTTATTTCTAATTTATCTACAGCAAGCGATGATGTTCATCACAATAACGGGCTACTTCCAAGAACTTGACAACAAGGATGAGCCCATCCGCTACTTTAACCGGACATTCATAATTGTTCCGGAAGGTGAGGGATACTGTATTCGGAATGAGCAGTTGCATATCAGTCAGCCGTCTGAGGCGCAATTGAAGCAACTGCACCAACAATTAAATCAGCTAAATAATCAGCAACCCCAGCCGACGACGTCGGCGGTGGAAACCACAGGAGTAGCGGAGCCTATGGTTACGGAACTTATTGTTAGTAATGATATAAAGCAGCAGATGACTGTGACGTTAAGCCAGCAGACAAATATGAATCTGGAATGGAGCTTGAAGTGCTTACAAGAAACGCAATGGAATTATGACAATGCACTCTCTGCCTTTCAAGAGTTCCACAAACGTGGACAGGTACCATCAGAAGCGTTTACGAAGTAAACACAGTGAGTAAAAAAATTTTCACCTGTGATAATAATAACTTGTAAGAAAAGTCCGAGAGAGCAAGCTTCTTGTAAAACATCGATCTTCATTCCATTCCATCGTTTATATTGTTTTATTTGTTTTATGTATAGATACTTATTTGTATTTTGTATCAAAACTTGAGTAGAATCTTGATATTTGTTACTTGCCATTTTTGTATCTCTGGCAACAAAAGACAATTATTAATTTTGTAAGGAAAACACTAGAAAAAGGAATATTATTACGCATTAATAGAATTCCTTTAGAAAGATATATCTGCAATCCGTTTTGTTTAAATTCAAACTCCCAAAATTGCACACAGTACATTTGCATGAAAATTGTTAAAAATTATAATTTTAATATATATGTATGTAATATCATAATTATTTCTTATGTTGTGATTTTTAACAAATTTCATGTACACAGTATATTATTTGACAGCGTTAGTAAAAAGTACTTTAAGATTATTTTGTAAAAGAATTATTTGTAGACTATAGTTTCTTCTTGAAAATCTTGTTTATGAGAAACTTTACAATAAAGTTGTAAATATTATAAATTATAAATTTCTGGGCAATATGTATGATGAAATCACTGATCATCATATATGATGAAATATGAAGTGATTAACTGAATATTCCCAAAATTTATTTCTATTTTTTAAGCAATTTGGTGCTACTGTGGTCATTTGATACTTTTTATTGGTGCTGTTACATTGATAAATATACAATGTATAAGTTTAAACATAGATTATATATGTGCATTTAGTAAGAACAAGTCGGATTCCTGCTACACTGATTACAATATAGAAAAACAATAGTCATTCTACATATAACAAATAATATTTTGTTACAAATGTCCAGTTCTCAGGTTTTGATACATGGTGTAAAAAAAGTTTATGTTTAAATTCAAAAATATTTGAAAACGTAAAAAAAATTTAAATGAGTGAAAAAATTTAATTATGCCTTCCCACGGGGAAAACAGAAAGTATCATTAATTTCGCGTTAAAATACAAGTACGCATTTATATTCAAATTTTTAGTATAATATTTTCTATTTCTATATTAGTATAATATTAGCATACATTAGCATAGTACTATATTAACAAAATATTGTATTACGTACTATTAGCATAGTACAATAGTAACATGATATTTGTTGATATGTAAAGAATTACATTCCATTTGGTAAAATATAATACATCATAAAAGAACAAATTTTATGATGTATTTTATCACGCATTCATAAGCGTTTACAAATTACATTTTCCAAAATCAATCAATTCATTCGATTTATAAGAAGTACAAAAAGAAAAAAAATTATAATCGGTAATGTAAAGATGTTAATATAATATAAACATAAATTTATATTTATATTAACATCTTTATATTGCCGATTTCTCCATGTTTTACGTATATTCACAATAATGTCAGATATTATAAAAAAATTTAAGTTTTTTAGATTAAACTTACAAGCAAGGGAGAGAGACTATATTTAAAAGATTGATACTTTTTATGAAAAAAAAAAAAAAAAAAAATAAATAAACGTAATACTTTGTAGAAAAGATTTTTATATCATATGAGAAAGTTGGATTCTATGCATAATACATATGCTTATTTTATGACACATTAAAAAATATCTGTATCTTTTTACCTAAGTAAAAAGATTTCAGTTTGTATATATTACAAAAAGCATGTTAGAATATTCTCCTAACTGTATCTAACATCATTGTACAGTTAATTTAAGAAATTTTACGTCTAAAAAATTAAGTAAAAGAAGAATATAGTTTTTGTATATATCGAAAATTCGACTTTTTAAATGTAGAATTATGTCTTTACTCTATGAAAGGGATATTTGCTAAAAAATAGGTAATGTTTAGGTTTTTTCTCATAAACGAAAAACCCCCAAACTTATTTTGCATATGTATTTATTTACTATTTTATTATGATTTCTATCGCGTTTCGTAATAAAGATAACTAGTATTTATTAAAATGTAAGGTGCAATGTACCGTTTTCCGAAATGTTTATCCTCGATAGTTGCTATGATTAAGTTCGTTCTAATCAGAGCCCTTTCATTTTAGTAAATATTAGAAACAACAAGTTTCTGGATTTTTTTGTTTATGTGAAAGAAACTCCAAAAACTTTTTATTTTATTTTTCAGCGAGTATCCCTTCTTAACTAGATTTTATTACGCGCACATATAAAGTAGGTCCAATTTCTACATACACGTTTAGATTTATAGAAGAATCGCTAGTATAATAATTTAATTAACAGACTATTTTAATACATATCAAACAATATTTAAAGAGAAAGCTAGTGCAATTTTGTAGAAAGTATAAGCAGTTTCTCAAAATTAGTCATTTAACATAACATTTGTCGATACAATTGCATTGAATAGGTTTTTTAAATTGTAAATTATAGTGTTATAGGATATAGGATATAGACGTATATGCGTCTGTAAGTCGGTAGGAACGTAGGTGCTCACTGAACTGAGTTTGCGTACATTATGTGAGTATAAATTATTTGATTGAAGAATATTCGTGTCGGATTTAATTTTTTTCGCGATATACATATATTAGCGTTGCGTATATGTAAAGCGCAACTTTTAGTTTTTATCTTATTGAGGATATAGTTTATACATTCTTATTGAAGATATGGTTGGCACATGCACACACGCACACACATCTACGTTTGTTGAAACAACGAACAGCCAGAACCATCATGATACCAGGATAATGTTCTGAAAATTTCAACTCCAGAATAATATTCTGGTGTTCCTAAGTTTGAGGTCCCTAAGTCGCTTGAGGGACTAAAGGACACGTTACGTGTCAGAAAATTAAAGGATTGCCAAATATTATCTTTGGTATCTATGGCATTAAGGTGGGGAGATGGCAATAAGGATACGGCGTAATCCTTTTAAAGGACATAGCCTTCGTTCCTAGGACGAGGTGGATAGGTCCGCATGAGAAGCAGCAGTTGATTAAGCAGATTGGGGGTACACCCCACGATATATGCGCGTAGCTTATATCGTCACAGTGGGAATAACGTATCTGCATTTCTTTTGAACCAAGAGACACTCTGTGTGCTTAAGAGGCGGAACTGATGTTTGGTGTGCAGATGTGTTGTCAACCATATATTTCACCGCATCTATTAATGACAACTCGCGTAGTAGCGTGGGAGATTATAATATCGTAAGCGCCTGATTTTAGTATGTAAAGATAAATAATTTATACTCACAAACTCGTATGCCACAGTTTTAATTTAAAAAAAGTATGTAGTATATTCTGATTGGATGATGACACATGCGAAGTATCGAAGAGATTATATTGTATATATCGTATACATTTGTAAACACAATATATAAATCACTGATGTAACCGGAAAACAGAATGTTCTTTTTTACGTTGATATACACGAAGAAGATGATTAGTTATAGATATTTTTTATTTGTAAAACGCGTGCAAATGGAAAATATGTAATATAAATGTTACATAAATAAACATTCTTGCTTTGCAAGAATGAGAGAGAGAACGAATAATTATCATCAAATTATTAGTAGGTATATGTAATTAATGAGTGATAGTGTTTTGTGTAAATTTTACACAAAATGATATGTTATACATAATGTAAATATCTATTAATAAGTATCGTCGATGTAGGTATTAAGAATTGCTTGTATGAGCACTACTTGACTGTGTAATATAAATTAAAAAATGATATTTTATAAATTGTTTCTTATTTGTATAAACTTACATTATAAGAGAGCATGTTAATTTATATGAAAATATACACATACAAATAGAATTTCTCTTTTATTTGGATGTATCTCTCTGCATTCTCAGTTACCTGTAAGCGAATGATTTTATGTTAACTCTGTCAACATAATTAATCGATTGGTTTTATGCATGTATTTATAATTTTGTACCTCGAGCGAATTATAGCTCTTCTTTCCTCTTTTCCTCTTGAAAAAACTTACCTGTGTGTAATTATCGTATCTAATAAATGTTAGGCTCTAATCCTTTCTAAAAAAAGGCATGTTAAATCGATACTCGCACCTCTCGAAGTCTTCTCGAAAGTCTCGAAGTTTATTGTTGGCTCTTTTCCGCGATGCCGATTGGTTCTTTTGGTGCGCTAACTTCGTGAGCGGCTGTCATCAATGCTGTCATGCATCGCTCATATCATCATGCATCAAGAAGTTAATAGTGTTGTAGTAATAGTAATTTATAATTAAATTTGTTTACTGTGATGGTTCTGCTGTTTCATTGATAAAGATTTCTTTTCCCTCTGGACGTCTTCAAGAGATTATTTCAGATAAGTTTTATTAAACGTTTTTATTCCAACCTCTATTCTCTCTCTCTAAATATTTTATAAGAAATTGATGCTTTGTGTTGTATTTTATTTTCAGTTATTAACGCTGCCAACGATATCATTTGTATACAAACGTTGTGTCGGATCATGCTCTTTACGAGTTTCTAGGAAGTTATGATTCGAGTGGAAATATCATTATACGAGATCATACGAGTATCACGTATGTCATCTTTTAGCGTTCATAGAACCAAAAAGACAAAATAAAGATGTATATTAAACTTTATATTTGAATTTCTTTTACATTTTATTTATATTAAAACTTCTCATAATCTGCTAAATCTGATCACAGGATAACGATAGTTACGAAGGATTTTATGCTATTTCTCGAGGAAACACATGATCAAAACAGCTACCTAGGAATTATTATGCTGTTGTTGTAAAGAAAGAGGAGAAAGAAGAAATATATATTAAGAAAAAGAAAAACTTGTGAGTAGTGTATTTTAGAAAAATACGGTAAATATTTTTTTATATGTACATTTTTGAAACTAAAGTTATATAATTAGGTTATATGTAATTTCTTTTATATTATAAAAGAAATATATGTAAAAAATATATGTATTGTGTATATATATGTGTTGTGTGTATTTTAAGAAAAATGTATAGTTAGTCACGTGGTTTGTTTATTGACAAAGTATTAATATATTTTAATATCTATGTTATTCAAGTTGTATTTGCATAATTGCAGCTGCAAGTGTATTCCTTAAACACTGTGACTGCATATAACACTGTGACTGTCGCTATAAATGTCGCTATAACTGGATTTATTGGCTTATTGTTATTCTCAAACAGTGATAAGCTATCATTATTGTAAAGTTGGGATTTGTCAGGTAATTTATTATATTTTCTATCTCTTATATTATATTATATAAGATATTATATATATTATTTTTTATATGTATTTGAATATTTTTTTTTATACAGGCGATAAAATTTGAAGATTTTAATAGTATTTTTAATTTTTCAAATAAACATAAAATGTGACACTTTAAAAAAATGTTTTGTGGTGTTATAGGTTATTTTTTATTAGTTTGTTTGCAAAATAATAAACAAAATGTTACAAAATAATAATTTAAAAAAATAATAATGAACAATTATTGAACTAATTGTATTGCCAAAGTTATGCAAATTATTGCTTAACAGTTGCACATACACATATTTGAATGAAATTCATATACATATATAAAAAACTTAAAGTTCTTGTTGCTTAAAATTTTTAATTATGATTTTTAAACTTATTTTTTAGATTATTAAATAATCTAATATAGTTTTTGAAATAATAATTGCTGAAAACATCTGATTATTCCTTTTCTTAATTATATTATTTATATGTTTTTTATGGAAAAATTAGCTTAATGTTAAATCTGCCACTCACTTTCTCCCTCTCTCTCTCTCTCTCTCTCTTCAACCCCCTTCTTTTTTCCAAAATAAATTTAATTTTCTGTGAAACAGTTTAAGCATTTATTTCCGGACTATTTATATAGCATCTAATTTTAATCAGGTGATTTATTATATGTCCTATCTCTTATATTATATAAGATATTATATTTATTATTTTTTATATGTATTTGAATATTTCTTTTTTTGTACAGGCGATAAAATTTGAAAAAATTATAACCGAACCATTTATTTAGCATCTAATTTTAATTTAAACTAAATTAGAACTTACACGGAGAAAATTTTATATTAAATTTTACTATGGTGTCGCACCAGCTGTAGACCATCAAGAAGACCAAGTTTAAGTGCTATAGTCTCATAGTAAAATTGTTACGACGATAGCATATAAATGCTTGATACGCCTTATTTTTGTTTTTCTAAACATAAATCTCAATTTAAATAGTGTGTTGACATATAATTGATTATTTGCAGAAAAACGATGATTATTGGGATGATTATTCTCATAGAAGCTGCAAGGATATTATTCGGACAAACAAGGATTTTGAGAATCAAGAAATATATATAGTGCCAGAAAATATATCTTATATCAAATAGGATGCGTTTATCAGGATTACAAAAACTAAACTGCCAGTTGTTTTCTGTATTACTGGCTTAAAAACTAAAGCTAATTAAAAGTACTAATTTAAAAATTGTAATAATATATCTGTATCAAGATATATCTGTTCTATACATCCTGTTTTCTCTTCCTGTTATTATTTATTATTACTATTTTTTAATATATTATATAATATATATTATAAAGTAGTAATAATATATAAATAATAATAAAAAGGGAGAACAAAGAGATATATAGAACAGATATATTTTTTTACTTTTATACATATACATATATATATAAAGTGCTTGTTAATTGTGCCATTGATCATCAGTTTTAAAATAGTTTTGATACTTTTGCGTGTTTATATGCGTGTAAATGTGCTTTTGTTATACTTTCTTTAATCAATAACTCAAATATTTAATTGTTTTAATGCTTTCCAGTATTAAAGGGATTTCTAAAAAGTAATTTTGGCGCGGTATATAATAATAAACTTAATAAAAAAATTGGTTGTGGAGCCATCACGGATGGAAATTGTAAAATTGAAATACACATTTTAAATTTTGATTTAAAAAAATATTTACAAAAAAAATTTTAAAGAGGAGATAAAATAGAAGTTGTTGGGAATGTACAAAATACAGGTATTATTATTGTATAATAAGTCTGATTATCAAATTGTCTGATAATAAACTTATTAACTATTGAAATGATTATAAAAAGGTATAGAAAATTCTTTTATTCAATCTGAGATTATTTACATAAAACAGATATTGCTATATTTATTATCGGACATCCTACGTTTGTCTTTAAGTCTTTTTTGAGTATTATTATTATTTTAATTTTTGTAGCTGATCCTCCATATTTAATAGTAACATGTATTGAGGATATAAAAAAATTGGAAGGACGTATGTCTTTAGGACAATTGGTAAAGGGGATACAAACTCCTAAGAAAAGAAAACTGGATGATAATTTATTACAGCAGGTATAATCCTAAAAAATA
Source organism: Leptothorax acervorum (assembly GCA_035220615.1). Taxonomy (NCBI): domain Eukaryota; kingdom Metazoa; phylum Arthropoda; class Insecta; order Hymenoptera; family Formicidae; genus Leptothorax; species Leptothorax acervorum. The sequence goes on from JASTWQ010000416.1 coordinate 134,063, forward strand.
TTAAGGTTTCTGTCTACTCGCTACATCCGCCTAATTGTAATTGATTTAGTACATTTGTAAAATACCGAACACTTTGGTTTTAATAATCACAAAATAACCACAAAATTAATGTGACAATAACAATAATAACGATAATAACAATAAATAATAAATAATAAATAATAAGTAATAATAATAATAATAAATAATAAACAATTTATATATTATTTTATTTTTCAGGGGCAGAACAAGGCTGTACCTTCAACATCAAAATTTTTGAAAAAAATTTGTAATTAATGAATTTATGATTTTTATTGTATTTATTAAAATGTTTAATGTTATTAAATTGTTATTCTGAAAAATAAATTATAAATAAATTAAAAATAAATTAATTAATTATAAGAGTTAAAAATTAATTGTTTAGTAAATATATACACAATAATATATAGATATATATACATACATGAATGAGTAATATATTAAAAAGATAAGAGAAAAAAGAAAAAAATAGTAACCAAATAAATAAACAAAATATAATATAATAAATAATAATAATTATAGCTTAAAACAGTACAAAAAGGTGCAAAGAAGAAAACAAGAAAAAAAAATATAGGACACAAATAAGGTAATAGATCAAATATAATTTATAAGTTTGTACATTTCTTATTTCTTCTTGAAGGAGCCTATGTTTAAACAAACAATACACACATATTATTTTATTTAAACCTTTTTAAAAATGTTTTTTAAAAATTATTTTAAATTTAGTATTTCTTTATCTTTGAAAAATATATATAGTTATACATATATATGTATATATATATATATATATATATATATAGAAGAAAGTCCTCTATTATGAGATAGGCTCCTAATAAATATGCAACAGCGAGGTTCCTGCTAAACTAATAGGCCCTATCAGTTGTTTCCACCATAAACTTATTGCCTTTGGGGTAAAACCTATTTAGTGTAAAATTCATTGTTTGATCGTGTGTGTAGTCGTTGCAGAGAGAGAAATTATAAAATTGGATATTGTCAAGTGCCGTGGATATGGAGACTTTAAACCTTGTTTAGAGCCAATCAATCAACGCAGAGTATTGATAAGACAAACTCAACAGTTGTACAATAGTTTTGTCTGCTGTCGAACGCGTCTAAATGATTGCATTTGAGGAGCGTGTTATTAGCGTTATTTGCTTGTTTTATCCTTATTTAAAGCTTTGTATCCACAATACTAGAAATTGCTCCAGGATCTCGAACGGTGAAACAATTAACCAATCGTATTGGTTAATTGGTCGAATTAGTTAAATATGCAATTGGTCATGTTTTTCTCCATACAATATCTCGATATTATTAACGCTAATAGCTTCTCCTTTGAATGTACCCAAAGACCTGTATTTATAGGTCGGTATATTCATAGGCCGGTATTCATAGTCGATTCTTATATTTAAGAACGTCTTAAGTACGATCTTGAGATGTCATAAACCAATCACAAAGCCGTATTAGCGTCTTAAGACATTACTTAAGACGGTCTTGAAATAAGATCCGACTATGAATACCGGCCATAGTCTTATATTTAAGACCATTTTATGTACTGAAGATAGATCATATTTAACTCTCTCGTTGACGTAGCGATTACTTCGTGAGCAACTGTCATTGCAGCTGTTATTTAGACATTTTGTAACAATAATAATAATATTTACGTATGCAAAAAACCTTTGTGTGTGAATATAAGATACTGGTAAGTTACAAGCTTACTTTTCTATAAAATACATTCTTATTTACATATGTAGTATTTATACAAATATATATATCTATATTTATCTTCTCAATTTATATATGCATTCTAGACAACACCGTGTCCAAAATCTGGATATAAGATGTTTTAAAGACATCATTAAGACGTCTAAGGCCGGTATTCATAGTCGGATCTTATTTCAAGACCTTCTTGAGTAATGTCTTCAGACGCTAATACTGCTCTGTGATTGGTTCATGACATCTTAAGATTGAACTTGCAGGTATTTATTATTATATATATGTGCATATTTGCATACGTACGTGTAAGAAAATATACATATGTTTATGTATACATGCGTACATGTACATGTATGTATAATATATATATACTCGTATGTACATATGTGTACACGTTACCGTCCGCATCTGTGTATGCGTACATATGTGTGTATGTACATGTGTATATGCGTGTATGTATGCGTAGCGTGTATTTATATACGTATGTGTAGCGTGTATATGTATGCGTAGACATGGCTTATATATGTGTGTATATATATATGTACATATATGTATGTATATATGTATGTATATGTATATATGTGCGCGCGTATACGTAATAATAATAAACAGTAACAATAAGAATGTTACGGCAAATTTGAGTCAAGCGCTGTATGTGGTGTGTAAAATAAATAATTGATGCAATGCTTCAAATATGTTGAACGTTTCAGCTCTTCCTTTGAGCCATCTTCAACTTTATAACCTACAAAGTACATACATGCGTGGACAGAGAAACGTGTTCTACAGGAATTGGAGGGGGGAAGGGGGGAGAAGAAATAGACCTCGCTTTTTCGACCCCCTATCCATATTTCCCCTGTACGGGATAGACCTTGTTTCAACTTACAAGTATGTGCTTTGTAAGTTGAAGCAAGTTTTTCCCCCTGACATCTGTGGAACACGCTCCTCTGTCCATGCATGTACTTTGTAAATTTTATAGCGAGATCTATCCCTTCCTCCGACTCTTGTAGAACACGCTTCTCTGTCCACGCATGTGCTTTGCACGTTGTAACGCGAGGTCCACTTCTATCCCCGACCCCTGTGTAACATGCTCCTCTGTCCACGTATGTACTTTGTAAGTTGTAAAGCGGGGTCCACCTCTTCCGACCCCTGTAAAACATGCCCTTTTGTCTACGCAAGTACTTTAATATATTAGTCTCTTATATTATATATATCTTATAATACTCAAAATAACTACTATATTTGTCAAACATTTTTTGCTAATAATTTTTTAACAAACACAAAAAGTGACGGAAAAGGTCAATGACTTTGAACTCCTTGAAGGTCAAGGTCAACATTAAGGTCAGTAAGAAGTCATTTAGGGCTGGCTGCGTAAAGGAAAACTTTTATCCTGCTTATTATATTTTTCCTTTCAGGAGAATATCTATGTTCTTTACATTCGCTCATACCAACTTGTTTAAAACAACATCTCAGAAAGAGATCCTGCTATCTCGGAATCGGCAGTATTAAATTATTGTGATTATTAATAAAATTGAAGATGGCTCGAAGGAAGAGCCAAAACGTTCAACATATTTGAAGCATTGCATCAATTATTTATTTTGCCCACCACGTATTGCGCTTGACTCGCATTTGCCGTGACATCTTTATTTTGACATTTTTAAGAGTTTAATTATATATATAAACAGTAAACACAATAAGTATAATTTTAATAATCTTATTATTCGTTTAATCAAAAATATTAATATGATAAAATTTCTTTGTTTTAGGTACTTGAAGTAGGAGCAGAGGTTAACTTAAAAGTTTTTTAGTTATTATTTATTATTATTGATATAATATAATTAATATTAACATAAATTTAATTATTTTAATTTAAGTTACAGTTATTTTTTATTATTAATACAAAGTACTATTGTTAATATAAATTATTATATATTATAATTATTGCATTAATTTAATTATTATATAGATAGTATTAATATAATTTTAATTACTCTTATTTGAATTATTGCTATTACACTTTTTGCTAAGATAATTAAGTATTATTACATTAAATTAATTATTAGATATATAATTTAAAAAATTGTGTTTTAATATTATAGCTTTTTTTAAACAATAGTATAAATTTTATGTATTTAAAAATATAATATTATTTAAATAGTCTTATGTATATATAATAATGTAATATTATGTTATAAATATATATTGAAAGAATTATATTTGTGATTGATGATGATGATGATAATAATGTTGATGATGATGACTATATTAATGATGATATTGATAATGATGATTATGATGATGATGATGATGATGATGATAATGATGATAATGATGACAATAATGATGATATTGACAATAATGATGATGATGATATTGATAATGATGATTTAAACTTACATTTCAACTTAACATAAATATATTATATTACATAATAATAATATATTATATATTTTTACAATATATTATTAAAATTTGAAGAAAGTTTTAAAAACTCTATTTCAATAACTAATTGTAAATTATATTTATTTTTTAATTATGATGATTTAAACTTACATTTAAACTTAACATATATCATATTAAATAATAATAATATATCGTATATTTTTACAATTATTATTAAAATTTAAAGGAAGTCAGCTTTAAAATTATATTTTTATAACTAAGTTATATTTATTTTATAATTATTATTGTATATTTGTATTTTTGTAAAATGCCAAGACGTAAAGTAGAACGAACTTCGGAAGAAGAAGAAGAATTTCAACGACGACGTCGTGAAAAAAATGCTGAGTATCAATCTCGTAAACGTCGTAAAATTACAAAAGTAGCAAATAATATATCAAACTCAAATAATGATACAAATTATACTGTTAGTATCGCAGGTACGATAAATGATAATCGTATAATAGAATTAAATCATGAAATTGAAGAAAATTCTTCAAATGTAACATTAGGACACCAACAAGTTTTCAACATTTCTGGCACAATACATGATAATCGAGTTATAGAATTGAATGAAGAAATAATTCTGGAAAGTTCTGCAAATATTATACCAATACGTCAGCAACGTCATGCAGAATATCAATCTCATTATCGGTCTCGAAGAAGACAACTACATCGTTTAGATATTAATAGAATGCTAATTAATGATACAAATGAATATTATATTGGTTCTATGGATGTGTCTTGTGTTCATTGTAGAGCAGAACATTTTGCAGCTGAAAAAGTATCTAATAAAGGAAATTTATTTCACGATTGTTGTAATCACGGTGCGGTGTATTTAGAACCATTGCCCCAATTTCCACAATTTCTTTGTAGTTTATTTAATGGTAGTCATGCAAAATCAAATAATTTTTTTAAATATATCCGTAGCTACAACAGTTCATTTTCATTCGCATCATTTAACGCTAATTTGGTTAATTTTGAAAATAGAAGATCTGGTCCATATTGCTTCAAAATACATGGGCAGATTTATTATCAAATAAATACAGCATTGTATGCAGCTCAAAATGAAAACCCTACTTTCGGTCAGCTTTTTATTGTAGATTCTAATGAAGCAATAAATTATCGTCTCAATGAGAATTCAGATTTAGATTTTGAAATCATACAAAATCTTGAACATATAATGCGGGAATTGAATATATTTGCTCAATCTTATCAAATGATGGGTGAAGAATTAGAAAATCAACGACAATTAGAAATAGAATCTGGAGAATTGTTGCCAGAATTACAATTATTATTTACATTAAGACCAGGTATGGATCGACGCCGATATAATGCTCAAAGAACTAATGAAGTTGCTGCTGTTTTTCGTACAACTGCTGATGGAGAAATTCCAGAATCATATGTAACAATACGTAATAGAAATGACAAAACTTTAAAAAACGTTAGTACTATGGATCCAAATGTTGAACCATGGATATATCCATTATTTTATCCATATGGTACTCAAGGATGGCATTGTAATTTAACAAAATTAAATAGTAATAAACGAATAACTAGAAGCCAGTATATTAAATATCGCATGGCTATTCGTGATGAATTTAATGTCTTTTTATTAGGGCGTCGTTTATTTCAACAGTGGCTTGTGGACAGTTATGTAAAAATTGAAAAGGACAGAATAAATTATTGTAGAGATCATCAAAAAGAATTACGTACTGAAACATATCAAGGTTTAAAAGATTATTTACAAACTACAGCAAATAATTTAAATGGACGTATTGGAAAGATGATTATACTACCATCTACATTTATTGGATCATCACGTAATATGTTACAAAATTATCAAGATTCAATGGCAATAGTTAGTAAATTTGGTAAACCAGATCTTTTCATTACAATGACTTGCAATCCAAAATGGCGTGAAATTGAAGAAAATCTTTTACCTGGCCAACAAGCTTCTGACAGACCTGATATTTGTGCTCGTGTTTTTAATATTAAAAAAGATTATTTAATTGATTTGATTGTTAAACAAAAATTTTTTGGAGAAGTAGCAGCCTTTGTATATGTTATTGAATTTCAAAAACGTGGTTTGCCACATGTCCACATGTTAATTACTTTAAAATACAATTCCAAAATAACAACTCCACAGATTGTTGACAAATATATTTCTGCTGAAATTCCTGATCCATGTGAAAATCGTACTTTACATGATATAGTTATGAGACATATGATTCATGGGCCTTGTGGCAATTGGTGTTTGGTAGATGGAAAATGTTCGAAACATTATCCTAAATCTTATCTTGAAGAGACCAGAATGGATGAAGATGCTTATCCTTATTATCGTCGACGAGATAATGGCAGAAGTTTTGAACGCCCTGGTGGATATATAGTTGATAATCGTAATGTAGTTCCATATTGTCCTATTTTATCGATTGTTTTTAATTGTCATATTAATGTTGAGGTAGTTTCAAGTATCAAATCGGTTAAATATCTGTATAAGTATATTTATAAAGGACATGATGTTGCTGCTATAACAATTGAACCAATAACAGAAAATATAATTATTGATCATGATGAGATACGTAATTTTATAGACACACGCTATGTTGGACCTGTAGAAGCCAGTTGGCGCATTCTTGAGAAAAAATTACAAGATAAAAGTCATACTATAGTACGTTTACCTGTCCATCTTCCTAATGAACAAAATATTACAATTGAAAATGGATCCGATGAAAATGCAATAACTTCCGCTTTAGATCAAGTTACTATGTTAATAGATTATTTTGCATTAAATTCTCGCGATAAAGAAGCGAAACAACATTTATATATAGAAATTCCACGTTATTATACGTTTAAAAAAGAAAAAATTAATGGTAGAAATGTATCGCGTTGGAGCAAACGCAAAAGTCATTATAATTATATAGGACGAATGTATTCCGTTAGTCCAACACAAACTGAATTATACCATTTACGACTATTATTACTCACTGTAAAGGGAGCTACGAGTTTTGATAATTTAAGAACTGTAAATGGAGAAGTTTGTCAATCGTTTTCAGAGGCATGTTTAGCTTTAGGTTTGATTGAAGATGATGATGAATGGAAACGAGCTATGAATGAAGCTATTGGATGGATGATGCCAAGACAACTTCGTAGATTATTTGTACGTATATTATTGCATTGTCAACCATTGCATCCTGAAGAGCTCTGGGGAAGTTTTAAAGTAGCAATGTCGGAAGATTTTATCCGACACTTTGGAATGTTACAAGGACAAAAGAAAGCGTATACGCAAATCAATGCTATGCTTTGTGCTGAAGGTAAAAGTCTTGCCGATTTTCCACAAATGGAACAATTGATAGAAAATGATGAAGAAGATAATTATATGACTATTGAAGAAGTTATGGAAATTGGTATAAGACAATATGAACAGTTAAATGACAAGCAGAAAGAAATAGTAGATATAATATTAAATAGATTAGATAATAATAATCATCACAATAGTAATTGTTTTTATATCGATGGTCCAGGTGGTTCAGGTAAAACATTTACATATACAACTATTTATCACTTAGCCAAAATTCGTAATAAACATGTATGTACAATGGCTTTTACGGGCATTGCAGCGACGTTATTGCCAGCAGGAAAAACTGTTCATAAGACATTTGGATTGCCGGTTCCACTATTTGTTGATTCCTCTTCCAGCATTAAAATCCAATCAAAAGAAGCTCAATATTTGAAAAAAACAGATATTTTTATTTGGGATGAAGCGCCAATGGCGCCGCGATATGCTCTAGAGATTATAGGATCGAACGTTGCGTGATATTATGAATAACGACTTGCCTTTTGGTGGAAAAATTATTGTATTAGGTGGTGATTTCAGGCAACTTCTTCCTATTAAGATACACGGTACTCGATGTGAAATCGTGAATCTTTCTATCAAGTTTAGTTCTACTTGGAAACAATTTATAAGTTTTTCTTTAACGGAAAACATGCGAGTTCTTCCAGAAGAAACTGAATTTGCAAAATTTTTATTGGATATGGGAGATGGCATATTAAATGATGCTAACGATAATATACAACTTCCAGATTGTTGTATTGCATCCATTAATGCCGATATTGTAGAAGATATATATGGTGATCTAATACGAAATAAAGAATTTAATAATATGGCTAAGTGTGCAATACTTTCTGCAAGAAATGCTGATGTAGATGAAATTAATAAACAAGTTGTCGAATTATTAGATCTATCTGAAGAACGAATTTATACAAGTACAGATAGTACTGAAAATTGCGATGATAACGGTGACATTGGTGAAGTTTTATTGCCAGAATATTTAAATACTTTGTCTCCGTCAACTCTTCCTCCTTACGAATTACGTTTAAAACCGAATTGTGTCATTATGTTGATTAGAAATCTTAGTATTAATGAAGGTCTTTGCAACGGCACTAGATTAATGATTATAGAACTTGCGGATCATTTATTAAAATGCAAAATTTTAACAGGTGATAAAGTAGGAGATATCGTTTTCTTAAATCGTATTACTTTGTATTGTGAAAATGTATATCCTTTCACTTTTAAAAAAAGACAGTTTCCGATAAAATTAGCTTTTGCTATGACAATTAACAAGTCACAGGGTCAGACATTTGACAGAGTAGGAGTAGATCTTCGCAAAGACGTTTTTAATCATGGGCAACTTTATGTTGCGCTTTCACGAGTTAGATCTTGGGAAGCATTAAAAATTTATCTTGGCAGTCAGCGGAATAATAAACAAGTTAAAAACTATGTATATAAAAAAATATATGTATAATTTTAATATAAGGATAGTTTTTTGACATATATAATTATATAGGATGTGTGCGTATATTATTAAAAATGTACTGTGTTAAAGAATAAATAGCGCTTGATATATATTGATATAGATATATATAAAAAATATATATATATATTGTAAAAAAGCTAAATGGCGCGCGCGCAGCGCGCGCTTGTGATGTTCTAGTATAATATAATTGAGATTTGCATAACACGACGTTGGTGCTTCGACTGGAACATCGCTATTCCTTTTACGATCTCTTTCCGCTGACAGAATTTGCTTCTTTGTCATGATCTTCGATATCGCGGTGGTTACCTACAATACCAGTGTGGATCTCTGTAGCTGTTCAAGAGACACTCACACACACACACACACACACACACACACAAACACACACACACACACACATACACACACACAATCTTCGACACACCACGCGTATTGCCAGGATTTTACAATCGATATTCACGTAGATGATAGTTAAAGTACTGCGTCGCAACGTGCGCCAAAAAAATTTTTTTGACAGGGAAAACCTCTATCTAATCTTTTCCTCCTTTTTATCTCTTCTTTTAATAGTAAGATTGCTCGTCAAAGTTTGTCCAAAAGCAAACAGGAACACTCACGTTACAATTTCGAAAAATCAACAAGTTCAAACGACACATGCATGTCCGGCGCAGTATTGGATTGTATAATGTAAGAACATAAGTGTAATATTATCTTAATAACTTATTTTTATTTTAGGAGAAATTCGCATAGATTTCGAAGTATTCCAAATATGTCAGTACGGCATCGTATAGATACTTCAAATGTTCCTAAATATTAAATAAAATTATTATATGTTTTTTAAAGTTTCCTATAATGTATTTTTTTATCATAAGCGATATATATATATGTATATATAGATATATATATATATATGATTATTGTATTTAATAAATGTTAGGTTCTAATATAATATAATATAATTAAGACTCGCAAAATACTAATGACGTTGGTACTTTGACTGGAACATCGCTATTCCTTTTACGATATCTCTTCCCGCTGAGAGAATTTGCTTCTTTGTCATGATCTCATGATCTTCGATATCGCGATGGCTAACCACAATACTAGTGGATCTTTGTAGCTGTTCAAGACAATCCTTGATGCACCACGTACTGCCAGGATTTTACAATCGATACTCACGTAGATGATAGAGTACTGCGTCGCAACGTGCGCCAAAAAAGTTTTTGACTGGGAAAATCTCTCTTTAACCTTTTCCTCCCTTTTATCTCTTTTTTTATAGTACGATTGCTCGTCAAAGTTTGTCCAAAAGCAAACAGGAACACTCGCACGTAACAATTTCGAGAAATCAACAAGTTCGAACGACAACATGTCCCACGCAGTATTGAATTGTATAGAACATGAGTGTAATTTTATCTTAATAACTTATTTTTATTTTAGGAGAAATTTGCATAGGTTTTGAAGTACTCCAAATATGTCAGTACGGCATCGTATAGATACTCCAGATGTTCCTAAATATTAAATAAATGTTTTAATATGTCTTCTGCAGTTTGCTATAATGAATTCTTTTATCATAAGAGTGATGACTACGATTCTGTATTGATAAGATTTTCACCAATATTTCCTCTTTTTGCTGTAAAATTAATACATTACCAAAGAACGAACAAAATCTGGTCTCGATCGTCTTACAGCTCGCACCGCTAAATAAACGTCGCATTCCTTTTCGACTGTCATTCGTTCCAATAGGAAACTAAGAGCTAGATACAGACCACAACCAGTTACTCCGTCGCTGAAAGATTACTTACTCTTTAATTTTTTGAAGATTTCGCGAAATAATGCTCGAAAAACAATTAGATAATTACTTAAAAGAACCTACGACAATTATTTGCAATAAAACACTTTTTTTAAATAAAATAATATAAAATGTAAGAAACATCTTTTATCGTTTGTGTTAAGAGACGCACAAATATTTGAACCATAACAGTTTTCCATTAAACTTTCCAAAATATAACTTAGCAACAATTAAATTTTAATTATTTACAAAAAAATAAATATTTAAAAACCAAAATAATATATAAAATGTAAAGAAAAACATTTTTTATTGTTTAAGAGTCCCGCAAAAGTTTGAACTGTAGCAGTTTTTCTTTGAATGTTGAATAATATAATTTTTATAATGTAGTAATAATTAAGTTTTAAATTTACTGGCAAAGCGTGACAATGGGCCCATTGCCTCTCGTGATTTTCTCAGCAGCTTGCCAAAACGAAACCATCGTCATAACTGGAGGCGGTGGTTGATCCCTTCCAGGTTTCCACTCCGTCAAACATAGTATAGTCACAGATTGTTTACTTGAAGGTTTCTGCGATAAAATGTTATCACGTTAAATAAGTAATGACATTTAAAAACTGTTAACTAACAGCAACAAATTAATCTTACCTCGGAATTATCAACGAGCAGTAATTTTTTTGATGTATAATATTTTATCTTTACGATTCTTTCCACTGTGATATTCAAATATGAGGTTGGTTTAAACTCACCGCTTTCAGGAGCGATCACACAGCAAGTCTGAAAATTCAAGAATAGTAAATCGTATTTGTGCTCAAGATTATCTGTGTTAATCATTTGTAATAATTTTTACATGAGAAACGAGCTAGAATTATATTATAAACTATCTCATTTGACTGATTCTTCTTATCAAAATAATCTCACATGTATCTTCAGAAATTAAAAAATAAATAAATAATTCATTATATGTGTACAATTTATTGTATGTTCTGCAAATGCATTCCTTTTTTCACAATTACGTTTTGAATTAATATATAGAAGACACACGTACAAAATCCTTTAGATCAGGCGGCTGCAACATGAGAATAAGCTCTACTTTGAACTCGGCAATCATCCGCTAGAAATCATTAATCGTCGATGGCATGGGAAGCTGCGTGGCTAGCTACTGATTCTGAAGCTTTGCTCCGTCTAAAACGTAAACGGCCGATAGATAATCGCTGTCTTCATCCGATGTCGGATATCTTCTTAAATATATTCTGCTGGCCTTATCTGTAAAATAAAATTAATTCTTTCCAAATGTATCTGATATTTCTACTATCTCAAATATTTATTGTAAAATACACAAAACATTAATTTAATTTGTTGGCTTACCACGTAATTAGTAATAAGTAGGAACTTTAAGAGTTTATAAAATAAATTGCGTGTACACAACTAGAATACTGCACGAACAATACACAAACAAACCTAAAATCAATTCCGGAAATCTGCTTTTGGCTCGATTACACTCCGATAACGGCGATGGAGACGTAGCTTCTCGCAGGGCTTCGTCTTGCCACGCAATGTTCTACAATCTAAAAATTATGAAATAATAAATGTTTGTAATATTACCTTAATTGGCCTAAAAATAGAAACAACGTTACGTATTTACGTTACGTATTTCTCTAAATTAACTTATTATTACATTCTGCCAAATTCTTATGTCCCGAAATAAATAAAAATATATTTAATAAATCATTGGCCGGTATTTATAGTCGAATCATATTTCAAGACCGTTTTAAGTAATGTCTTAAGATGCTAATACGGTCATTTCATTGGCTGGATGGAGTCTTAAGACTGTCTTTGACCAGACTTAAGACGATCTTGAATATAAGATCCGACTATGAATACCGGCCATAAATCTTTATCCTCTTTCTTATTCTATTATAATTATATGATATAACTTTGTGTGTATTATATAATTATCACAAAATACAAGGAAGGAATTATAATAGTTTAATTATTTAATAATAAATACTAATTGCTAATTATTTATAATTAGTTCCTTATAACTAACCACATAAATATACCTACATAATTAATCATATAAAATCCATACTTTTATATAATTTTAACAAATCACGTAAATAAAAATGTTAATTTATTATATTTATTTATTTTTTTGTGAATACTGTAAAGTGTAAACCGAATTTATATATAACCGCTCAAAAATATCAATTTTTCTTTCTATGTAACGTTAAGTAACTACTTAAGGATATCCCGTGTAGAAAAGGTGGCACATACATTTTTCATGTTTGACAAGATTAATGAAAACGAATAGTCAGATTTCAATGTAGTCAAAGCGTAGGTACATGTGTATAAGGAGTAATCATATTTGACTGCTACTTAGCCGCTCAGTACTAATTAAGCGATTGTAATACTGAATGCACCTATTAACATGACCGTACTGTTTCATTTATCAACAGGAAATATAATTTTATAAAATTGATATAATATATGTATGATTTGTTTGCAAATCTCTTGTTGCTATGCAGCGGCCAAGAAAGTTAGAGACAGTGAAACATGTTTCAAACATATTTCAATAGAACGTCAGGTAGCCTGCGTTGACATCAAAGGGATCTTAAGAAAAAAACCTTTTTAATACCCAAGAAATTCCTCAGAAAACCTTGCAACCTTGTACCCCCGAAATATTTTCCAGCACAGCAGGTGGTCTGCTGACTCACAAAATATATACCTGCTTTTTAGGTATAGGTTTTTCCAACCGTTGCTTTTACATTAAATATCGTGTAAATCACCGTCTCAGAGTATCTCTGTACAAAAATTTGGTTGTAATTTATTATTGCAATATTATTACAAATACAATATATTATTATTACAAATAAAATGTTAGTAATTAAGTTTAGAGTGTGTCGTGTGAATACTTTTTCATCTATTTTCTACCGAATATGTAGGTATTTATAAAACGTTATTTTATTTTGCACTATTTTCGGAAATATGGGCCGTAGTTGTTGGTTGTTAACAAAATTGTTTAATAAAAAACTATTTATATTTTCTATTTGTATTAAAAAATAAAAGCTTGCAGCTGTGCCTATATTTTCTATTTTTTAGAATACAATATATTAATATTGTTTAGGCTACAAGAAATTTTTGTAATACATATACATACCTATGTATAATTAAGCTCACGAAAATTATAAAAGAGAACGTAAAAATTGTTTCTTCTCTTTCTTACATTCTTATGTTCTATCTTGATACTTGAAATTTAATCACTCCACATTAAGGGGGGGTCCTTATGTAGACGGTTCAAAAAATCGATTTTTTTATTTTATTTTAATCAATAGTACACTATTCGTGGAATATATTCCCAAAGTTACAATAAAAAATTCGAAGTTTTAAAGGCCTCACAGCCATTTCTTGCGCGCAGGTATACGTGCGGATATACGAGCGGCGAAAACTTTAAACGTGTTTTTCTCGAAACCACGTTTTTGAAATTGGCGGGCACGATAACTCAAAAACTATTTGACCAAACAAATTGGCTTTGTACGTACACATAGTTTATTAAATTTACTAGTTGATGAACCTCTAAAATTAATAAAATAATTAATTTAAACAATTTTTATTGAATTAATAAAGTTCACATTTGTGAGTGAAAATTGCATTTTTTGTTTTAAAGTGCCGCCATTTTGTCAATTTTCAACTTTTTTGCATTTTTTTAGGTTCATCGACAAACTATGTTTATAAACAATAAGAAATCTTTTTGTTTTTTTGATTCAGACGAGTAAACAAGGAGCTAGAACGCCCGCCGTTTAAAACCGACGCTTTTTCTTACGCCCTATAAACGTATTATATTATTTTTTTTTTAAAGTAAAAAAAATTTTTTTACGTACTTTAATCTTCAAATAAAATAGCCCAAAAGTTATCAAAGCGATTTATTAAATAGTTTCTTTTAAAAAAATTTCCGAATATCCCTTTATTTTCAGTCGTCTACATAAGGATCCCCCCTTAAGGAACTATGATTTTTTAAATTATTTAATTTATAGTATTCAATTATTTTCTATTTTTATATGGAAAATTTATTTTGACATTTGTGTAATTTCTGACAATTAATCAAGTATAACTTGAATTAGAACATTCTCTACGGGCTTTCTTTGAAAAAATCTGAAAAGGAGGTGTCTTGTTTAAAAGAACTTTATTGCCTATCTGTAAAACAATCGCCAACCACAGCCTTATTTTATAAACTGCTCACTGTGATTATTTCGCATGTAATAGAAAGAGACAAAAGTGAAATTAATTTTTGCATGTGCTTCATATGCACATATTTGCGCACTGCTGTGATTTTACCACGTAATTTTAGTTTATTACAGAGGGACGCCATCGTGTCATGTATACTCATACATATATAAATCACACGACAGTTACTACTGTGTAATAAACTAAAATTACGTGGTAAACTCACAGCAGTGCGCAAATATGTGCATGGCATATAAGGCACATGCAAAAATTAATTTCACTTTTGTGTCTTTCTATTACATGCGAAATAATCACAGTGAGCACAGTTTGGAAAATAAGGCTGTGATTGGCAATCGTTTTACAGATAGGCAATAAAGTTCTTTCAAACGAGACATATCCTTTTCAGATTTTCTCAAAGAAAGCCTGCAGAGAATGTTCTATAAATTCAAGTTATACTTGATTAATTGTCAGAAATCACACAAATGTCAAAATAAGTTTTCCATAGAAAAATAGAAAATAATTGAATACTATAAAAAAATATATAGGTATGAAAAATATATATATATATATATGTATATAAATTTACAAAATTTCAGGAAAATTGGAAGGGAGAGCGTTATATGGTTATACGTGTATACTGCACATTTACCCTGCGCATGCGTGCAAAGTAACGCTTCGCCCCGAGAGCGTCGGCTTGCCTTCATCTCGTCATTCGTGCCGCAGCAAAGGTTTGTGCGTGACGTGTTCTTGTGTCGTTTGTTAGCAGAAAAGTTGAATTAGGGAAGTAGAGATTAGAAAGAGGGGTACAGTTGTGAGAGAGTAGGACAAATTGCGTTAGCAGTTTCGCTATTTAGTTTAGATTTGTCGTGGGTTTCTTGGCGCCAGGAAAATGCCGAAGAAGTGGAACAATTGGGGAGGTCTTAACGTCCGAGGAAACAAGGACAAGAGTTACTTCGGTGAGTACCTTCCCCCGCTTTGTAACCAGTTATGCATGATTCGGGCGCGAAACCATTCTGTGCTCTCACCCGCGTCTAAGATCCCATGCATTTATTATTTACTCTCATTTCTTTATGAGAAATGCCGTTGGCGTTGGACGCGAGAAAACAAGACAAACAAAAAGTAAAAATTTTTTATATAAAAACGTGTAAGTAAATATAATAATTATAAAATATGTCTATACATTGTTTTCTTTTTCTTTGTACAATCTCTGTTTGTAATATAAGGAAAAATAATAAAAAGAAGAATTTAAAAATAATTAAAAAGTAGTTTTCGCTTTGCATTTTTTATAAAAAAAGTGAAGAAAAATTTGGCTTTTATATACGACCTTTCAAATCAGAATACTTTACGACTTATGAAAGAGTAAAGAAGAGAAATTTTTCAGGAATTTTTTGAAGAAAAACAAAAAAGCGACAAAGCGAGTAACGTTAAATTTTGCATGTTTTTTTAGCCTTATTTTAAGAATATATTTTTATTTTAACAAAAACGCTCCTTCTTTGTTACCAGAACACTACAAGCGCACGCTGCGCTTCTTTCTGACATTTATTATAGAGCATTATGTATCTTTGATAACATATGTATACATACTCGTTCGTGTAATTTAATATTTGTGTTGCTGCTTTAAATGGCTTTCTAGGTACATACATTTTCTTTATAACATTAGCTAATTACACGTAATTGAACGAAAAGTTTGTAGACGCGAGGACATCGCGTCTGGCGTCCAACGGATTTATTTGAGAATTGCCTGACTCGCGCGAGGGATTATCCCGAGAGGCCTATAGGTGCCTATAGATCCAGCTCTCTCGGCGTTCCTTTGATCCGGCCGAAAAAGCCGTGACAAATTTGGCAGATACCCGAGACAGAGGAGAGAGAATCAACATGGCTAGAAAAGCGTAACAGTCCCTTTTTTCCTAACTCTCGGTGTTTCCGAAAAACCATGTGATTTATACCCGAAACTACTTTGAGCATATTTGCATTTATTAGAAATTTCGACAGATATTCAATTAAGGATTTATCACCATTTTCAAAACGACATAGGTTTATCACGTGGTTTCCGGAGTTCGATTCCGAACAATTTTTCTTTCATAACCTTTCAAATCAGAATATTCAAAACTTCTTAACATTTTTCATTGTTACATACTTATATCTTAAAGTATATTAACATGTTGACTGCCAGATACAAATTAATTTGTATTTGGAGATTTGGCAATTTGTATTACTAATGCAGATTTACTCATAGCGCTGACTAGAGCTTTGGGGATGAGAAAACAATATTTATTATTTTTATATATTTCATTTTGGGTTTTGAATAATTTAACATGTGTTACGTCCGGCGAGGGGGCGTATTTATATAACATATGAATAAGATACACAGGAAAAGGATAGGAAATTTACAACACCTTTACGATAACACGGTAAACGAAATTTGCAAACTGGGTATCTGAAATAAAAATTCTTGCACTTGTATAACTAAATTCATACACAAACATGAATTTTATTCACTGATGTGAAATTTAATACACACAACATTAGACATTAAAAACCCTTTTAAGATTTTTGGAATGCGCAAGGTAATAATACATATTTTCGATTAAAGAAAAATAAATGAGAACATTTGTATATAAATTTATTTGTTACAAACAGAGCATATTGAAAATACAATACGACCTTGGATTTTAATTACGGCGAGCTGAAAAATACGATGCACTCGAAATTGAATATTATGATATGCGTAAACTTTCCTTACGACAATTGTCTTTCCTTGAAATTGCAAAGCGCGAATGGAAACAAGAATTCATATATATTTCATAGTAAAATTCATAAAAATTATAAAACCTGTTTCTTAATTTAGATATGCTTAAAGATCAGAATTTCCTTACAGGTATATAAATTTTCAAACAGATTAGCATAGTGATATTACTGCTCGATACTTTTATTTTCGAAACACCACTCCTTTAAATTTTCAACTTCGTATATGAATTTTCATATGCGGTATCTACATAAAACTTCCTGCATTTTTTTTTTATATTATATTATTTTCAATACAGATTTGTTTAACAGGGTAGCTCCCAGTAGTTTAGTGATACAAAATTATATATTTAACGTAATTTAAAAATCACACATACGCTTCATTTCTGACACCGAACAACCTCGGTGCCGAGATCGACAGCGCAATAGATAACGGTAAAGAAATTAAAACGTAAGTGGTTATTCGGCGAGAACTACCCCTCGTTATCACAAAATCGTGAAAGGAAAAAAAAAGGCGAACGGTAAGGTAACGTGGCAAGCGCTGCCTGGGCCGAGCGGAAGAACAGGCGGGCGCTTTCGCGACGGTATGTGACTTACGGGGTTTCGTATACTCGAAGCCTCGATCGAGAGGTCGGTTGTTGATTTCGGAGAAGGCTGCTACCTGCGAGTGGCTCGTGGTACGCACCTTCGCTCTGGTCGGCCGAAGACCTCGCGGGGAGCTTGCAGTGACTCTACTTGGTAAAAAAAAAATTCACTGACTCTAATTAGGGAAGGTATTCTAAGTTGTAGATTTAAAGTGGAGTAGCGTGAAGTGACTGTCGACAATTTCGCGGCACAAAAGGAGCGCCCGCGGCTCGAGGCAGGGTCTTATATTGCCGAGCGCGGTGCGGTACGAGGGCAGGGGAAGGGCCCACGGGCCGTGCGTCTCAGGTGCCAGCGTCGCGAGGTGCAGAAATCTCCTTTGTTTCTTATTGCTATAATTACGAATAAATTTGGATAAGCGACTCAGTCGCTACGCAAGGTCGCATCTACTTACTAAATCTAGTCTATGATCCTAGATCTATAGCGCGGGAGAAGGCGAGCGGTTAGCGTCGGCGCTGTCGCTGTTGTTGCCGATGCACATCGCTTACTATTTGTGACAACAATTCGAGATTGATTCCCAATTCATTTATTGTAATTCAAAAGATTTTGCAATTAATTATTTCTAGCTGTTAAGAAGCGAGGCGTATTCGCTGTGGGAAGGTGCTGACGACAGCATCCGTTTCAAGATAACCGGCTCGGGTGAGCGTGAGAGCGTCTGGCTCTCCGCGCGCCTTCTCAAAACCGCTGACAGTACGCGTTCCTTAATATTATTTTTTTTAAGTTTCTGCTACGTTACTGAAAAAATTCAGATTAATGATGCTTAAAACGATATTCAAGCAAAAATAAAAAAACTTTGAAATATCTCTCAGTTTCGTATACGATTTGTAAATTGTGAAAAATTAATATCAAGTTGTGAACATAAGATTTATGAGAAAATATACGCGATTGAGATCGAATGAAATAACCGAGAGGCACGGTATATTGGTTATTTATTAACAATATAATTTTACGTAGTACAGGTATTTTTGCGATATTAATGCGTTCGATTAATGTTACTATACGTATTATATGTTAACGCCTAAGACTACTACTATTACCGCTATGACTACTATTACAGCAACTATTATTACTATTGCTACTGTTACTATTGCTCTAACTATTTTATTACCATCGGCGTCGTTGTCGCCGAGAAAAAAAGAAAAAAAGGGGGGGGGGGGAGAAGAAAATGTACCGACGGACGTCACACATGCATAACTCAAATCGGGAATCCTTTTTCTAAATATGGCTTGGCAGTAGATTCCAATCAAAAATTCGATTTTGGTCAAAATTGAAAAGGAGTTTTGGCGAAATTGATTAAGTTGTAATCTGCTGGGCAAATTTATGCAGATACGTGCAGTAATTTGTTACGGGCATAAATGAAAGCTATTATTTTTATTTCACAATATCATATTATTTAATTACAATTATTAGTTTAAGATTACTTAGTGAAATGAGATCTACAGTACAACGAATTTATTACTTAAAATTTATTTAATATAAAATGTTTATTTTTCACAGATTTTCCAAAGATTTGTTTAAAAAATATTTTTATTTTTTGTTCAGAAATTGTATTATTAAAATAATAGGACATGGTCGTGATACTACGGATAGTATGCAGCATACTACAGATTGTGATAACATTATTATTTTAATAATTACATTATGATATTTAAGCACCAGACACAATGCGAGGCGATGGCGATAGGGATAGAATAGCGACCAATAACCGACGAGTTATGTATTCCAACTCGTCGCGTTATTGGTCGCTTTTCTATCGCTATCGATATCGCCTGTCGCTATCGCTATCGCCTCGCATTGTCTGGGGCTTTAGAAAAAAAATGATAGTATATATATGTATATGTGCGCGCGTATACATATGACTTTTCTACGTTTTTTATCACCATTTTTTCGGTTTCGACCGAAATTGACACATAATAATCGAATATTCATTTTTGGTTTAGGTCAAAATTAAAAAAGATTGTTTCGGTCGGACTCTCTACACTTGGCAGTCAACGTGTTAACAGGTTAAAACTTTAATTTCAATGTTTTTTCGATAATAATCGATTCTGTATTGAAATGAGTTTAGAATATTTATTTTCTACGGGCTGTTGTGGGGTATAAAATACCCCCCCTCCCCCCCCAACGGCAAAAAATGTTTCATATAAAACCATATATAAATATATATAATTATATGGGAAATATGTCCACATATAAACATATTGTCTTTTTTTTTTTATAATCTCTGTTCGTATATAAAGATAATGAAAAGAAAAATAATAAAAAGGAAAATCTCTAAAGTAATTAAAAAGCTTATTTTTGCATTGAATTTTTTTATAAAATGTGAAGTTTGAGAAAATGAGAAAAATTTGCTTATATATAATCATATATAACCTGTTACATTTATATATATGATTATTCATAGCCAAATTTTTCTTCACTTTTTTTATAAAAAGTAAAGTATTCTGGTTTGAAAGGTCGTAAAACAAATTTCTCTTTTCCTTTTTCGTAAGGTCGTAAAGAAAAGATATTTACGATCTTTCATAAGATCGTAAAAAAATTCTTTTTTTTATGACCTTTCAAACTAGAATATCCCTTTGTTTGCGACGACGGCGAATACGTATAGGGTCTCAACTGTGACCGAAATTTTTTTTGCTCGATTGAATGGTGTAAGTAAAGTACCACCGGTGGCCCCACTGACATTTCCTTGTAAGATATGCAGTGTACCACCGGTGTATGTACACGTTGTCGAAAACGTGTTTAGAAAAAAAATAGACAAAAAATGTTACTTGATTTAATATTTATGGCATAAATTTGGGGTTTAATTTACACCCCACGCGCCTTTTTACGTTTCAAATTTTAACGCGCCCACTGGAGAGTTAATGCAATACTTCGTGACGCGATTCAGTTCTAATACGATCGGATAATTGCGAAAATTCTCGTATAACACGGCATTCATGCGACGCGAGATGCACTCTAACACGATTAAAGTATTTTCAGGATATTTGTGTTTTTTGGAACCAGGATTTTATGTTGCGTCTAATTCTTCAACATTTCTTGCTTCATCGT
This sequence comes from Leptothorax acervorum, assembly GCA_035220615.1. Lineage (NCBI taxonomy): Eukaryota > Metazoa > Arthropoda > Insecta > Hymenoptera > Formicidae > Leptothorax > Leptothorax acervorum. Next base: position 155,477 of record JASTWQ010000416.1, read on the forward strand.
ATAAAAAATTTAGCACTACAAGGCGTTTTACAGGAACCTAACGGCTGTGTTATCACAGGGTTATCTGCAAGGTTATTCAGATTGTGCAATCTTTATGAGGAATCGCAAGAAAGAATCGCTGAAATATCGATCGCAAAATAACTGTTTTATGATAAGAATAATCATTATTTCATGTAATTTTACTGCTTTATCACTATTTCATTCTTAGGTCATGATGATCGCGTAGGAAGGAATGTAGGAAGGGATGATGGGCCTCAATTCGGTCCCATCAAGCATCAACAGCGCGTATCGTTTAAGATTTTTAGGTCTAAGCAAAGGGATATACGTAAATTAGCATTGACAAGTTTGGACGAAGATATTCCAATGACTGACAGTTCGAACAATAATACAAGACAGGTGATAATCAATCAGAGAGTTAATAGAGGTGAAAGAGCTTGGCGAACAATTTCCCGTGGGAGGAACAATCCGATGCCGAATAGAAATTTCAAGGGAGGCCAATCAGGTTTTAAAATGCGGCCTCTTCCGGAATCCAATTGGTATAAAATCACTGTAAGTATATTTCTGTAATTATAATCAAAATGACGCATATATATATTATAGATTTAAAATAAATTTCTATTTGTATCTTATAGATACCATGTGGTTATAAGTATGAGAAAGATTATGTTATAAAAACCCTATTGGATTATATGCATCCTGAAGTGTTCATTCCCATAACGGTAAATATATATTTCTATATTATATATATTAATCTATATTTTTTATTTAATATAATATCAATATAATTTACATCTCATGCATATAAATAATGCGATAAGTAAAAATCAGTTTGAAACCATAAATTTTCACGGCTAAAATAAAAAATTTAGTTTACAGTACAAGCTAATGGGAAATGAAGCCAGTTTCTTTGTGGATGATCCTAAAGCGGTCACCGCATTGTTAAACTGCGATCGAAAGATTACAATGAGTGATGGATTCAAGCTGCAAGTAAAGGCGGCTCCCAATAAAGGGTCTCCGGCGTATGATATTGATGACAAATTGAAGGAAAGATTGAAGCAAGCAATGGTTAAGAGATATAACCAAGGAACAAATGCTTTAAATTTGTCTAAATTTCATCTTGATCCTGGTAAGAAGAAAATTACAACCCTACAAATACATTAGATTAAAGACAACATTTAAAGAAAATATATTAATTAAAGATGTTAATGCAATCTGAAAGTGGTAGCTTACGTGTATTTATCTTACAGATCTTCACTCTGATTACTTTTGTGCGTTGTCCTACCCTGTTATGTTGATGACTGTGGTAGATATTGTAAGTGAACACGTACCGAATTTAGAGGCATTGAATTTAGAGGGTAATAAGCTGCAGAACATCAATAGACTCGGCGTGCTAAGTGAGAAGTTCCCGAAATTGAAGATTCTTTATATTGGGGATAATAAGGTGAGTGTACCTAACCGAATGTGAAAATATGTATATAATATGATCACCAACATAATGTTCGGTTTTAACGATCTGAGTTAATTGCATATTCTAGATCAAAGACATTCACCAACTAGATGCCATTAAAAATCTAAAATTGGACGAATTGAAGTTAATTGGAAATCCTGTCTGTAACAAGTATAAAACTCGACAAAATGACTATGTTAGGTAATGTATTGTTCCAACGTATTTTTTTTCACTGAGAAACAGGGAGTAATCCGCTAATCCGTTCGTGGCATTTCGGCAGTGATTATGTTATATTTAGTTTGATAACTTTCTAAGTTAAACATCTTTAAGGGGGATTCGCTCAAAAGCATCTGAAAAATAGGCAATTTTTGGGATTTCTTTTCTCATAGTTTATGTTCTATTCATTAGATCGGATAAAACATTTGTCGTTACATGTTATTAAATTATAAGTTTTTATCAAACAACATTATCGCGCGATTAATTTTCAAATATTTTAGTTAATTTGCATTTGCTTTTTTTGTATTATTTAATCATAAAGTTTATGTTTTTGTTATTTGTTATTGGACCATGTGGTCTCTTCTTCTTTAATTATAGGGATGTTCGGGGGCGGTTTCCAAAATTGTTGCGTTTGGTGAGTATTGTGTATATTGCTACGTATTCAAAATTCGTCTTTCTTTCGTGTAAGTGTAACATAAGTTTTTATTACGCTGTTCGACAGGATGATATAGAATTACCGCGACCGATTGGCTTTGATATAGTTGACGAAGCTGCCGAAATACCTTCATCGCAAAGAATATTTGTCGCTGATGCAAAGATACAGGAGATAGCTAGTCAATTTTTGCAACAATATTTTACGATATTTGATAGTGAGAATCGCCAACCTTTACTTGATGCATACGACGAACATGCACGCTTTAGCATGACGATAACCACTTCCCATAAGAACGAGTAAGTGTTTGTGCAATGTTGTACTATTTTATTTTCTTTTAATGTAAGAGAACGGGAAAAATTAACGGAGCCGACTGGACTCGAACTCGGGATCCTTGGTTTACACGCCTATAAACACTTAGGCTGCTACCTCACGACAGTTCCTAATAGGAGTTAATTTCCACGTTACTTTATCAATACCTAACTGGCCTTACGGCCTATAACATAAATGCCTACATTAAGTATTCTTGTGTCACCGATATATTCTTAACATTCTTAATATTGCGTACAACTAATTATTGAACTAAAATTCTTTTTGTCACAGGTTAAACGGATATCTTATGGAAAACCGGAATTTATACGGAATAAATGACACAAAGAGGAGACAGAAGTTGTTAAAATTGTTGAAACAAGGTAGATTAGGAATAGTTTCGACTTTATCGGAAATGCCGAAAACGCGGCATTTCTTAGATACTTTTACCATGGACATCTCTCTTGTTACGGTAAATAGTTATTTGTTACTATGAGTGGTCATACGCTGTTGTGTATTACATATTACGCACATAAGAGATAAAGACAAACTCATATTTAATTGTTTTTTAAATGTTATTTCTTATTTATCTACAGCAAGCGATGATGGTCATCACGATAACGGGCTACTTCCAAGAACTTGACAACAAGGATGAGCCCATCCGCTACTTTAACCGGACATTCATAATTGTTCCGGAAGGTGAGGGATACTGTATTCGGAATGAGCAGTTGCATATCAGTCAGCCGTCTGAGGCGCAATTGAAGCAACTGCACCAACAATTAAATCAGCTAAATAATCAGCAACCCCAGCCGACGACGTCGGCGGTGGAAACCACAGGAGTAGCGGAGCCTATGGTTACGGAACTTATTGTTAGTAATGATATAAAGCAGCAGATGACTGTGACGTTAAGCCAGCAGACAAATATGAATCTGGAATGGAGCTTGAAGTGCTTACAAGAAACGCAATGGAATTATGACAATGCACTCTCTGCCTTTCAAGAGTTCCACAAACGTGGACAGGTACCATCAGAAGCGTTTACGAAGTAAACACAGTGAGTAAAAAATTTGCACCTGTGATAATAATAACTTGTAAGAAAAGTCCGAGAGCAAGCTTCTTGTAAAACATCGATCTTCATTCCATTCCATCGTTTATATTGTTTTATTTGTTTCATGTATAAATACTTATTTGTATTTTGTATCAAAACTTGAATAGAATCTGGATATTTGTTACTTACCATTTTTGTATCTCTGGGAACAAAAGAATTATTAATTTTGTAAGGAAAGTACTAGAAAAAGGAATATTAATACGCATTAATAGAATTACTTTAGAAAGATGTATCTGCAATCCGTTTTGTTTAAATTCAAACTCCCAAAATTGCACACAGTACATTCGCATGAAAATTGTTAAAAATTATAATCTTAATATTCTATGTATGTAATATCATAATTATTTTTTATGTTGTAATTTTTAACAAATTTCATGTACACAGTATATTATTTGACAGCGTTAGTAAAAAGTACTTTAAAATTATTTTGTAAAAGAATTATTTGTAGACTATAGTTTTTTCTTGAAAATCTTGTTTATGAGAAACTTTACAATAAAGTTGTAAATATTATAAATCATAAATTTCTGGGCAATATGTATGATGAAATCACTGATCATCATATATGATGAAATATAAAGTGATTAACTGAATATTTCCAAAATTTATTAATATTTTTTAAGCAATTTGGTGCTACTGTGGTCATTTGGTACTTTTCATTGGTGCTGTTACATTGATAAATATACATTGTATAAGTTTAAACATAGATTATATATGTGCATTTAATAGTAAGAACAAGTCGGATTCCTGCTACACTGATCACAATATAGAAAAACAATAGTCATTCTACATATAACAAGTAATATTTTGTTACAAATATCCAGTTCTCAAGTTTTGATATATAGTATAAAAAAAGTTTATGTTTAAATTAAAAAATATTTGAAAACGTAAAAAAAATTTAAATAAGTGAAACAATTTAATTACGCCTCTCCGCGGGGAAAACAGAAAGTATCATTAATTTTGCGTTAAAATACAAGTACGCATTTATATTTAAATTTTTAGTATAATATTTTCTATTTCTATTTTAGTATAATATTAGCATAGTACCATATTAACAAAATATTGTATTACGTACTATTAGCATAGTACAATAGTAACACAATATTTATTGATATGTAAAGAATTACATACTATTTGGTAAAATATAATACATCATAAAAGAACAAATTTTATGATGTATTTTATCACGCATTCATAAGCGTTTACAAATTACATTTTCCAAAATCAATCAATTCATTCGATTCATAAGAAGTACAAAAGAAAAAAAATTATAATCGGTAATGTAAAGATGTTAATATAATATAAATATAAATTTATATTTATATTAATATCTTTATATTTCCGATTTCTCCATGTTTTATGTATATTCACAATGGTGTCAGATATTATAAAAAAATTTAAGTTTTTTAGATTAAACTTACAAGCAAGGGAGAGACTATTTTTAAAAGATTGATACTTTTTATGAAAAAAAAAAAATAAATATATAAATAAACGTAATATTTTGTAGAAAGGATTTTTATATTATATGAGAAAGTTGGATTCTATGCATAATACATATGCATATTTTATGACACATTAAAAAGTATCTGTATCTTTTTACCTAAGTAAAAAAGATTTCAGTTTGTATCTATTACAAAAAGCATGTTAGAATATTCTCCTAACTGTATCTAACATCATTGTACAGTTAATTTACGCAATTTTACGTCTAAAAAATTAAGTAAAAGAAGAATACAGTTTTTGTATATATCGAAAATTCGATTTTTTAAATGTAGAATTATGTCTTTACTCTATGAAAGGGATATTCGCTAAAAAATAGGTAATGTTTAGGTTTTTTCTCATAAACGAAAAACCCCCAAACTTATTTTGCATATGTATTTATTTACTATTTTATTATGATTTCTATCGCGTTTCGTAATAAAGATAACTAGTATTTATTAAAATGTAAGGTGCAATGTACCGTTCCGAAATGTTTATCCTCGATAGTTGCTATGATTAAGTTCGTTCTAATCAGAGCCCTTTCATTTTAGTAAATATTAGAAACAAGTTTCTGGATTTTTTTGTTTATGTGAAAAAAATTCCAAAAACTGTTTATTTTATTTTTCAGCGAGTATCCCCTCTTAACTAGATTTTATTACGCGCACATATAAAGTAGGTCAGATTTCTACATACACGTTTAGATTTATAGAAGAATCGCGAGTATAATAATTTAATTAACAGACTATTTTAATACATATCAAACAATATTTAAAGAGAAAGCTAGTGCAATTTTGTAGAAAGTATAAGCAGTTTCTCAAAATTAGTCATTTAACATAACATTTGTCGATACAATTGCATTGAATAGGTTTTTTAAATTGTAAATTATAGTGTTATAGGATATAGGATATAGACGCATAAGCGTCTGTAAGTCGGTAGGCACGTAGGTGCTCACTGAACTGAGTTCGCGTACATTATGTGAGTATAAATTATTCGATTGAAGAATATTCGTGACGGATTTAATTTTTTTCGCGATATACATATATTAGCGTTGCGTATATGTAAAGCGCAACTTTTAGTTTTTATCTTATTGAGGATATAGTTTATACATTCTTATTGAAGATATGGTTGGCACATGCACACACGCACACACATCCACGTTCGTTGGAACAACGAACAGCCAGAACCATCATGATACAAGGATGATGTTCTGAAAATTTCAACTCCAGAATAATATTCTGGTGTTCCTAAGTTTGAGGTCCCTAAGTCGCTCGAGGGACTAAAGGACACGTTACGTGTCAGAAAATTGAAGGATTGCCAAATATTATCTCTGGTATCTATGGCATTAAGGTGGGGAAATGGCAATAAGGATACGGCGTAATCTCTTTAAAGGACATAGCCTTCGTTCCTAGGACGAGGTGGATAAGTCCGCATGAGATGCAGCAGTTGATTAAGCACATTGCAGGGTACACCCCACGATATATGCGCGTAGCTTATATCGTCACAGTGGGAATAACGTATCTGCATTTCTTTTGAACCAAGAGACACTCTGTGTGCTTAAGAGGCAGAACTGATGTTTGGTGTGCAGATGTGTTGTCAACCATATATTTCACCGCATCTATTAATGACAACTCGCGTAGTAGCGTGGGAGATTATAATATCGTAAGCGCCTAATTTTAGTATGTAAAGATAAATAATTTATACTCACAAACTCGTATGCCACAGTTTTAATTTAAAAAAAGTATGTAGCATATTTTGACTGGATGATGACACATGCGAAGTATCGAAAAGATTATATTGTATATATCGTATACATTTGTAAACACAATATATAAATCACTGATGTAACCGGAAAACAGAATGTTCTTTTTTACGTTGATATACACGAAGAAGATGATTAGTTATAGGTATTTTTGATTTGTAAAACGCGTGCAAATGGAAAATATGTAATATAAATGTTACATAAATAAACATTCTTGCTTTGCAAGAATGAGAGAGAGAACGAGTAATTATCATCAAATTATTAGTAGGTATATGTAATTAATGAGTGATAGTGTTTTGTGTAAATTTTACACAAAATGATATGTTATACATAATGTAAATATCTATTAATAAGTATCGTCGATGTAGGTATTAAGAATTGCTTGTATGAGCACTACTTGACTGTGTAATATGAATTAAAAAATGATATTTTATAAATTGTTTCTTATTTGTATAAACTTACATTATAAGAGAGCATGTTAATTTATATGAAAATATACACATACAAATAGAATTTCTCTTTTATTCGGATGTATCTCTCTGCATTCTCAGTTACCTGTAAGCGAATGATTTTATGTTAACTCTGTCAACATAATTAATCGATTGGTTTCATGCATGTATTTATAATTTTGTACCTCGAGCGAATTATAGCTCTTCTTTCCTCTTATCCTCTTGAAAAAACTTACCTGTGTGTAATTATCGTATCTAATAAATGTTAGGCTCTAATATAATATAATTGAGATTTGCATAACACGACGTTGGTGCTTCGACTGGAACATCGCTATTCCTTTTACGATCTCTTTCCGCTGACAGAATTTGCTTCTTTGTCATGATCCTTCGATATCGCGATGGTTACCTACAATACCAGTGTGGATCTCTGTAGCTGTTCAAGACACACTAACACACACACACACACACACACACACAATCTTCGACACACCGCGCGTATTGCCAGGATTTTACAATCGATATTCACGTAGATGATAGTCAAAGTACTGCGTCGCAACGTGCGCCAAAAAAATTTTTTTGACAGGGAAAACCTCTATCTAATCTTTTCCTCCTTTTTATCTCTTCTTTTAATAGTAAGATTGCTCGTCAAAGTTTGTCCAAAAGCAAACAAGAACACTCACGTAACAATTTCGAAAAATCAACAAGTTCAAACGACAACATGCATGTCCGGCGCAGTATTGGATTGTATAATTTAAGAACATGAGTGTAATTTTATCTTAATAACTTATTTTTATTTTAGGAGAAATTCGCATAGATTTCGAAGTATTCCAAATATGTCAGTACGGCATCGTATAGATACTCCAAATGTTCCTAAATATTAAATAAAATTATAATATGTTTTTTAAAGTTTCCTATAATGTATTTTTTTATCATAAGAGATATATATATATATATGAGATATGACTACGTATTTATAAGATGCGGCCATACGTTTGTCTACACGAATTTGCACTTGTGTGCCTGCTCGCATTTGTGTGTTGAATATTTGTGAATGTTTTGCGTTTGTCAGATTATGAGACTACCTAGGTATATACAGGGTGTTCCAAGTCAGGTTCATACAACTTCAGGGTTTTATAGGAAATTGAATTTGGAACAAAACGTTCTTATAAACATAGGTTCGGAAACGCTTCATTAAAAAGTTATAGCTAATAAACTTCGAAAAATCAAGTTTTATGATCATTTTTAAAATAACTTCAAAACTCTTTAATTATTTGAAAAAAGTAACGAGATTAAATCTGATGAGTAATATAACAAACTAAATTACACCAATTTTATTTAATTTTGATAATGCATTCAAAGAAAATAAGTTTAAAACCACGAAAAAAGCAGAAACTTGAAAAAACCACATTTTGATGATCTTTTTGTAAACTCTACGCATCCGTAGCCTTCGCTTTAGTGCAGTGTAACAATTAGCTAATTATTTTTAAAAAATTGCCAAAAACGTAATTTTTTAAACTTTTATTAGTTATAACTTTTTAACAAAGCATTTCCGGACCTATGTTTATAGGATCTTTTTTGTTTTAAACCTGACCCAATTTAACATGAACCACCCTGTATATGTGCGCACAAGTTATTTGCTTGGGAGGCTAGTTCAGCAAATTCAATTCATAGCAATTTCAACGAGGACTAGACTTCGTAATTTAGTCGCTACTCAAGTATCACACGCAAATAAATGTTTATCAAGACGCGAGTTTAACGCTATTGAAATGCAATAACCAAAACACATTCCCCTATTATAAAGTTGATTGAATCGAAACCTATACAGGGTGATTGGGGAGGAGTTACCGCCACTTACGGAGCTCATTTCTGATGACATTTTGAGCAAAAAATTTCATATAAAGCTGGGTCTGTTCTGAATATTTACAAAGTTATACTAATATTTGAAGGTTGTTTGTAAAAGCTGATCTCTTTCTTTAGTTTGAGGAGTAACAGAAAATTAGAAATAAAAAATAAACTTTTTAGAAATAATCCTTTCTTTAATTGGCTAGTATTCTGAACTACAAAACTACATTATTCTTACTCACATATCAGAACAATTAATTACAAATCATACCAACTCTATCGATTTGATTCTTTACAGTTCAATTTTGCATCAATATAACAGTCCTACAGAGTTCATTCTTTATTTCTAATTTCTTTATTCCTCAAACAAAAGAAAATAGTATATTGTGCACCTAGGGGAGAAAGCTACGTTTTTCAGACAAGTGTGAAGTTTGCCGCCCGAGTCGAAGATGAGGGCGGCAATCACACGAGTCTGAAAAATTGCTTTCTCCCCGTGGTACACACGATATTTTTCACAATAACTTTACGGAAATGTTCGAATTTCAATGCCTGTAAAGCGAAGCGACAGTGGCAAATTTCACGCTAGGACTTACTTATTTTCCCTCCCTATAAGGAGGAAATAATACTTGAAAAATTGCCACATTTGCCCGCTCTACAGGCATGGATAGTCGGATTTCCCGTGGAGGTGTCGTGAAAAGGTCTTTTACAAACAACCTTTAAATTAGTGTAACTCTGTAAATATTCAGAATAGGACCCGGGTTTATAAATATAACATTTTTTGCTCAAAATGTCTTCAGAACTGACAAGTGAGCTCCGTAAGTGGCTGTAACTCCCAATCACCCTGTATATTTGACACAAAAAAAAAAATGGAACATAATCATATTCCAATATCGCCAGCGTAATATTGTTTAAACAAGTTTGCCAATAATAAGATGAAGTAAAATTGAAATACATTTTATGTGTATGTATGAGATACAATGGACATCTTTCAATACTTATGCAGAGATCAAGAACATAAAATTGACATAAAGTTATACAACACCTTAAATCACATAAATTAATTGACTACTTTCTTTTATAGCATTGAAACTTATTGAGGAATTCTAAAAACGTACAAGTATTGATTTAATTATCGCTTGAAGTTTAGGGATAAAAAAATTAAAACAACTCTTACGTGACATAATAAATTTAATTATTTTTCTCTAATTTTATAGTATAATATACATATATAACTGATTATTGTATATTTATATATATATGTAATAAATGTTTTAATATAATATAATTGGAACTCGCAATATACTAACACGACATTGGTACTTTGACTGGGACATCGCTATTCCTTTTACGATCTCTTTTCCGTGATAGATTTTGCTTCTTCGTCGATATCGTGATGGCTATCCACAATACCGGTGGATCTCTATAGCTGTTCAAGACAACCTCGGCGAACCGCGTACTGCCAGAATTTTACAATCGACATTTATGTAGATGATAGTCAAAGTAATGCGTCGCGACGCTCTTACGCACTTTAGAGAAATTTCTTTGACGGGGGAAATCTATTTTTTGAAATCTTTCAAATCTTTTACATTTACCAGCAATGTTTCTTTTTCTTCTTTTCCTTCGTCGTTTGCGATGGCGATCGGCAGGACTTCCGGAGTTGCCCGCGATAGGGATTGTCTGTCAGAAGGAGTTAACAGATCTTCCGTTAAATTCGATATCATGAACTTCGTCTCTTGTTTGTAATTTTCAATGTTCTCTGACAAAGCTATCCCGTCTTGTATTAGCTGCTCAAACAATTTCTGTTTTCTCCTGTAAAATAGAACTTTTATGTCGGATTGCAGTAGACGTAAAATTAATCTGATGTATAAAACCATTGAAATTTTATTTGTGACATCAGCAGATAATTTTGTTTAAAGTTCTTACACAATAGATTATTTATATATGTAGCCAGCAATACTACTCTATCTTCTAAATCTAAAAAAGTGTGCAAGTAGAAACTTGCACATTGCTTCCTTATAGTTTTAAAGTGTGCAAGTAGAAACTTGCACATTGCTTCCTCATAGTTCTAAAGTGTGCTGGTAGAAACTTGCACATTGCTTCCTCACGGTTTTTAAGTGTGCAAGTAGAAACATGCACATTGTTTTGTCATAGTTTTTAAGTGAGCAAGTAGAAATTTATACATTGTCTTGTCATAGTTTTTAAGTAAGCAAGTAGAAACTTGCACATTGCTTTCTCATAGTTTTTAAGTATACAAATTAGAAACTTGCACATTACATCCTCACAATTTTTAAGTATGCAAATTATAAAATTGCATATTGCTTAATCAACATTTTATTTTGCTCATAAAGCTTCCTCTATGAGGAAACCAAATTTTTTCTTTGATGTATAATTATTAGTGAATATTTCAATTGGCTTCCTCATAGAGGAAGCTTATGAGCGAAATAAAATGTTGATTAAGCAATATGCAATTTTATAATTTGCATACTTAAAAATTGTGAGGATGTAATGTGGCAAGTTTCTAATTTGTATACTTAAAAACTATGAGGAAAGCAATGTGCAAGTTTTCTACTTGCTTACTTAAAAACTATGACAAGACAATGTACAAATTTCTACTTGCTCACTTAAAAACTATGACAAAACAATGTGCATGTTTCTACTTGCACACTTAAAAACCGTGAGGAAGCAATGTGCAAGTTTCTACCAGCACACTTTAGAACTATGAGGAAGCAATGTGCAAGTTTCTACTTGCACACTTTAAAACTATAAGGAAGCAATGTGCAAGTTTCTACTTGCACACTTAAAAACTATGAGGAAGCAATGTGCAAGTTTCTACTTGCACACTTAAAAACTATGAGGAAGCAATGTGCAAGTTTCTACTTGCACACTTTAAAACTATGAGGAAGCAATGTGCAAGTTTCTACTTGCACACTTAAAAACTACGAGGAAGCAATGTGCAAGTTTCTACTTGCACACTTAAAAACTGTGAGGAAGCAATGTACAAGTTTCTACTAGCACACTTTAGAACTATGAGGAAGCAATGTGCAAGTTTCTACTTGCACACTTTAAAACTATGAGGAAGCAATGTGCAAGTTTCTACTTGCACACTTCAAAACTATGAGGAAGCAATGTGCAAGTTTCTACTTGCACACTTAAAAGCTATGAGGAGTTATTGACAATTTTAACCGTTTTCTTTTAAATAAGGTTTTTGTAAATTTTAATTATGGTTTTACAAAAACCAGTACTTTTCTGAAAATTTGATTGCTTCAAACTCTTAATAAAATCATAATTTTTTAAAACTCTCAAATCATAATTTAAATCGAATCGGCGTTACACAGAACTTCGATATTTCTCTGCAAAAAATATCCGGAAAAACCAAGGAATAAAATCGGTAATCGGTAAGTAAAATATCGAGGTTCTGTGTACATCGCGAACGAACAATCTCGAAATGTCCGAAAAAACGCCCTGGAAAACCAAGGAATGAAGACGCTGATCGGTAAGTGAAATATCGAGGTTTCCGTAGTAACCTATGTTTTGCGCAAGGATGGTAAAGAGTAAACTGTGCAAGAGTTTGTTCAGATTGGTCGAATAGTTTAGGAGTGTATAAAGAACAAACAGACTTAAAAAACGCCCGGGAAAACAAAGGGATAAAATCGGTAATCGGTAAGTGAAATATCGAAGTTCTGTGCATACATCGCGAGCGAGCAATCTCGAAATTCCCGAAAAAACGCCCGGGAAAACCAAGGAATAAAGTAGCTGATCGGTAAGTGAATAATCGAGGTTCCGTAGTAGCCTATGTTTTGCGCAAGGATTGTAAAGAGTAACTGTGCAAAAGGTTCGTCCAGATCGGTCGAATAGTTTAAGAGTGTATATAGAACAGACATACATACAGACATACAGACATTCTATTTTATATAGATAGATAGAAAATTCGTTACGATTTAAATGTTGCTCTAATTTTCATTAATTTTGAGATATCGGGTCTATTTATACTTTTATTAGATTTTTTTTATAAAAAAATACATTCTAAAAGAAATTAAATCCGTCGTCACAATCCCCGAAAAATTAGAAAATTTGGCACCGGTTTCGAGAAACTCGGTATTAGGTAATTATATAGATAGAGAAAGCTTTCTTTTAAAAGAAATTAACACCCATAGGTCGCAATCCACCGTAAATTAGCAAAATTTTGGCATCGCTTTCCAAGAAAATCTGTAAAACAAAAATTGAACCCCATGGTAATCATCTCCAAAAAATTAGAAAAATTTTGACACCTGGGTTCAAGAAAATCGGTCCATTAATGAATGAGTAGTTTGCGGACAGACAGACAGACAGAGATTAAAGAATTATTAAATTCCTTGAAAAATTAGAAAAAATATCGTAACCGCCTTCCAAAAAAAATCGGTAACGAAAAACTATATACTTTATGGCACTCCCCGGAAAATTCTACCCCCGTTTCATATACAATTCTTTGAGATTCGGTCAATTATTTTCCGGAATAATTGGAAAATATATCGTAACCCGCTTCCAAGAAGATCGGTAACGAAAAACACTATACTC
>JASTWQ010000417.1:0-168995 GCA_035220615.1 Leptothorax acervorum
ATAAAAAAAAAAAAACGTCCAAAGAGACGTTGAAAATGCCCACAAGTATTACGACTAACGTGCAATTGAATCGACTTGGCGAAACACATGCGCGTACCGTTCTTCAGGGGTGTTTTCATGCGTGACTCGTTACCGATCGGCGGTATACGTCGAAACGAGAGCGTATTGTAAATTTGGACGATGCAGCGGGCCCCGGTACTCACTGGGTAGCGTACGCAAAGAGGGGAAACCGCGCGATGTATTTCGACAGTTTCGGTAATCTTCGACCTCCGAAAGAGTTGACGCGATATTTCGGACCGAGCGTGACGAAGGTGGAGTACAATCACACACCCGTTCAGACATACGATCAGAATATTTGCGGAGAAGCGTGCCTGCGATTTCTCCTGACGATCGACGATGATCGGCGTGAATTTAAAGCCTGACGATGCGCCGTGGAGACTCAGTGTTAGTCGAACAGTTTTCCCGACATGTCTATGACATTCACACTGACCGGGAACAGCAGCATCCTCGCGGTGCACTACTTTCCCGCCGTAGATTTGAGCGACGGCGACTACGAGCTCGGTCTAACGCTTTTTGAGACTTATCACACGATACCGAACGTTAATTCTTCGAATAATAAATTCTACTTTGACGAGGATGACACGGAAATCACGATACCCGAAGGATCGTATGAGATACGAGCGATACACAAGTTTTTGAAACGCGCTGTTTCACGAAAACGCCCGCGACGCGGTCGACGCGTAGCTCGTTCCGTCAGCGACAATCGTACATCGGTCGCGGATATCGCGCGAGAGGAGACCGCTCGCGTGAACGGTGACGATGACGATGACGACGACGACGACGACAACGCGGAGTACGAGGACGACGAGGCTGTAAAATATCCGCTAGTGCTCCGTGCTAATTACAACACGATGAAGAGCGAGATTAATTGCGCTTTCAGAGTAAACTTTAGCAGACCAAACAACATTGGATCACTACTGGGATTCTCGTCGAAGCGTATATTGCAGCCGGGAAAATGGCACCGATCGGACCTACCGATTAATATCATCAACATAAACATTATCCGCCTAGAGTGTAACGTGACCGCGGGTGCGTACAGCAACGGCAAACCCGTTCACACGATACACGAATTTTCTCCAAGCGTGCCACCAGGATATAAGATATCGGAAACACCGGCGCAGATCATTTACCTGCCGATCATCGCACGGAGCATTACGGATCTAACGGTACGCATCGTGGATCAGGACGGACGATTGCTCGACTTTCGAGGTGAAGAAATCACCGTCAGATTGCACGTACGACGGCGACAGCGATAACGCGCGTGAGTGTGCGCGACATATATGAGATGCTCGTGTTGACGGACTCGGAGCACGCGAGAGATAACACTATCTACACTACGGTAGCGACCGACGATATCGTCCGATCATTTGCATCACCAGCGTTAGGCTACGCTGAAAATACGAGAAAGAAGCTCACAACGTCGAACGTTGAATTCCTACAATCTTTGGGATTTGCGGTGCAAAATATCTGAGGAAAGATGACCGATATCCTTAACATCGGAAGCGAGCCGGTCTTTGACGATCGCATCGTCAAGATCGAGACTCACACGTACAATGCGTACGCCAACACAACGTTCGAGTATAGCAATGAGATACGAATACCCATACAACAGCAGGATCTGTATACGTTGCCGTGCGAAAGTTTTCTCTACGTCGAAGGAATATTGACGGTAAACAGAGTAGACGGTGAACCCGATAACGTGGTATTGGCGAATAATGCCGTCGCGTTTATGTTCGATGAAATTCGATACGAACTCGACGGTGTGGAGATTGATCGCAACAGAAACGTAGGAATAACAACAACGCTCAAGAACTACGCGTCGCTGTCTTTGGGCGCGAGTACGATTCTGAAAAACGCCGGCTGGGATATGTTCAATAACGCGAACATCACTTCTACGCGAAGAAACTTTACTTTTCACGTACCGCTCAGCATGCTACTAGGATTTTGCGAGGATTACAAACGCGTGGTGATCAACGCGCGTCATGAATTGATCTTGATACGATCGCGCAACGATAACAATTCCCTGGTGGGAAATCCGACGTTGACTCCTGCTATCAACGTACTCAAAATACAATGGCGAATGCCTCACGTGTTGCTGAACGAGATCAACAAACTGTCGATGCTGCGCGCCTTGGAAAACGGACGATATCTGAGTATGAGTTTCCGTTCGTGGAATCTGTACGAGTATCCCCTGTTGCAGAACACGACCAAGCACTCGTGGGCCATCAAGACCACGACTCAGCTCGAAAAACCGCGATACGTCATATTTGCTCTGCAGACAGGCCGGAAGAACGTTATGAGCAGAGAAGTAACAACGTTCGATCATTGCAAATTGACCAACATGAAACTCTATCTAAACTCTGAATTCTATCCGTATGACGACATGAATTTGGACTTTGGTAGACACAGATGGGCGATTCTGTACGATATGTACACGCGTTTCAGTAGAGCGTATTACGGACGCGAGACCGTTCAGCCGTGTCTCGATGTCCCAAATTTTCTACTGTACGCTCCAATAGTGGTCATCGATTGCTCTCGACAAAACGAATCTGTCAAAACTGCCACCGTAGATGTCAGAATAGAATTTGATTGCATGGAGAATGTACCGCCGAATACCTCAGCGTACTGTCTCATCATACACGATCGCGTTATTCAGTACAACCCGTTGACCAACGTGGTGCGCAAAATTGTCTGAGCGGTCGCGGCAACGTCGAAAAACAACTATTAATAAAGAGAGGGGGAAGGGGGAGCAGGGTATAAATCAAAAGTGTCGCGAGAGGTTTGCATATTGGCGTGTCATTCTTGTCAAGTAACGCATCGAAGAGAGAAAAATCTCATGTCCGTACCAACGTTCGTGGACCTGCAAGGTTTCCTCGTCGGAATGAAGTTTGTCGTGAAGGAGGTGGCGGTGCTGCGAAAGGGGACCGTTCTGGCGCATTACATCTTTCAACGTCCCATGCTGTGGAATCTCCTCATGAATTCCGACAAATCATGCGCTACCTGGTTGATCAAAAATCATCACGGATTACGATAGAACGACGGAAACGTGCCGTACAGCATGGTGAAACGTCTCATTACATCGGCCGTGTTTGGTATGGAAGAGGATGATGATGATGATGATGATGATGATGACGACGAAACGCCACCGACTCTCGTGTACGTCAAGGGAATCCAGAAACGCGAATGGCTGGTGGATCTGCTCGAAAATTTTGCGAGAAAGAAAATGATCATCGAGACTATTGATGCGGATTGCGAAGACATCGACTCTTTGAACAATATGGATGCCGCTAATACTGTGCGATGCGGAAAACATACGAAGAATTGCGCGTTGCAAAACGTATTTAAAATATTTAACTGGTGGTCGAAACATGAGAACGAAGTGGAATCTTTTTATAAAACTTATAAAAAATAAATAATTTATACGTATATGTACGTTACAACGTTTTATTTCTTATCTCCTTTCCCCTCCACTACGCATGACTAAATACGTAAGAGAAGAAAATATAATAAGTATTTTTCAGGTCTGAATCACGACGTACTTTATTTTCCACTCGATATACGCGTTACGTTCGCCACAACGTCGGCGCTCGCTTCTGTAGTGTGAGACGCTGTTTGTTTACATGCGTGAAAAATGTCGCAACGCGCTCACTGAAACATGTAGCGACGCGCTCGCTGAAACCTTGACAAAAGAACAAGTCTTCCTATAACGAAAATGCTGATCATGACCGCGACACCGCGATCGATTAACAACTATGGCATCGCGCCGATCTCTATTTTGTATTCTAACACTAACAATAACAATAACAGTCGTCTTCTACGACGGTATGTTTCGCTACGCCATTCGGTTATGGCGTTGCGCGTTACAGAGCGTCAAGGTTAGGCGGCTCGTCTTTGTAACACGAGATATACTCATCCTCTTCGCTGTAAGCGACTACTTATCAGTTTTTACACTGTCCTTACTTCACCTCTAGCGAGTTCCTTGCCGCAGTTCCGCTTCAGTCTGCACCTGTCGCTCGCCGGCCATATACAGTTGTTCGCGGTGACAGTTTTTGTCAGTTTTTTTTGTCAGTTTTTGTGAGTGCGATAGTGTGTGTCGAGGGTCTGAGCCGCGGGTGTCATGTACGTAGTTACTAGTCCTATAAAGTGTAGTTTCTTGATCGTGTTGCGATACGATTAGGAACAGGTACTTGATAGGACTAGTAATTACGTAGTACCCGCTGGAGTACCCGGCGCCGAATATTATTATCAGGAGAGTTGTCGCGGCCGTTGCCTAAGCCAAGGGTGTGATAGCAGTGGATTAGTACAAGGTGCGAAAATGATCTATTACGAATATGATAGCTTAGGTTTGCCGGTGAGACTCGGGCTCTTATTGACAGTGTATTAATACCATAGATATTCAGCTTTATAATGGCAGTTTCTCTGCCGATAAGTGCCCGAGTCTCGCCGACAAACCTAAGCTATCATTCTTAATAATCACTTTTCGCAGGTGTGACAAAAAAAACGTTATGGCTCCACCTCGTATGGGCACGGGGTCGGACCCAGAGATCGTCCTGTTCTTCGGGGTGCCGCCAGAGGCGGCCGAACAATTCGTAGAAGAGCCACAACCACAAGTGGACTTATTACCACCACGGGGCATAGACGTTCATATGCGAGCGCTAACGTACGTTCGGGACCTAGAACATTACGAACGTACGTTAGTGCGACGCCCGGGACGCATTGCGGCCAACGACCCCGACCATGACGAACTCGTCACACGGTTGGTTGCGGCAGGCCTGCGGCCCCCGTTTCGAGTAGCTGGACGTGGTTGGGGCCATTTTGGCCATCGCCCCTTACTTGCAGAAATTGCCCGCTTGCTCGTTATAGGGGTCCCGCAGGCAGTTGGTCGTGGTCGTGGCCGTGATCATGGTGGCGGTGGTGGTGGTGGTGGTGGTGGTGGTGGTGGTGGTGGTGGTGGTGGCGGTGATGGTGGTGGTGGACACGGTCGAGGCCGCGGTGGTGGTGGTGGTGGTGGTGATAGACACGGTCGAGGCCGCGGTGGTGGCGGTAATACTGGTCAGGGTCAAGGCCGCGGCCGAGGCCGCGCTGAGGGGATCCGACAAATGCTGCAACAATTGCAGCTTGATCGTCACCCCGTCGGGCGCGGACACGGGCATCCCCTCAATTAAGGTAGGATAACATTTTTTTGTAAACGCGGATTTTCCCGCGAACGCGAACGCGAACGCGAACGCGGGCGGCGGCGGCGCGGGCGGCGGCGCGGCACCCCTCCCCGCGTGACGTCATCTCCCTCGCCCTCGGTCCCTCAGTTACCCCCCGCCCCTCACCCCCCTCATTGCCCCATGCTCCAGAACCGACATAGTCTTCCTACTCGTATTTCATATGGATTTTCATCAGACCAATAATGCCAATTGTGCCAATTGAACATGCCTTCTCTTGTAAATAGTGATTCATCGGTCCAAAGCATGTAATTCAAAAAAGTGTTGTCAGCTTCCACTTTATTTAAAAGCCACTGACAAAACTGCACACGTTCCGCATAATCCTGAGGTAGTAATCCTTGCACTCTTCTATAATGATACGGATGCATAATTTCTGTCTTTAGAACTCTCTGCACTGTCATTCTGCTCAAGTTCAATTGATGGCTCATTCTTCGTATACTTGTTGTCGGATTTTGTGTTACTATTTGCAAAATGCGCTCTTTGTTATGCACATTTCTAGCTAATCTATTTCTGCCTGCGTCAATACGTGGAGCAGGCATGACACAACCATTTTCGCGCATTCTCTGATCCAAACGTAAAATACCTTATACGTTGGATGTTGTCTTTCTGGATATAATTGCGAATATAGTTCTGCAGCACGACGAGCTCGGCCACGGGATTGTCCAAAAATCATGTACATGTCACAATAATCGTTTAGTCTATATGCCATTTTCTCACAAAAATTACTCTTGCTGTATAACGTACTACTCTCGCTTAATTGCCGAAACTTGTTGACAGTTGCTAAGATAAATATCTTGTTTTTTTTTGTTTATGAGTGTTTTGTTATAATTATTCTTTGCATTGATAAAAAGAAGACAGTAAGAGGACAGGCGCACAGTAAAAGCAGTAATTTTTATGAGAAAATGGCATATATGTAGATTAAACGAATATTGTGACATGTACATGATTTTTGACAATGCCGTGGCCGAGCTCGTCGTGCTGAAGAACTATACATATTCGCAATTATATCCAGGAAGACAACATCCAACGTATAAGGTATTTTTACGTTTGGATCAAAGAATGCGCGAAAATGGTTGTGTCATGCCTGCTCCATGTATTGACGCAGGCAGAAATAGATTAGCTAGAAATGTTCATAACAAAGAGCGCATTTTGCAAATAGTAACACAAAATCCAACAACAAGTATACGAAGATTGAGCCGTTAATTGGACTTGAGCAGAATGACAGTGCAGAGAGTTCTAAAGACAGAAAATATGAATCCGTATCATTACAGAAGAGTGCAAGGATTACTACCTCAGGATTATGCGGAACGTGTGTAGTTTTGTCAGTGGCTTTTAAATAAAGTGGAAGCTGACAACAATTTTTTGAATTACATGCTATGGACCGATGGACCACTATTTACAAGAGAAGACATGTTCAATGCGCACAATTGGCATTATTGGTCCGATAAAAATCCATATAAAATACGGAATCGCACATATCAACACCGCTGGAAGATAAACATTTTGGCAGGAATCGTAGTCGAAAAGATCGTATTTGTTTCCGGATTATCTCAATGTAAGCGAAACACGTGAGATGTTACCTTCAAACGTGTTACAATTAAAAGTAACTTTTGTGTAAATATATGTTGCAGGGTCAAAATTATGCATTATTTCCGCAAAATGTTTTACCAGAATTATTGGAAAAAGTACCATTACATATCCGTCAAAGAATTTGGTTCATGCAAGATGGATGTCCTGCACATAGCACGAGAAAAGTACGAGATATTTTAAATCGGAGCTATCCAAACTGTTGGTTAGGACGATACGGTCCTATAAGATGGCCCGCAAAGTAATGCATTGAAATAAATCGTACGTTGCAATATTGTTAAGTAGAGACGTCGTAGATATCTCGCGAGAAGAGGAGGGGCGATACTTGAATAACGAAAACGCAATAGAATTGTTTTAATAAATTTATCAGGCAGAACTACTCGGTGGAATACCAGCATTTGCTGCGCGGACAAGGGAAAACTGGCCGAAAAACCTTGTCAGTATTCGATACAGATAGTAAACATCATACCAAAAATAAAAACACAGTTGAAAAGGCAATAATACAAAAAGATCAAGCATAAATCATAATACACATAAATATTGGTGAATACTCACGAGATAAAGCAAAAATTAATAGAATTGATAAATCTCCTTTTAAAGTTATAAATATTTAAGGGGAGGTTACCGTTCAGAGGCCCAAAAAATGCCTCAATTTCAGGAATTTTTTTTTGATATAAAATAAATACATTTGGAAAAAACTTTTTGCGGCTTTTGTTTGTACACAAATGAAGACTAATTTAGAATTTTTTTGGAAGAAAATAATTAAAAATGGCGGCTCCAGCTCTCAGTCCACGAAGCCGCACACGGCGTGGTTCTATGTGCGCGGAGCATTCCACAGCCTTTCCAGTTGATGTGAAACAAAAAAAACATAAGAATTATTAAAATAGATTAAATTTGGGGGGCCTTATCGTTTTCCGATTTTTAAAAAACTCCCGTATAACAAAATGGTGGCCGTTTGAAAAAAAAACCTCTTTTTTCCCTGTTTTCTTTTTGCTTCAACGTTCGAAAAAAATTATTTGCAATCAATTTTTTGAAAAAAACGCTTCGTGAAGGCCCCCTAAATTAAATTTCCTTTCTTTTGCACCGTCATTTATTAAAATCGGTTCATCCGTTGAAGCTGTAGAGCGCTCCGCGCGCATAAACTCGTGGCTTCGTGTCATGGGAGCTGGAGCCGCCATTTTGAATTATTTTTGTATGAAAAAAATATGAACTACTCTTCATTTGTATTCAAATAAAAGCCGCAAAAAGTTTTTTTCAAATGTGTTTACTTTATATTTAAAAAAAAATTCCTAAAATTTATGCATTTTTTGGGCCTCTGAACGGTAACCTCCCCTTAATATTAATATCACTTGAAATAAAGTGAAAGCTATATTGACGTAAATTAATAGTTAAATCTTTAATACTTAATCAAAGAATATGATATTTAAAGTGGAATTATGAATATTCACTGATAATTGGAAAATGAATATATAAAGTTAAGCAATAATACGTAACACCACTCAGTTTGAGCAGCGAGAATCAATAAAGAATAATTCAGACAAGAATAATAATCACTCGAGAGTATCCAGAAAATTATAGCAGATATCACATATAAAGAAATGCACATAATAGAATAAAGTATTCGCAACGCAGTGAATTAATCACACAACTAATAGTCATTCATTTGAAAGTATATCGCAAATAGTATTGAAAATGTAGCTCGCAATAATCATACGTAAGAAAGGCGCAATTGAAAGTAGAAAGTATAATGCAAATTATAATACAAGAACGAAATGCAGAAAGGAATATAATCTAATTCGCTTAGAATCGCTATTAATAATTAATAATCGCTACGAATCCGGATCCGGTTGTAATGTAAATCAACTTGAAAGCAAAGTGCGTATCAATGTGAAAAGATACTAATGTCTGTAAAGTTGAACAAAAGACTAATGGCCGTAAAGTTTAACGTCATGACGGAAGAAGTTCTTATAAATCAGAATTGATTTCTGTAAACAATCTCACTGGTGAATTAGGAAAGTGGCAAGCACATTTCCCTTTGTCCTTATAGAAATAAATCAAGTTACCGTTATCTGAAGTCAAATATCTTATTCGATGAACCCGAGAGATTTCTCTCGGCTACCTTCCTTTGTGAAAACGTCGAAAACGTCGCAATTGGCGATCATCAAAATCGAAGTCCATTTCTCAGCAAACATTCACAGATATATCAAGAGAATCGTCCTTCCTTCCTTCTTTGACTCATTCTCCAGATTGAGAATAATCTCAATAGTGATCCTTTTATCGATATCTACGCAGCTCGTAGAAGATATGACGCAATACTCGACTATATGGAAAACGTGCTCTCGCACCGGCGTCTGACGAAACAGTGGCAGATACGCGCTTTCTTCTCGATGCGTTCACGTGACCACGTTGCCAAGCATAGACTTATATAGATAGACCGGCCCCTGCCGTGAGAGCACGCGATAGAAGATGAACTGTGCAGACATAGCCGCGCGGTCGTAATCCTCTCTCTTTCTACTGATCGCTTGGTGGGGATAGAAGTCTAGAGTGGGGACTAGTAGGGAATAGCCGGGCTAGACTTCTATCCCCACCAAACGATCAGTAGAAAGAGAGAGGACTACGACCGCGCGGCTATGTCTGCACCGTTCATCTTCTATCGCGTGCTCTCACGGCAGGGGCCGGTCTATCTATATAAGTCTATGTTGCCAAGGCACGTACGCCAGGCCCATGGCACTCGTTGCGCAGCAGCGCGCAAGAAAATATCGATAGTGCGTGTGTGCGTCGAGCGATCGAGAATCGAAACGCGTCGTGTAACGATAACTAGTTACGACCGCGATACTTAAACTTTAAACAAATACAGTAAAAAATAATTTTCTCGTTACTTGCATAGATCTCCCGCTTTAACCCCGGTTGATTCTTTTCTGTGAGGATATCATGAAAGATATCACCGAACCGCGTAATCCAGAAGAAGTAAATCAATACAAAGGAAATAGCCATACGGTCTAAGCTTGGATCTTAGGCAGCTTAATATTATTTTCTATATGTATTTTAAATACGCGTATTTTCCAACATATTAACTGCGCGCCGATTATTTGTCGGACTTAAAACACAGCTATTATTGGAACATTAGAAATTCCCTCTCCCTTCCCTAATTAAATCGATATCGATTTAATATTAAAATTACTGTATAGAACCAGAAGAAGTAATTGCAAGAATTCACGCAAGCATTACAAATATCGATGCAGCGATGTTACGACGCATAATAATATTATTTTAAGAGCTACGGCCTATACCGAAGCAGTTGGCAGAAATTTCGAGCATCTATTGTAACAATTGCAGAAATCTACATTTTTATGTGTTAAAACAAAACATATTACTTATTCCTAGAAATTAGTTAACGAGTTATAATTTATTATTTGTTAATTAAATTTTAAAAAAGTATAATAGTTTTTATTGCTCAAATTTTAGTAAATTTATGAAAAGATACAGTGATTTACTTTTCTTGTATTGTATGAAACAGACGTAAGGTAAAGGTACCAATTCTCGGATACGTACCTATGTCTGGACATTTTTATCATTTATAAGTATAACGCAAATTAATATCAAAGATAAAAATATTATTCTTGTATTTTGAAAAACTTTGGTATTAGAAAATATTTTTATCTTCGTTATTAATTCGCGTTATACTTATAAATGATAAAGGTGTTCGGACATAGATGTCCGGGTATTGGTACTTTTACCTTATTTATTCATTTAAAGACAATTGTACAAAGTTAATAATAATAACATAACAAAACTATCCTTTTGGTTTTTACCGAGAATGTTATTACTGTTTAAGGAAAGAAAATAATTATTGCAAAAGACACAATTAAATAAAATAAACAATTTAGACAGTATTTTCAAAATTCGCTGAAATAACGAGTATTATTTAGTAAGTTTAATTTGCTCGATCGCAAGGCCTTGCGCTTTACTCGCTCAGGTCACCACATAATCCGCATGCTAACAACGATCAAAAGAGAACAAGCCCTCAGCAAACGAGAGTATCAGCTGTGCTTGTGCCGACTGTCCTTTCGCGTCTCATTAGTAACGAGCCTTCCGCCAAACCGGTAAGTTCGATCAGACTATAATTAGCAAAGAAATAATAACTTGCATGAAATTATTTCTCTCGGCACTTATAAAAAAAACAATTGTTCGCGCGCGCATGCGATTACAACGTATAATTAATTATAAATTTTATTCACTTAATATTTCTTTAATATTAATGTTATTGTACTAATATGAATTGCAATAATCTCAATGTTTCTTTCTAATCTACAATATTAGCGTTAAAATTTTAATGATTTAAAGATTTCTTATTTGTAACGCTAATTTATTAACATCATTAATTTGAAATCAATATCATGAAATCGCGCGCGGTAACGTATGGAGAACACACACAATCTTTTATCCACCGCGCCCGTCATGTCAGTGCAGCATGCTGAAGTGCGCTCTCGCTAATACTACCGCACGCGCGACTCATGGACAGGTGTCCGTCTAAACCTCGTCTGTAATTGGCTAGCTTTTAAACCCTTATATCTCAAAAACTACTGTTTGAAATAAAAATTTACAAATAACTTTTTTTACTTAATTTTTTGAGAACTTTCTTTCTATAATATTTTGAGTCGCAAATTTTGAGACACCCTGTATATACGTGCATTATATAACATATATGTATATGACATGCGCAGTATATATTAATATATACATACAAAACTACATACATACTTATTCTTTCTTTTTTGCACATTGTTTTTTGCACATCATATTTGTTATAAAAGAATATACTAGTATATTAGAGACTGAAAAATTGAAACTGAAATTATATATTATATGCGAAGAAAAAATTCGTCTATGTTTCGTATAACAAAAAGCGTAAAAGAATGATTCTGAAAAGTAAGCAGTTAATACAAACAAAAGCCATACGCCTTTATTGCACATATAAGACTATTAATTCAAGTAAAAGTAAAAGAAAGTCAGCATTTTCTGCACCAAATGTACAGGAAACAAACTAAAAAAGGCAATGTTTAAAATAAATGTTTACACTTTTAATCATATTTGTTATGAAAGAGAACATACTATAAGTATTAGAGACTGGAAAATTAAAACTAAAATTATATATATGCAAAAAAAGTCGTCTATGTCTATATATAACAAAAAGCGTAAAAGAATAATTCTAAAAAGTAAATAGTAAATACAAACAAAAGCGATGTCTTTATTGCACATAGACTATTTTGTATTAAAGCTTAAAGTAAAAAGAAGTCAGCATTTTCTGCACCAAATTAAATGTACAGAGGACAAACTAAAAAAGGCACTAATTTTATTCTTATATAGTATAACGTTTTAAAATAGAAAAAATTGTTTGCATTTATACCACACGCTGAGCACTAGTGCTAAACCAACGTTTCACGTAATCTTCAGGCTTCTTTAAGTCGACTGTTTTACCAAAGGACCCCGCACTAAACCCCATGAAATTGGGCCCCGATGAAAATGGCTGAATTTTGAATATGTTGTACCTTTTGGGTCACTGAACAAATTCGCAGTACAAAATGTCAAAAAATGGACAGTTTCGTCGTTTCAACCCTTCAAAAGCCTAAGGTCAGACCAGCAAAAATATCACTTTCGGATCAATCCGGTTACAATTATAAGGGAACAATATGAATTTTTAGTGAACAAAATAGTTAAGAAATAAATTGTTTACGACAGTATTGTTTAAACAATTTGAAAATCATTGTTTGCAAGAACTGATTGCTGATTTAAATTCTGTGGGGAAAATCATAACGGATAGCGTTTTCCTATATAACGCATTATTTGTTTTAAAATAAGCAATAAACAAATGACTGATAGTGAAACCTATTCCAGTAGCTTGACTCTTAGTTATGAAAAAACAAGCACTGTTAAATAGAAACAATGACATTGAGTGTTCTTATTACACCTGTGATTAGCCTATATTATAGTTACCGGAGTCTACCACGTGGAGGTTGCAGTGCGATTTTAGACTCCTTTGGGGTGCTTTTTGTACGTGAATCCCCTTGCCTCTCACCGCTCATCTATTCATCTAGTTCCATAGCATCATTTGGATTGATAGGCTGCGCTCTATTAGATGCATCCAAAATGTTATGCAGTAGAGACGTAGCAGGATATGAAACATTTGGTTCATGACGTGCGTATCCAAGAAACCATAATACACTGGCAACGTGAGCACACGAGCCAATACTCCTAGCACCTGTTTTACAGGTACAGTAGTATCCATGAATAATGTTGTCATGAATATCATTATCGTGTTTAATGATATTCATGACAACATTATTCATGAATACTACTGTACCTGTAAAACAGGTGCTAGGAGTATTGGCTCACGTTGCCAGAGTATTATGGTTTCTTGGATACGCACGTCATGAACCAAATGTTTTATATCCTGCTGCGTCTCTACTGCATAACATTTTGGATGCATCTAATAGAGCGCAGCCTATTAATCCTGTTTTGAGCCGCCGACCGCGGATCTGGTTTTCGGTAAACGAAATGGCGGGTTTGCAAGATGACTCCCCGCGGGGGGGGTGGTCTAACCGGCGAATTGAGGCACTCCCGAGAACGTTACTGTCTAATCGGTGAATTGAGACACTCCCGAGAATGTTACCTTAATGAGTCCGAGAAAAGCCGATGAGTCCTGAGAACCGTCGTAGAGAACACTTCCGTCACACGAGGCGGTCCGAACAATGGCTCTTGATACGTAGCCGGGCTGTCCGTGCTTTTCGGCCACAACGTCCGTCCGGGCGGGCGAGAACCTGCCGGAGAGCAGTCGAGGGGCCTCCCGTGAGACACTCAGTTGAGACAATCCGATCACTGTCCTTTGATATTCGCCTTTTTCACAAATACTTGAGTTCGCACTTGAGACCGTCTAAACACGTCTTTCTTCACCCGTGAGCGGAAACAAGATGGCACCGGAAGGAGCCGAGTGAGGATAGCGCAGTGATCGTCCGCGACAATCGATGTCGCGACGCATCGATTGTCGCCGGGTGAGCCGGTCCGCGATTGGGCGGCCAGGAATGGCCGTGCGGTGAACTTACGATAGTGTTTTTTGAACATTCCGCCCGCCTTCTACGACAGAGTTGGAGAATGTTGACCTGACGCCGTTGCCATTGATTCTGAGTTAGGCACCTGATGATCCGATGAGACCGGAAGAATTGCAAGCTTAGTGATGGGTAGTCTGAGTTCGGTGGTGGCTGTCTTGAGCGTGACCACCCGGCACAGTCCGTCAGTGCCTGGATGTAGAGCGATCACTCGTGCGAGTGGCCACTTTGAGGGAGGCAACCGTTCGTCGGTGAGTAAGACCAATGAGCCCACCTGGATCTGCGTAGATGTATGATGCCACTTGGAAATTGAGAGTTGACGTTGGAGGTACTCAGCTGACCATCGAGCCCAAAAATGTTGTACTTGTTGTTGAATGAGTTGCCACCTTGACAGTCTGGAGATCGGTACCGCAGTAAGAGACGGCTCCGGGATCGTGGAGGGTGCTTCACCGATGAGGAAGTGCCCGGGAGTGAGGACCGAGAGATCATCTGGATCGTCCGAGAGAGGGCACAGCGGCCTGGAGTTGAGCACTGCTTCAATTTGGACCAGAAGAGTTGTAAGCTCCTCATAGGTCAGAAGCTGCTCACCGATCGTCCGTCGGAGATGATACTTCACCGACTTGACCGCCGCCTCTCATTTTCCACCAAAGTTAGGAGCACCCGGTGGGTTGAAAGACCACCTTGTTCCGTCGTTAGTCAACAGTTGAGACAGGTTCTTGAATTCCTTTGTTCCGGAAGTAAATAGGCGTTTGAGTGCGACATCTGCCCCGAGAAAATTGGTGCCACAGTCGCTGAATAGAGAGTGGAAAATGCCCCGCCGACCGGTGAATCTTCTGTACGCGGCGAGAAAATTCTCCGTTGAGTAATCAGTGACGACCTCCAGATGGACCGCTGAGGTCGGGAAGCAAACAAAAATTGCTATCCACCCCTTGTGAGTTTTGGCACCTCGGCCCTTCCAAATTTTGAGTGTGACAGGGCCGGCGTAATCCACTCCCGTGGTGAGGAAGGGGCGGGACGGAGTCACCCGGGGTGAGGGGAGTTGTCCCATGAGTTGTTGTGCCCGCTCGCCGCGATATCGAACGCACCGACTGCACCTTAGGATGTGAGACCTGATGGGGGCCCGTCCTCCAAGGATCCAATAGGCCCGACGAATGTACGCTAATGTCAATTGAGTCCCGCCGTGATGAGTCCGTTGATGCGCATCCGCGATGATAAGGTGAGATAGTGGAGTGTCCCGAGGGAGGATTGCCGGGTGTTTGCTCTCGGGGTCTAGTAAGGCGTTTTTGAGTCGTCCCCCCACTCGGAGAATACCCGCTTGATCGATGAATGCCGTGAGTCTAGAGAGGGGGTAGGATTTGGGCAGTAGTGCTCCGCTGGAGAGGGCCTTGAGTTCCGATGAGAAATATGCCGCTTGAACCGACCGCAGCCAGAATGACCGAGCTGATGCCAAGTCACCGGGATTGAGGGGGGTGACGAGTGATGAATGAGGTACTCCTTTCAGTATCGAAATGCACCGTTGACAGATGGCCGTGATTCGGAGCAGTTTGGTGAGGAAGGAATAGCGGTGAATGAGTTCCCAGAGTTGGGGTGGCTGAGGCGACAATGTCAGGAATAGGAGATCGGGTTTTTCCTCGAGAACAGCAGAGGAATCCGTGTGAGAGGGTATGTCCGGCCAGTTTGGTGAGGACAAGGCTAGCCACGTTGGCCCCTTCCACCAGAGTGAATGTCGGGCGAGTTGGTTAGTGGTGAGACCCCGGGTGGCGCAGTATGACGGATTCTCAAGACCGGGGACAAATCGCCATAGCCCATGAGGGACGAGGTCCTGAATAACGGTTACCCGGTTGCAGATGAAATCCTTCCATCGAGAAGGGTGGCTGTTAATCCAGGTGAGTACCACCAATGAGTCCACCCACAAGAAGATTGGAGCGTCCGCCAGTTTGAGCACTCGTTGAGCGTAGCTAATGAGACGGGCAAGGAGCACTGCCGCCGTGAGCTCTAACCGTGGAACGGTGAGTCGCTTGAGAGGCGCCACTTTGGTCTTAGCGCAGACAAGAGAGATCTCGGTTTCGCCCGAAGGAGAGGTGACCTTGATGTAAACTGCTGCCGCCATAGCGAGTTGAGAGGCATCCGAGAATCCGTGGAGTTCGACCCGGGATGAGGAGATGAGGTTCAGCCACCGTGGTATGGTGATGTGTATGAATGCAGGCAGTTCCTCCCGAAATTGAGTCCACTTATGTCGAAGTCGCGGGGAGATCGCTTCATCCCATCCGATCTTTTCAAGCCACAATTCCTGTAGTAGCATTTTTGCTCTGATGATCACAGGAGCCAGAAAACCAAGAGGATCGAAAAGTTGGGAGACTTCCGAGAGTATGGACCGCTTCGTGATCTCAGGTGTTGGTGATATCCTAGGCGTGAAGATGAATTGGTCAGGTAAGGGCTGCCATACAAGTCCCAATATTTTTCCGTGAGCATCTTCGAACTGGTGAGAATCGGGGGAGACGTTGTCTGGTGAGACCGCCTCGCATAAGTCTGGGTGATTGCTCTGCCATTTCGCGAGAGGAAACCCGCCCGCCTTGCAGAGAGCTATCAACTAGCGCGCTATAGCCAGCAGCTTCTCGAAGTTGTCCGCTCCGCCGCAGATATTGTCAATGTATCGCCCCTGCAGCAGGGGAGGGACCGCTAGTGGGTAGTTGGCCCCTTCGTCTTCTACGAGTTGGAGAAGGGTCCGAACCGCCAGATATGGTGCCGATCTGGTGCCGTAAGTTACCGTCGTGAGTGCGTACACGACAATGTTCAGCAAGGCGTCGACCCAGAGAATGCGCTGAAACGGCCAGTCATCGGGGTGAACAAGAATCTGTCGAAACATCTTGACAATGTCTGTAGTAAAGATATACCGGTGCCGCCGAATCCAGAGAAGAACGTCTGAGATATTTATTTGATGTTTAGCACCCGTGTGCAGAAGGTGATTGAGTGAAACGCCCGAGGTGGTGAGGTTGGACCCATTGAATACTGCTCTCAGCTTCGTGGTGACGCTGTCTTCCTTGAGGACTCCGTGGTGAGGTAGATAGTAGGCCGGAGATGGTTCTGGCTCAGAAGGAGAGATCTTGACCATATGTCGGAGTGCTTCGTAATCGTGCATGAATGTGTAATAGAGCTGACGATATGTCTTATCCGTTGAGAGACGCCTTAGCAAGCATCGTAGGCACCCTTGAGCCGCAACCTTTGAGTCGCCGAGTTGGTGTGCCGGTGATCGGAATGGAAGCCGTACGATATAGCGCCCGGAGCTGTCCCGTGAGTGAGTTTCCCGAAAGTGAGCTTCGCATTCCGCTTCCTCTGGGCTGAGTGGAGGCGTGGGTGAGGAGGGGATCTCTTCCTGTACCCAGAACTTGGTGAGGAGGTCGTGGAGATTGTGATCGACCGTGGCTTGATTGGTTGAGGCGGCCGAGGGGGTGACCGTTAAGAGAGGGCCGAGGACGATCCAGCCGAAGAGGGTGCGCTGGGCGATGGGTTCGCGTTCCGATCCCTTGATCACCTCCGATTCGACAAAGAGACCGTAAGTGTCCGCACCGAGAATCAATTCAATTTGCCTGGAACGAGAAAATCCGGATCCGCTAGTGACAGCCCTTGGAGATGAGTCCATCTATGAGTTGAGAGTCCAAAAGAGGGTAGCTGAGTCGTGAGTTTGGAGAGAACATAGACAGTGACATGTATGGACCGTGAAGAGTAGATCGACTGCAGAGTCAGTGAGACAGCACCGCAGGTTCGTTCAGAGGGAGATCCGCCGATGCCTAGAATGGGGATTGATGCGTGTAGTCTTGGAAGCTGAAGACGCTTCACTGCTGATCTTGATATGAAGGTGAGCTCTGAACCGGGATCGATGAGCATCCGAACTTGTTGAGAGTCGCCGCTAGGTGAATTGGTGAGTGCCCGACAAGTGGCTAGTAAAACGGCCGGACGAGAAACACAAACCGATTGAGACGCGAGGGGAGCCGAAGAGAGTCATTCATTAGAGGAGGGCGAGACACTTTTCTCCGGTGAGAGGGGGGGCCGAGGTTTGCGTTGCCGTAGCCGTAGCGGTGGTCGGGGTTTCCGGAACCGAGGTCGAAGTGTATCGGGGCGTGTCCGTGTGTATCATTGTGTGATGCTTGTTCCCTCATTCTCTGCAACGCTTTTGATTTTGGCAAGCAATCGCATTATGTCGTCCCAGGCAGTTGAAACAAAGCCGCTTCTCGATCACTATATCTCGCCGGTGCTGCGGGTTCATGTTCCGGAAGTAGGAGCACGAGACGTTGTAGTGCTGTCCGGAGCACAGCGCACACGCTGATGAGTCAGGCCCTGAGGTCGGTGAGGTGGCCACAAGGGCATTGGCCGGTGATGCTTTGAGCCGTGGTTTGGAGGCAGAACTTGCCGAGGAGATAGTGGAGACTCCGAACTCCATGCTCTCGAGAGCGCGGGCCCGACCTGTGAGAAAAGTCCTGAGATCCTTGCATGAGGGTGGTTCCGTCGATGAGCCCAGCTTGACCTCCCAGGCCTCCCGCGTGTGTGAGTCTAGCCGTTGAACAAGAAGGTGCACCAAGAGGTGATCCCAATGTTGAATCGGTGACCCCAGAGCTCCTAGTGCATTAAGCGCCTCCGCTGCGGTGTTAAGGAGGGCGTTGAGGTCTCGTGCCGAGCGAGTCGAGATCGTCCGAATGCTAAATAGCCGCTCCACTTGAGCCGAAATAAGTAGACGCTTATTTTCAAAACGGTCGACTAGTAGGTCCCAAGCTGAAGCAAATGAATCCTCGGAAAGAGGCAGATTTGAAATCAGCTGCGCCGCATCTCCGGTGAGGCTAGTGCGAAGATAGTGCATCTTCTCCACGTTTGAGATGTCCGGGTTCCTTCCGACCAAGGATGAGAAGAGATCGTGGAAGGGTCTCCACGCCGAGAAATCTCCCGAGAACTGGGGGAGAGTGATTTCAGGCAAATGACTCCGCGCAGTCATTTGCCCGGAGATCGAGAGGTTGGCGAGCTGGGACCCTGAGAACGGACACGAACGCTCCTTTACGTCGATCTCGTGGGCGAGTGCCGCCTTGGCGTCGGCGTAATGCCGTAAGCATTGATCGTAGGTACCTTCCTTGTAGTAGTAATGCTCCAGCAATGACTCTACCTTGAGATCAGAGAGTTTTTCGTGTAACTGATCGAACTTCTCCCAGTAGCTGTCAACGAGACCGCTCTTTACCTTGAGTGTTTGTAGGGGGAGAGATGAAAATGATGCAACTTCGAGTGCCACCGACTTAATGTAATGGAATCGATTCATCTGCAGGGAGATCTTTGCCTGCACTTGAGACGCCGCGATTGTCGCCATGATTACCGATGATCGGAATTTCGAGAGAGGATGCAAGTAGAGCCGAACCGAGATCTGGGAGTATAGTCCACCTAGTAGGAATCGTTCCCAGCGCGCGACCGTATCGAGATGGCGGCGAGACAACAAGGACGTGCCGGGCACGAGTCGCGATCCCCCTTGTCACCCGCGTTTCGCGCGCGCGAAATGTGGCGGCGATGAGACAGCCGATAGAGTACGTGGCACCGTGAATGCCGCGGGGATTCGGAGGTTAGCCCGTCTCCACACACACTCCAATGTTTTTTACGCCCGAGATATTCCGGAGACCGCACTGTTTACCGGGTCCGGCTCGATAGATCGCACACCGCCGACGCGAGAGTATGCACCATGAGCGCTGCCGTAGGAGCGTGAGGGAGAGAGAGAGAGAACGCGCCTGTCGCTGGCCGTACGAATGCGGCGAAGGGATCGCGGGGCGGCGATACCGCTGCTCGCCGGTCACCACGTGTTGCGCGCACACCCGATAGACAATTCCGACCGAGATTATGAAGGGCACCGCGCCTCCCTTACCGGTATCCGGCTAGAAGGACCAAAGAATGTTTTGAGCCGCTGCCCGCGGATCTGGTATTCGGTAAACGAAACGGCGGGTTTGCAAGATGACTTCCCGCGGGGGGGGGGGGTGGTCTAACCGGCGAATTGAGGCACTCCCGAGAACGTTACAGTCTAATCGGTGGATTGAGGCACTCCAGAGAACGTTACCGTCTAACCGGTGAATTGAGACACTCCCGAGAATGTTACCTTAATGAGTCCGAGAAAAGCCGATGAGTCCTGAGAACCGTCATAGAGAACACTTCCGTCACACGAGGCGGTCCGAACAATGGCTCTTGATACGTAGCCGGGCTGTCCGTGCTTTTCGGCCACAACGTCCGTCCGGGCGGGCGAGAACCTGCCGGAGAGCAGTCAAGGGGCCTCCCGTGGGACACTCAGTTGAGACAATCCGATCACTGTCCTTTGATATTCGCCTTTTTCACAAATACTTGAGTTCGCACTTGAGACCGTCTAAACACGTCTTTCTTCACCCGTGAGCGGAAACAAGATGGCACCGGAAGGAGCCGAGTGAGGATAGCGCAGTGATCGTCCGCGACAATCGATGTCGCGACGCATCGATTGTCGCCGGGTGAGCCGGTCCGCGATTGGGCGGCCAGATAATGGCCGTGCGGTGAACTTACTATAGTGTTTTTTGAACAAATCCAAATGATGCTATGGAACTAGATGAATAGATGAGCGGTGAGAGGCAAGGGGACTCACGTAAAAAAAGCACCCCGAATCGTGAGAGGCAAGGGGACTCACGTACAAAGAGCACCCAAAAGGAGTCTAAAATCGCACTGCAACCTCCACGTGGTAGACTCCGGTAACTATAATATAGGCTAATCACAGGTGTAATAAGAACACTCAATGTCATTGTTTCTATTTAACAGTGCTTGTTTTTTCATAACTAAGAGTCAAGCTACTGGAATAGGTTTCACTATCAGTCATTTGTTTATTGCTTATTTTAAAACAAATAATGCGTTATATAGGAAAACGCTATCCGTTATGATTTTTCCCACAGAATTCAAATCAGCAATCAGTTCTTGTAAACAATGATTTTTAAATTGTTTAAACAATACTGTTGTAAACAATTTATTTCTTAACTATTTTGTTCACTAAAAATTCATATTGTTCTCTTATAATTGTAACCGGATTGATCCGAAAGTGATATCTTTGCTGGTCTGACCTTAGGCTTTTGAAGGGTTGAAACGACGAAACTGTCCATTTTTTGACATTTTGTACTGCGCATTTGTTCAGTGACCCAAAAGGTACAACATATTCAAAATTCAGCCATTTTCACCGGGGCCCAATTTCATGGGGTTTAGTGCGGGGTCCTTTCTGTAGAATAGCAGCTGTAAAGAAACAAATATCACTATTCAACAAACTTGTCTCTTTTGGAATACATACAATTTTAATAATTATTTTGAAAGATTATAAAGAATAATTAGTTAATGTAGAATAAACAAATACAAATAATTTAGTCAACACATTTTCAACTAGTAAATTATTTACCTTGTATAGCCTCATACGTTATACTCTTGTTGAAAGCTATTTTGGTTTTCTGAGTACCTCCCCAACTATTACATCTGGAAAGGGAATTTGTGATCACTTTCGGGAGTACAGACTGCAGAGCAACAACTTCTGAATCTTTGTTTTTCATTTTTGCCGCGAAGACATCTACCTGTACAATTATAATTTCATAAATGAAATAACATTATAAATATTATTTTAAGAACCTTGTTAGAACAGTAACAGGGCGCAAACGGAAAAAAATAATTTTAGGCAACTAAAAATCAAGTGGATTGCTGAGATATATTATTAAATTATTTAATCATTAAATTATTATTATGTTTAAACGTAATGTAAAAGAATTCAATAAATTAAACTATAATGTTGCGATTATGTCAACACACGAATATACTAATAAATTATATAATAATAAATTAAAATGTATTCTATATTTAACTTTTGTTCGTGTTCTATATTCAACTAATAATTAGGGTTAAATTCAAGTTTTGCATAAAGCTTCTTTAAAGGATGATTCATGCATTTCATGATCTAGACCAGGCATGTTCAATCTCGAGCTCTGGAGTCACGACGCTTCCCCCTTAATTTCTATCCACGAAGAGTGGGGGAAAAAGGTTTCTTTGTTGGATGAAGTTGAGCAGGCATAGTCGTGGCTTTGCAGTCGGGAGCTGGAGGTTGACCATGTCTGGTCTAGATCATGAAATGCATGAATCATTCTTTAAAGAAGCCTTATGCAAAACTTGAATTTAACTTAAATTATTAGTTGAATATAGAACACGAACAAAAGTTAAATAAAATACAAGAATTAAAAAGTCGTATATACACAGTTTTACTTACTGGTATTTCTGTATCCATCACGTATGCTATCTGTATCCTATAGCTATTCTGATGAAATATATATACATATAATGCTCTCACAAAGGCCGTT
Organism: Leptothorax acervorum; assembly: GCA_035220615.1. Lineage (NCBI taxonomy): Eukaryota > Metazoa > Arthropoda > Insecta > Hymenoptera > Formicidae > Leptothorax > Leptothorax acervorum. The sequence goes on from JASTWQ010000417.1 coordinate 22,327, forward strand.
AATGCGTACGTTGGATGGCGGGAATCGATATACCAAAGTATAGGTAAGATATGCAAAGTATAGGTTATTTATCGCGTGACGACCGTGACGTATGCGCGTGACGACAAGAGCGACGCAAATCTGCTGATCTTTCGTAACAAAACGTAGCGAAAGATGATTGGCTGCCGTATATAGCGAACGCCGTATGAATACGCGGCAAATTCAAATGTGCTAGTCTCATTTTAGAGATTGAGTTGCGATAGAGTTTTCCGATTGTATATTGTTTAAAAAGCAATACCACTGCAAAATTAATTACCACAATGCGATGCTCAATAAACAGAACTTTTACAGGCTGAAAAATATATAATATACTTATACTTATTATACTTATACTATACAGGGTGATTCAGAATAAGTATATTGTCCCGAAAATCTCACATTCTTGACGCGATTCTAAGACGATTTTTCCTCTACAAAAAAATTTCCCCGAAGCTTAGGTTTTGAGTTACTATCTTTTTAAATTTTAAAAATTTAAAAAATGTTTTTAATTTTTTTTAAATAAAACCAGTAAAATTTATAAGCAGTATACCCGGAACTACGAGTTATTAAAGTAAATAATTACCTTATATACAGGAGGTAGGCCTAGGCAAGGGCGGCGCGACTCACTGACATTCACTGTCGCGAGCGCTTATGTGAGGCCAAGTGAGGCACCTGCTGCGATTAGCTGATTGTTGCACACTTCTTTCTCTCTCTTATTTACTCAATCACTCGTCACTTATTCACTCACGTTTCACTTCGTTCATCTTGAAGGAAGAACCGTAACACACGCGGCAGCGCAACACACAACAAACGCGTTATCACGCCATGTATCAAGAGACACGGTAACAGCCGATAGTGTCTCGCGCCAAGTACACGCGGAGCGAGACCACCCCGTAACTCTTTTACGCGACGTGACGAGTTGCGATTTACTTGGCAAGCAGTCGACCGATTTTTGGTTATGTTATTGTTGTGTTGCACTCGGTGACCTCGGTGTGCACTCCGGTGTACTCCCTCAAGCTCTCCGTACGCTGGCAGGGCGAGTGCACACCGAGGTCACCGAGTGCAACACAACAATAACATAACCAAAACTCGGTCGACTGCTTGCCAAGGGGTGCTCTCGCTCCGCGTGTACTTGGCGCGAGACATTATCGCCCGTTACCGTGTCTCTTGATACATGGCGTGATAACGCGTTTGTTGTGTGTTGCGCTGCCGCGTGTGTTACGGTTCTTCCTTCGAGATGAACAAAGTGAAACGTGAGTAAGTAAGTGACGAGTGATTGAGTAAATGAGAGAGAGAAAGAAATGTACAACAATCAGCTGATTGCAGCAGGTGCCTCACTTGGCCTCACATAAGCGCTCGCAACAGTGAATTTCAGTGAGTCGCGCCGCCTTTGCCTTTTTTTTTTTTTTTTTTTTTTTGTTAACGCTGGGAAATCTTCAACTATTGGGATTCCGAGCCGAGGCCCGGTTTACCCAATAGCCCCCTCCTTGTGGAAGAGGGGAAGACCCCCCGCCTCCGGGGAGAGACGGGGGGAGTGCCGGATTTTTACCGGCTAAAACCCAGCGAGTACCTTCTTGGCGCGTTTGCAGTGAGGGGGCCCCGGGAAACGCACTGATTCATCCGGGACCCCCCCGCGCCGTGCCCTATGACTGGGCGTCCGTCCCGGGGGCACAGGGTGCCCCCATGGCCTTGACAGACCACAACTTCCTGTGGCGGGTCGGGGGGTACCAGCCCTAACCCGCCACCCCTCTCGCTGAGGGTTTTGACTGCGGACGCACGGGAACCCCCGCCCGCGCGTCCACACCCCAGCTGTTCCCCTCCTAATTAGGGAGGGGGAATCTTTCCTCGCGCTATCCGATTTCCCGCCCCCCCGACACGAGGGGGTAGGGCCGACAGGCGGGAGGGGGAAGCAGTGACCGCCGGACGTAGAGCGGTCCCCCCAACAAATGGTAATGCCCGCAGCAGCCTCGGTGTCCCCCCATCTAGCGGGAGGTGCGGGCCCCCAACGAGTGGTCAAGGCCCGCGGCAACCAAGGCGCCTCCGCCGGCTAGCGTCTGCCCCCCTCCCCATCGTCACCTCCCCCCCTCGTTCGAGGAGGACTCGACGAGGGGACCACGGCGCCCACGCGACAGTCGTGGCCCCTCGCCGCCCTCACTATCCGTCGCGCGGGGGGCGTCCGAGGGGGCGCCGCCACCCGCGCGACGGCGCAACGTGCGCCGGCGCCGCGGCGGCGGCGATCCTCTTCCTCGGCCCCTAACCTCGTTCGCCCTGTTCCGGGCAATGGCCCGGGGGACGTCCGCTCTCGTCGGGCGACGGCGCTGGTAGCGTCGCCGTGGCCGTTGCGGTGGCGGTGGTGGCTGTCCACCGTCGCCGCTGTCTTCACTGTTGGGGGCGACTTCCCCCCTCCTAACGCGTTCCGCCGCCTCCTTCCGCGACATGACGTTGCCGCAGAAGGAGGTGAACGCCTTCCATTTGTCCTCTCCCCTTATCCCGGCCACCACTGATCCCATGATGGCCGGTAGGGAGAGGTCCCCTCCTATCGCTGCCCGGAGGACACGGCGCTCGTCTTCCCACGCTGGACAATGCTCCAGCGTGTGCTGCGCCGTGTCCGCCTCCCCCGGGCAGTGGTGGCAGCCGGTGGTGCGCTCCTTGCCAATGCGACACAGGTACTCACCGAAGCATCCATGCCCCGTGAGCACCTGCGTCGCGTGGAACGTTAATCCGCGTCCCTTCCTCTCGACCCACTCCCTAAGGACCGGTTGGACGGCTTCGCGTACCCTCCTACCGGACTCCAAGCGAGGATCTTGGAGCCTCTCGTTCCATTCCCGGAGGAGGGTTTCCATCGCCTGGCGCCTCAGCGCGGCCCTCGCCCTGGGTATGCACACACCCATTTTCCTCTCGATCGCCTTGACCTCCCGATAAACCCTCGCCTGACTCACGGCGAGGAGGTCGATCGGAGGGATGCCGGCGAGGGCCGTCGCCCCCACGTGGGACACCGTCCTGTAGGCTCGGGCCGTCCGTTGGGCTATGAGCCGTTGGACAGCTACGAGCTGCCTGCAGAGGATGACGTTGTTTGCCACCCTCTCCGCCCATACAGGCGAACCGTATAACAGGACGGAGTTAACCACCCCCACGTAAAGGCGACGCACATGCCCGCCCGCGCCGCCCAAATTGGGCAGCAGCCTCGCCAGACTGTTGGCCATGGCTTTCGCCTTAGGAACAGTGCGGGCAATGTGCTCGCCGAAGTCGCCCACGCCGCCCAACCACACCCCCAGATACTTTATCTGGAGGGTGATAGGGACGCGGACACCCTCAACGTTGAGGCTGAGCCCCGCAGGCGGTGGGCCTCGCAATGCGCGGTCCCAAAACCACGCTGCTTGCGTCTTCTGCGGGGCCACCCTCAGGCCCATCCCCCTTATAGCGCGCACCACCGTGGCTGCCGCCACGTTGGCCAGCCTTAGTGCTTCCTCCCATGTCTCCCCGCTGACCCCCAGGTACACATCGTCCGCGTACCCGGACAACCAACAGCCGGCGGGGAGAGCAGCCCGTAGGACCAGGTCATAAGCTATTATCCAGAGCAGGGGCCCTAACACGGACCCCTGCGGGACCCCTCGCTCCATGAGCCTGACCCTGAGGACCCCCTCTCGGTCCACGTACATTAACCCTCTATCCCGGAAATAGTCGGCAATCACCGCGATTAAATACGCGGGAACGCCGAAACTTTCTAGGGCCTCCCCTATTATCGGCCAGGGCAGGGAGTTGAACGCGTTGGCGACGTCAAATCCGACGCCCAACGCGACCTCACCCCGGCCCGTGACCGCCTCCGCGCGCTCGACGACGCGAAGGATCGCATCGATTGTCGACCTATGCGCGCGGAAGCCGAACTGGTCATCTGAGAGGCCCAGTCCCTCCCTCCGGGATAGGTGCTGGACGAGGCGCTCGGCAATGATCCGTTCAAAGATCTTTCCCGCCTCGTCCAGCAAGCATATCGGGCGGTACGCGGACGGGGAGTCCGCGGGCTTACCTGCCTTCGGCAGGAGCACCAGGCTGGCCTGCTTCCAACACTTGGGGAACCGACCGACCCTCAGGCATTCGGTAAAGATCCGAAGGAGCCTGTCAGTCAGTCCCCCGGCGGCCAAGGTCCAAGCCTTGCCTGGGATGCCATCTGGGCCAGGAGCCCTGTGCTTCTTGATCCGGCGTAGAGCTCGCTCCAACTCCTCCCTGGTGACCCCCCATTCGTCCCTCCACCCCGGGACTACGACCCATGGGAAGAGGACGGCACCACCTCTGTCGGCAGGAAAAAGGGTGTCTACGACCCTGCCGACAAAATGGGGGTCCAAGGATTCCGTTAACGGGGGCGCCCATGGTCTCAACCTGTTGAGAACCAACTTGTACGGGCGCCCCCACGGATCCTCGTTGAGCGAGTGGAGGAGCTCTTCCCAGGAGCCCTCCTTGGCCGCTCTAATCGCCTTGGAGAGAGCCTGGCGGGCAGCACGCCAGGCCTCTCCAGTTTCCTCCTCGTCGCGGGCTCCGCGCCCGGCTCTGGCGCGGAGCCACTCCCTCATGCAGTGGACGGACGTCCGCCTGAGCTCAGCGATGGCGTCCGTCCACCAATACGCGGCGCGCTTTGGGGAAAACCTGCCTATGCGGGGCATAGCGACGTCGCAAGCTTGCGACATCATGCCCCGCAGGCTCTCCACCTCCTCGTCGATGTCGAAGGCCTCCCCCGCAACGCCGCGCAGCCTCTCCTCGTCACCCCACGTGAGGCCAATCACGGCCGCACGGAGGTGATCTGGGCTCAATTTTTTGAGGGCCCATCTCCGTCTTGAGCTCTCCATCTCACGGCGCCGGGCCAGCACTGCCGGGGAGGCGGCCTCGACCACCATCGTTATGTAGCGGTGGTCGGACAGGGTTTCCCATCCCGTAGCCACCTTCCAGTTGCTTATTGCACGTGCGGCAGGGGGGCTCGCCCAAGTTAGGTCGATGATCGACGTCCCCTGCCGGCGTACGCAGGTGCTAGCATGGCCTGTGTTTATCAAACACAGGCCAAGGCCCGACGCCCACCCCTCCAAGATGCGACCTCTCATGTCCGCGGCGGGGGAACCCCAAATCGGGTTCTTGGCGTTAAAATCCCCCGCCACGATGACCCGGCCGTTGGACGAGAGGAGGAGCCTGCGCACGCACGCATCTAAATCGTGCAGTACCTCCTCAAAATCGGCCCGGTGCCAGCTCGGAGGGGCATAGACTCCAACGACGGAGATGAGCCCCCATTTCACGGCTACAAACCCCTTTCCGCTCTCGCATTTCGAGCAGGAAGTAGATTCCGGAAGGTCCCTCCACGTGATGGCGGCGGAGCCTGTATCGCTCGCCGCCCAGCAAGGGTGGTTCGCCGGAACGACGTACGGCTCCGCCACCACTCCCAGACCGCTCCCGCGCTCCGCCATGGTGTGTATGAACAGATCCTGGGCGGCGCGGGAGTGGTTGAGATTCGCTTGCATAAGGAGGAGGGGCATTATTGCGAACTCTCATTGAGGTCCCCCTCCTCCACCTCCATTACCTCAGATCCCTTGGAAGGGACCTTGTCCGTCTCTGTTCCCTTTGCGGGTTTTATGGCCGCTGTTGTTAAGGGGAGCACCGTCCACCCACTGGTGCCCTTCCCCGTCGGCCATTCCTTCATCTCGACCTCGTTGTCGGCCGGGGCCGCAGGGGTCACCAATTTGACCCTGCGGTCAACCAAGGCCACTACCTTTTTCACCTTTGGCTTGGTGGGAGGGCGCCGCCCTTGCCTAGGCCTACCTCCTGTACATGTGATAAGATAATTATTTACTTTAATAACTCGTAGTTCCGGGTATACTGCTTATAAATTTTACTGGTTTTATTTTTAAAAAATTAAAAAAATTTTTTAATTTTAAAAATTTAAAAAAATAGTAACTTAAAACCTAAGCTTTGGGGAAATTTTTTGTAGAGGAAAAATCGTCTTAGAATCGCGTCAAAAATGTGAGATTTTCGGGACAATATACTTACAGCGTTACGCGCCACTCGTGTGTAGCCATTGCCGCTTGTATTAAACAACTCCCCGCGCGCCGACCGCGGATATCGATCGGTGGGCAGTGGGCGGCCGCATCTCGCCGCGCGCTTGCATTTGGCGGTAGGCCGGGCTAATACGGCGATTTTTAATTATTAATATCTCGTTACCTATTGCGAAAATTGCAAAATGGTAAAGGACTTTTCGACTCAGTTGAGTCCGTTCTATCTGTTTTTGAGAAAAGTCCCAAATATTCAGGGACACCCTGTATATATATATATATATATATATAATATATATATATTATATAATCAGTAAAAGTCACAATAACGTCAAAATGTCGTCAAAATGATGGTAAAATGATGGTAAAACATTTTTATATAATTTTGACTTTATTGTGACTGTCAATTTTTCGTCATACAGAAAATTCGTGACCATTTTGAATCAAAATACAGTTATTTTGACTATCTGTTGATTTTGGTGTGTTCCTTGGGTACCGCGTCTCTTGATTACATTGTGTGGATTAATTTTTTCTTTTACTTCTTCTTCCTCCGAAGTTATTGGACTTGGTGAATAGTTGAAAGCAGTAAAAGTTACAGAGAGTATAGCATTATTACATTGTGTGGATTAAACCTCATTCTGAAAGATATTAAAATTAAATATTTGTCTCGAACTTTAATTATGTAAATGAATACGCACTTTATAATTAATAGAGTGGTTTTTTATGTTAGGTTTGATACCGTCTCTTTCTCTTTTCTACTTCTTGATTACAAAAGGTATGTGAATCAAAAATTAATTAATTCATCAAAACTGAATAATAATTCTGCGTTTTGCGTGTGTAATGACAATAGAGAGACAGCAGTACAAAATATTGAAATATTCTGATACTCTGACAAGGAGGTAATCTGAAATTTGAAGCAAACTAAAAAAATTAACTTTATTAACTAAAAATAATTTTAGTAGGTGCTTACAATCATGACATTTTATGAGCAAAAAAGATTATATAGTCATTAGCAAGACTGGCAAAGAATTGAATAAAAGCTGGATAAAAAATTATATTAAATATTCAATATCAAAAAAAAAAGTAACGCGTAAGAAACCAATAAAAGTTACCAATAAAAATGCACTTACATGTTCACAAAACGACAGCGTACAACAAACAGTTCTTTACACTTCAAACTTACGATCTGAAATGCTTGCTTTCCGGAATTATGACACGAGCAAATGATATTCAAATGCGTGAACTTTGGTTGTTGATTTACCTCGACGCGTATTTATAACACTGTTTTGCGCACACGCTATTTAAACTTCGGATGACGTGATATCTTTTCCTCTGCTTTGACTTTCATCGCATATTATGTCGTAGTATATAGTATATATTGTAGTATGAGAAAATATGCACAAATAGAAATTATTAAGCGTACAGCGCAACTGAACAGAAATAACGCAACACCTACCTACAGCGCGACGCATATACCACATATCATCTCGTCTTCCCAAAAATCGAATAGTGGTATCATAATCAAGAGACACGGTAGTGTCTCGCGCCAAGTACGCGCGGAGCGAGACAGCCGTGGCTCTATATACGCGACGCGACGAGTTGCGAGTACCCGAGATTTTTAGATCTCGATAACCAGCGAACAGATCAAGTTCTAACTAGGCTTATCGTAAAGCTTGGACCAAATTTATATCAGAAAAGTGTTTTTATTTTTCCGCTACGTGCCCTACGAGCGGAGATATCGCGATGCAAAACTTAAAGCTGAAAATTTACAATTAAGAAACGTCGACGTATTACGGTTGCTGTGCTCGCCACGGCGCGCGGCGCAGCGCTGTAGTGTCTGATTTTCTTGTGGCGTTCATACCCTTGCCGTTATGCGGCGCTCTAGTCTCTACGCGTAGAGATGCGTTAGTTTGATCGATCGATCACATGTGAGGTGACAGGAGTAAACATAACCGTAAAGTAGCCCATACACGTCGCGAGTCCGGCTCGGCTCGGTTTCCACTCGTTCGTGGGTGAGATGTTACGAGACGGGCTCGGCGTCCGACGAGCCAAATTTCGGGACTATTCGGGAGTGTGTGTGTGGTGAAAAACGTTTGAGTCCGGCTCGCGAATCAAACTCGTACATGTTATGGGCCGCTTTAGACGTCCGCGTCGTCGAGAAATATTCCGTCCGCGTCGTCGCGTCCGAACACTCCGAACGAAGTGCAGTGCTGGAGTGACAGAGTTCGCGCCTTGTGGATAGCTGGTTCCTGGGATACACCCTGTGCGAGGGTCGCGAGGTTATATCTATCGTACGAATTGTTCTTTCTCGCGGTCACGCTCGCGTTCCCTGCTCGCGTTCTCTCTCTCTCTTTTTCTCTAATAATGACTATCAAATATATCTGATAAAATTAAATCTAAATATTTTTTGTATTATAACACAAAAATTATATCTGACATTGACATCCTTAATTAAATGTGCAGTGTAGTTTGTATTATAAATTATTAATTGCCTTATTTTGTTAACAAACTTTACTATACTATATTATCTACTATGACATTTTGCCAATAGCATCGTACATGCCAAATTCTGTATCAAATCTGTTTTTTTTTCGACAAAATTTATTTATAGCAAACACTGCATAATGTGCTCTCGAAAAATTTGACTTTGCCTAATATATTCATATTTTGTGTCTTAATTTTTTTAATGATTTATAAATTTATACAAACTACACTGCACATTTAAGGATGTCAAACTCTCACATATAATTCTTGTAAGTTATAATACAAAAAATATTTACATTTGATTTTATCAGACATAAATGTCGATGTCGATAGACATTATGGCGTTTGATGTATCTATAACAAAAAGGGGTGATATCCGTACAAAATTACCTTTTACAAAAAGGTAAAAAAAAGACGCCAAGCACGCGTGGTGTACCTTGAAAAAATCGAAGTAGTTATCTTTGTACCTCGAAAAAATCCAATTAATATCTTTACCTTAAAAAAACCAAAGTAATATATTTACCTTGAAAAAATTGAAGTAATATATATATTACAAAAAAAAAGAAATGATATCTTTAAATTATGCGCCAATTAAATATATATTATATCGAAAAATAACTATTGTTCTTTTAAAAACTGTATTCCCATTAAAGTGAAAAAATTAATATAAAATGTGAAAAATTTTAGTGAAAAAAACGGCTTTTTTACCTTTTTGTAAAAGGTAATTTTGTACGGATAAAAATATACATGGATGTATTTGGCATTCGATGCTCTTAAATTTTTGCGATGAAAAAATTGTTATATTTTACAAAAATAATAGGTGGGTGTGGGGTTAAATTAAAAAATTTGACATATTTGAAAAATGTAATTACGCCATTGTAAAGAGCATAAAAACCATAAACCTTTTGTATAAAACTCTGGTAATTATTTAGTAATACGGACCACCCTCCGATGACCTTGACCTTGACATATGTTGTCAAGGTCACCCTCCTGAGTGACCTTCAGAAGTTTTTAGCCGGCGGTCGTTATTCGTTAAAAAGTTATTAACAAAAAAAGGTTACCAAAACACAACATTTAAAGCAGTAAATTGTTGATAAATTGAAGTTCTTGTTAAAGCAGAGAATACTTTATTATAGGTTAGTGACGCGCGCGTGTCCTGTCCTCCTCTTCAGACGAGGAGGACAGATGACGGTAGGGAGGGGGCGGATGATAGCCGGCGGAGATCTGTCCCGGTTGCCGCGAGCCTTACCACTCGTAGGAGGCCCGCTCCCCCCGTTAACGGGGGAACACCGGGGCGACTGCGGGCCCGTACTAGCCTGCTCTCCGTCCGGCGTTGTTTTTATTCGCCCCCTTTTGGGGGGGGCCCGTCGCCGCGGGGAGATGTGAGCCTCTCCCCCCCCCCCCGCTTTAGCGACGGACCCATTTCGATAGGGATATTTGCGGGTCCCCGCTTTCCTGGGAGCGGGGCCCGCCCGCCCCTTCTGCCCGATTACGACGCCGGGGGAGCACCGCTGCCCACAAAAGGGCAGCAGGAGTGGTGCCGTACCTCCGGGCGCCTCCCCCCGACGGGGAAAGCGCCCAGAGGATGGGAGGTCGACGCCCCGGCGGGGACTCCGGGGCGTCGACCCATAGACTCCCGTAACAACGAGTGTGACGGCGGGGTGGGTGGTGTCTACACTCCGCCGCAAACAGATATATTGGCTCGCTGAGCCACAGAGCCCCAAAGGCTCAGCGCTGGGAGCCGAAAGGCTCGGCATCGGGGAGTGCACCGGACGCAATAGTCAATGTTCCCGGGCACTCCCCAGCGATGCCAGGTAGGACACCCGCAGGGTTTTAGTGGGCAGGGCATGCATGCAGAATCGTAGGCGATGTGCATGCTATGCAATCCCACACTCCCCTCGGTCCCACCCCGGGGTTTGAGGGGGTCTTCCTCCCAAAAGGGGGGCTACTGGGCAAACCGGGGGCTCCGGCCCTCGGGATCCCAGTAGTGGAAGATTTCCCTGCGTAAAAAAAAAAAAAAAAAAAGGTTAGTGACGCGCTTTAAACAGTTAAATACTTTTAAAGCGCGTCATCTAACCTATGTAAATTAATGACGCGCTTTAAAAGTATTTAAGTGTTTAAAGCGCGTCACTTTTTAATAAGCAACGACCGCTGAGTAAGTTATATAAAGTTTTATAAAGTATAATGTATATTTTATTCATTGATATTTTCAGTTATGGGATACATAATAGACATTGTTTCAAAAAAAGCGTCTAATCGTTCGTCAAAATCAAATGCTCGTTTGAACATGAATTCTGCTAAATAATGGTTGAAGTGATATTCTTTACGGCCATATTGAGGAATAACTCCACGAATATCCATCCATACTCGTTCAATGTTCTGTGTATGCAGACCCGTATGTGGATCAACAAAATTTTCCGTATGATTCACTGTATAATGTTGGTATATGTTTTTATCGATTAGTTGATAAGCTTTCCAACAATCACTGTAAATTATTGATCCAGGAGCAATATACTTTTGAATCAATGGCAGTAGTATTTCTGCTTTACGGGATACAACTGGCACAACAAACATTTTTTTCGTATTACGTTGTACACCACCGAAAAGCCATTGTCCTGTGATTAGTCCGCGATGATATTTACGACGTCCAAATTTAGCTTCATCAATTTCAATAACAATTCCGTCTCCACCAATTTGTTCTTGATTATGCATCAACCATTGATTCATAAGCTAAAATGCCAAATTATTGAATTTAGAGTAAGTTTTGACACTTACTGTCTAATATAACATAAAGTGTTTAGACATTGGACACATGCTGTAATTTAATCTTTAAATTAAAAATTACCACACACACACACACACAAAATCATGAAGTTGCATAAATTAATTACTTCCCGACAAAAGTTGACCCAATCAACTGCTGTTTTTGATGAAATATTGAGCTCTTTTTCCAGAAATCTTTGTCGAGGGCTATTCATCATCATGACATAGCATATTAATCGACAACTTACAGCAATATTTATAAAGCCTTGCGCAAACCAAGTCCCGGTTAAAGCACTTATTTTGAAATTGCAAATTAGTCTCTTGCGCTTGTGTTTTTGCATTTGTTTGTAATAATGTTGTGTACAATGTATAATTAATGGTTTTCCACCTGTCAATTCTACAACATTATTGCAACGAGGACACTTCACTTTTGCACGAATAACATTCTTTGCGCATAAATACTTCAACAACTCGTTGTAATTTGTTGTTAGTGCGAGGAATTTGTAAAATTTCATTTTTAGACAGTTCAACAAGTTATTTGTACGAAAACCTATCGTATACTGGCTCATTTTCGAAGAGTACAGTTTGAAATTTGTAAGAAATATCAACAACAGTAAAAAGGATATTCAAGGACAACTTACGAGTATGCTTACAAACAAAGCTTCACATGAGATTCACCTGTACGCAGCTCTTGGTATGTCACTCAGTATTACTACGCGCAGCCAAGACTTCAATTTATCAACAATTTACTGCTTTAAATTTTGTGTTTTGGTAAAGCAGCGACTTTCTCGCAAACTAAAGTATTCTCTGCTTTAAAAAAAAACGTAATATTAGTCGTTTATACCTCTCAATACTCAAAATAGCTGCTATATTTTCGAACCTTTTTTTGTTAATAACTTTTTAACGAATAACGACCACCGGCTAAAAACTTCTGAAGGTCACTCAGGAGGGTGACCTTGACAACATATGTCAAGGTTAAGGTCGTCGGAGGGTGGTCCGTATTACTAAATAATTACCAAAACGCTTTTTCATATGCCTTATATTTTCGAAGATATTCGCTAAAAATTATAAAATCCGTTATTTTCAAGGGGTTGTTTCAACCCTTAAACGTCGAGATAAGCCCAAAAAAAAAAATAGGAGTTTAATATTTTTTGATGCTCTACAACATATCCAAAGCTCATCCAAATCGGGTAGGGACACTTCCGACCGTTCCCTTGTTAGTTAAGGTAAACGTGGGAGATAGTGTAAGAGCGTTAATAAGATTGAGATGTGAAAATTTGGAGGAGGGTAATAAGTATTGGTTGGAGGAAGAGAAATTGATGTGTGTGTTCTGCGGTCGAGGTAAAGATAATCTTAGGCACTATATCGAAGACTGTGATTACACCAAAGACTGGTTCATAGGGTTAGGGAGTAGCAGTAATGAGATTGTAAACAGATTATGTAATGATGTATTGGAAAAAAAGAAAGGCGACGTATTGACGAAACTGTGGAGGGAGAAAGAGTGTAAAATAAGAAAAAGAAAATAAGAATGTATTAGGAGTGTGCGGTATGGGTATGAATGATTAAGGTTATTTTGTAAACCAAGTCCACTTCTTGGCTATGTAGCTGAAGTTAATAATAAATTGATTGAAGTACTAATATACATAAATGACTGATATTTATGTGGAAATAGTACATGTATGAACGAAGGAAAGTTAGTTAAAGTAGCGAATTGTTGGTATATTAAGAAAAGTTATTTAAAGCAGAGAATAGAGAGTATGTGCTTCAACTTACAAAGCACACACTTGTAAAGCGCGTCACTAACCTATAGGTTAGTGGCGCGCTTTACAAGTGTGTGCTTTGTATGTGCTTCAACTTAGAAAGCACATATACTTGTAAAAAGCCAAAATGTCATGCAAAAAATCTTCGGAAATTAGATTAACATATGCAAAATTTACAGTAATCATAGAATTGTGATACATTAAAAAGTCAATAGATATGAAACAAAAATTTTATTCAGTATTTAATGAATTTAATAGATATATGGAACTAATTATATTGAAAAATGCATCAATGCGTTCATGATAGTATATACACACTTGTAAAGCGCGCCACTAACCTATAGGTTAGTGACGCGCTTTACAAGTATGTGCTTTGTATGTTGAAGCACATACTCTCTATTCTCTGCTTTAAATAGCTTTTCTTAATGTACCAACAATTCGCTACTTTAACTAACTTTCCTTCGTTCATACATGTACTCTTTTCGGTATTTATGCATAAAAGGGGCATCCTCTCCGATTTGCTTGATTTTTTAATATGTTGTTGGGGATGTCTTCCCGAGTCATTTCATATACATATATAAGGGTCGAACTTAAATAGCTTCGGAGATACAGGTTGAGAAAGGATAAAAATCATAAATACGAAAATAAACGTTTTATGATGATTTATTCAACACTATCATTAGGAATCTCAAAGATTTCAGCCATTGCATCAAAGAATGCGGTAATCCGAGTGTCAAAGTTATATTTACGGCGAAACAGAAATTCAGCAAGATATCCTTCATAATGTTTTTGACGTGTTCCGTAGCGAGGAATATTAGCACGCGTTTCTCGCCTGGCACGCTCGATGGTTTGTGTGTGAGCACCGCTGTCATGGTCAACAAAGTTCATTTTATGATTTACTTGAAGATGTTTAAACCCACAATCATTTAAACAATTATATGCTCTCCAGCTATCTGACATAATTGTGGTGCCTGGTTTAATCCACTTGCGAATTACTTCGAGTAGGGTCATCGATGAACGATCAGGGACAGGTTCAATAAACAATGGTCCCGATGATTGTTCGATTCCACCGAATATCCATTGTCCGCATGCAGGGATTGGTATTTATATACCAACTATTCATTGTACATATAAATATGTACTTTTCATATACCAACTGTTCTCTGCTTTAACAAATATGTGCTTTCTAAGTTGAAGCACATACATAGCACATACTTATAAAGCACGCCACTAACCTATAGATTAGTGACGCGCTTTACAAGTATGTGCTTTGTAAGTTGAAGCACATAAAAAGCACACACTTGGTTGAAATCCTTCAGATTCCTAATGATAGTTTTGAATAAATCATCATTAAACGTTTATTTTTGTATTTATTATTTTTATCCTTTCTCAGCCTGTATTTCCGAAACTATTTAAGTCCGGCCCTTATATATATATATATGAAATGACTCGGGAAGACATCCCCAACAACATATTAAAAAATAAACAAAATCGGAGAGGGAGTCGCTTTTATGCATAAATACCTCCTTTCTCAGCTTGTATCTCCAAAGCTATTTGAGTCCGACCCTTATACCTATATATATATGAAATGACTCGGGAAGACATCCCCAACAACATACTAAAATATCAAGCAAATCGGAGAGAATGCCCCTTTTATGCATAAATACCCTATTTCCACATAAATATCAGTCATTTATGTCTATTAGTACTCAAAATAACTGCTATATTTGTAAAACTTTTTTTGTTAATAACTTTTTAACAAACAACGAGCGACGGCTAAAAACTTTTGAAGGTCACTCAGGGTCATGACCTTGACAAAATATGTCAAGGTCAAGGTCACCGGAGGATGGTCCCCTGATCGGTATATTTACCTCAGATCTTTTTGAATTCATAAAGATCAGCTGTGCTATCTTGGTAGTATCGTATACTGTATATTACAATTTCTGTTTGGTGCATCACTTTTACATATACAATATTTTAATTAGTTATTTTGCTGTTAGTTATCTTTGCCTTTTTTAATAAATTTTATTGCTAAAATGGATGATCTTGTATAGTCTGCAGATCTAATATGATTTAGATATAGATTTAGTATAGTTTGTAATATATTAGTGAAACGTCGATGGATCGCAAGGCAGTATCGATCAATAACTTTCGACTCATTGTCTCACCAATCGGTGCTGCCATCGATAATCCCCAATAGCAATCAATAGAGCATGTTACTCGCCCGCGTGCTTTTCGGCAGCTTACGCGAAACCATAAGTGTACGGAACACTCACTCGCTTCTTGGATGCCCTTGGGTCCAAATCTTAATGTACAAATCACTCTTGGCTTAACATCTTATATACTCACTTTCTGGACGTGCACGGGCCATTACACTCTTTCTTGCGAGCCACCCTCGGGAGCGCACACGCCAGCATACACACGCTTGGAGCTTGCACGCTTATCACCAATCCTTGCATGGACACTACACACTCTTGCTTAGACATTTGCATTGGCTCGGGCGTACATGCATTACTTGGACATGCACCGAGGCACGTACCGTGAGGTGAGTCAATTATAGTTATCCTCTCATATTTAATCGCTAAAGGAGCTTTATACTTTCCTTATCGCGATTCTTCGAGTCTCTCTCGTTATTATTTGCATTTTTCGCGTCCGAAGGAATTGCTACCCCTCCGCACAATTTCTTATTTAGCATTGCCCGTTTATGAAGATACAAATTAGTTTCCGATCAAAAGAGCTAATAAAATAAAAGAGCATTTTATATAGGCTCTCTCTTTCTACCATAAAATTACAAAAATTACAAAGTAACTAACAATAAGTAAAAAGTGGATCTCGTACGCGCGACTATAAAATGTACATCGTATATATCGATTGCAATTATTGAAGAGCTTGTGCATGCTACATAGGTAGCTTAGTTTTGTTTCCCACATTTTCTATCATGGTATAGGTATTAATTACCACAAATAATCTAATAGTTATCGGTGAATGATTTATGCGTTATTGATTTTACTGTTTCTTCTGGAATTACCATTTCTTTTCTTATTGTATGACAGGCTGTTTAACGTATAGCAGTTATCAAGAAAAATAAAAGACTTAATGCAATAACATGGCAATAGTTTATTTGAAGTTTCAACGGATGTTATATGTTCTTCGAGTACTAGGGACTTTTACCAACACATGGCCGCCATATCCAAATGCTGGAAAAAATGAGCTTATTCTTCGTAATTTTTACTATTATATTGCTATCTTTATATTAATTGCAGTATGGATACCAATGATGATTAGTGCGTACAAGAACCGAAATGACATCGGCGTATTAATGAAGAACATGTCTCAGATAGCGGCTGTAACAGAAGCTATACTTAATTCAATCTTATGCAGGATTAAAAAAAAACAATTACAGGTAAATATATTTTATATAAAGAATATTTTTTAGTAGAATTTTAAAAAAGTCGATCTCAATAACTTTAACTTTGACATGTGTTATCAACGTCATGATTCTATAATAATATTATTCTGAATAAAAACTATTTTTTGAATAATATTCAATAAATTTTTTTCCCTCGCGCATTGTTTATTAGAAAGTTATTTATTAATCTTACATCATTTGTATATTTATCATAAAGGAACGTTTGGAACTGTCCCTCGCCGATTTTGATGGGCTTTGATATGTTTTAGAGTGGCAAAATATAAGAGACACGTATTCTTTTATCTGCTTCGAAGCATGTTTATTGGGGGTCAAAACAATCTTTCAAAGAAATTCCATATATTTGACTATGAGTGAATATCTCCGAAACCGTGAGGTATATAAAAAAATGTTTTAGACAGAAAAGTTACGGTATTAAGTGATCTCTGTAATCGTGTATTTAATCATATTTTTTAATATATCCCCACTCTTCAATATTATTTTTGAAAAATCCGAAATTTTTGTAAGGACTAAACATATAGAGAAATTTATGCCGATTCCAACTATATACATAATAAAAGTAATTTTTGAAATTTTATTTCTTAAATATGAGCTAGGCATGCCGCACTATGTGCGCCGTACAATAGGGCACACGCCGCGCGCCGCCGCGTTTATCTCACGCTTGTGCCTGGTATTTTCATTAACGTATTCTGCGTATTTAAGATAACAAATTAAATGGCAACAAATATAGATTCCTAGTTACATAGATATATAACGTATATTGTATTTCACAGTGAAATGATATTTGATATATAAGGGAATAACACGTCATTAGTGTGATTACAATCTTTTAAAATTTATTGGTTTCAGATATATACAGAATGATGTGCCAAGTTTTTTGGACAAAGAATTCTGTTATTTTAATAGGCATAATAATAAGAGAATTAAATATCATGATAAACACAATTTTTTATGCTCAATAACAAGTTTTATTGCATTAAATATTTTAGTATTTTATTTATAAGTATAACAGAAGAATTAAATTCTTTATGTGAGAAAGGCTTAAATTTTATAATATGTATAAATTCATGCTCACTCGGCATGATGTCTGATATCACTACTTTTATAGCAAAAATAGATTAAAACAACATTGTTCCGCGCAATGGTAAATATACCGATCAGGGGACCATCCCCCGATGACCTTGACCTTGACATATTTTGTCAAGGTCATGACCCTGAGTGACCTTCAAAAGTTTTTAGCCGTCGCTCGTTGTTTGTTAAAAAGTTATGAACAAAAAAAGTTTGACAAATATAGCAGTTATTTTGAGTACTACAAGACATGAACGACTAATATGTATGTGGAAATAATACATGTATGAACGAAGGAATTTCATTTAAAGCAGCGAATCGTTGATATATTGAACAGTTTTTTCGTTAAAGCAGTGAATAGAGAGTGTGTTCTTCAACTTACAAAGCACATACTTGCAAAGCGCGTCACTAACCTATAGGTTGATGACGCGCTTTACAAGTATGTACCAAAAAAAAAAAAATTTTTTTTTGGTGGGGAAAATTATTTAAATCAGTGAATTGTTGGTATATTGAAAGGAAAGTTATTTAAAGCAGAGAATAGTTGGTAACTTTCCTTTCAATATACCAACAAGTCACTGCTTTAAATAATTTTAAACCTATAGGTTAGTGACGCGCTTTACAAATATGTACCAAAAAAACAAAAAATTTTTTTTGGTGGAGAAAATTATTTAAAGCAGTGAATTGTTGGTATATTGAAAGGAAAGTTATTTAAAGCAGAGAATAGTTGGTAACTTTCCTTTCAATATACCAACAAGTCACTGCTTTAAATAATTTTAAACCTATAGGTTAGTGACGCGCTTTACAAATATGTACCAAAAAAACAAAAAATTTTTTTTGGTGGAGAAAATTATTTAAAGCAGTGAATTGTTGGTATATTGAAAGGAAAGTTATTTAAAGCAGAGAATAGTTGGTAACTTTCCTTTCAATATACCAACAAGTCACTGCTTTAAATAATTTTTTCCACCAAATTTTTTTTGTTTATAACTTTTTAATAAACAATGACCGCCAGCTAAAACTTTCTGAAGGTTACTCAGGAGGGTGACTTTGACAATATATGTCAAAGTCAAGGTCGTTTATGCCTTTCAATACTCAAAATAACTGCTATATTTGTCAAACTTTTTTTGTTAATAACTTTTTAACAAACAACGAGCGACGGCTAAAAACTTTTGAAGGTCACTCAGGGTCATGACCTTGACAAAATATGTCAAGGTCAAGGTCATCGGGGGATGGTCCCCTGATCGGTATATTTACCCGCGCAATAGCTATGCACAATAGGGCGCGAACACTTGGCGCTTTTTTTTCAATTTTTTTAAAAAGGTGATTTTTATGATATATCACGCATTTTGTAGTATAGAATCTTACAAGAAATGTGTTGATTTTATGTGATATAACATAAGACATATAACTACAAACAACCAACAATGTACGTGTTATTTAATATAAACTACATATAATTGGATGGATAAGATTGTGTTGAGCTATGTTGGGATGTGTCGAGGTGTACTGAGATGCTCTAAAATGGAGAATGCGGATGAAGGAAATGGAGGGAATGTAATGTGTTGGGTGGGTAAGCGTATGTTGGACTGTATTGGGACATGTCGGGATAATTTAATCCTACTTGGTGCTATTTTCTGATATCATACCTTTTGTAGGTAGAATATACAACTTTTTCCAAAGTCTTAAATTTAAAGATGTTTAAGTTATACAATCGTAGACAAAAGTAATCAAAATGCAAAACTCTGGAATATCTTTGTTCAAAATTCATCGAAAGGCTTGAAAATGTATCAGATGGTAGCTAGAGCCAAAAATGATTATGTGGAAAGGTATTCTTGATTGCTAAGTTATTTTTTTGGCTGAATTTGCAAATATTCTATTTCTCTAACTTTTGGAAGTGAAAATCCCCTGCATGCAACTTTGAAAAAAAAAGTAAACGGTTTAATTTTTTCTTGAAATGCAAAGAATATTATAAAACCTTTCATAAAAAATGCCATCATATATTTTTTTGATAATAATGATGATTATTAACTGTTAAAAACTGTTAGAAACATTGATTTCCAAGATTACTTGTATGTACACGGCAAAACGTGGCATCGCTGTAAATCATCATACGTTGGCAAGCCTCGCGTAAACCAACCTAACCATTCACTGATTATTAAAGCACGAGTCTGACAGTTCAGGTTATGTAGTTGTTGGTTGCGTTATTTATTTTTCACGATGCCTTTTACGATGCCGTTCAATCAAAATGTGGGATAAACTTCCGAAAAGCCCATACCTCCGATCGTTCTGAAATTTTGTATACTATTATATTTTGATATGCTAATTATGAATATGTCAATGAAAATTGGCGCAAAGGTCATTTTCTAGGTAAAAATAAAAAAAAAATTTTTTGCATATTTTTTAATTATTCAAATAAGTATACATTTTTTAATTATTTAAATAAATATACATTAGTACAAAAAGTTTCAAATAAAAATTGTACGTCTCTTAAAAACGCAACTTTTATATTCTATACGCTATTACTGTAAAAGCAGTACTTATAACAAGAAAAATACAAATAAACATTCAATTCCATTCACCTGCCATGTAAAATCTGTATATCTATTAAATCTTCGCCTTACTAAAGTGATGTGAGTCTACCATATACTAATAATATTGATACTGAAAAAATTAGCAAGACCCCGTACGCAAGGTAGGACGTTTTATTCACCTGACATATAAAATCTGTATATCTATTAAATCTTCGCCTTACTAAAGTGATGAGTCTACCATATACTAAAAATAGATACAGAAAAGATTAGCAAGACCCCTACGCAAGGTAGGGCGTTGCCCCTCTCCTCACAACCATCCTGCCTGCCAACGCCTGTTTCACGACAGTTTTTTCTACCAAATTAAATCTTGTTTTCGTAATGGATGTTGCTTTTGCAATAGAAAAGTGTTATATCAAAGTCGGGGGGCTTCGCCCCCCCGAAACCCCCTGGCCGGGGGCTTCGCCCCCTAGACCCCCCATTGGGAGTTTCACTTACAAATACTACGTGCTAAGTTGTAAAGCAAGGTCCATCCCGTACCGGGAAATGACCTTATCGCTAACTTTCATTGTCATAAGCGTAATAAAACCTCCCCTTCTCCAAACCTCCATCTGGAATCTCCAAGTATTTTTTGTTCATAACTTTTCTATTGGGATCTGTCAAACTGAAGCATGACCTCTGGTGGTAAATTATCGGCCGAGTGGGTACCGCATCCTATTTTTAGCCTACCTTGCGTACGGGGTCTTGCTAATCTTTTCAGTATCAATATTATTAGTATATGGTAGACTCACATTATTTTAGTAAGGCGAAGATTTAATAGATATACAGATTTTACATGTCAGGTGAATGGAATTGAATGTTTATTTGTATTTTTCTTGTTAAGTACTGCTTTTACAGTAATAGCGTATAGAATATAAAAGTTGCGTTTTTAAGAGACGTACAATTTTTATTTGAAACTTTTTGTACTAAAATGTATATTTATTTAGATAATTAAAAATATGCAAAAAAATTTCTTTTAATTTTTACCTAGAAAATGACCTTTGCGCCAATTTTCATTGACATATTCATAATTAGCATATCAAAATATAATGGTATACAAAAGGGTACCCCACGGTAAGATAGGCAAAATGCCACTGTCAATGAAACGGAAAAATGACTTTGGATTTGCATAAGTACACTAAAAAAAGAATTTTCTACGATTTTTCCGACCATCCATCCCCCCTCCTTTTCCTAGTGGCACAAAAAAGCCGCTTTTTTCGAAAATTATTTTTTTTCTCTGGTTCCTTCATGTTAAAAATTTTGAAAAAATTTGAGAATATAGCTTATAAAAAGTACTTAGCACACAATTTGTTTGAGCTTTAGGCGCGTTGAATACCTAACCTAAAAAAATAAAATAAATATTTGAATCAATTTTTTTCTAATTTCTTTGATAGTTGCAGGTCTAATTACTCTAGAAAATTGTATATTTTAGTGTTCTACATGTATTAGAATTTTTTCAGATTTTTCGGAATGGTGGGCCGTACTCAAAAATGCGAAAAACCCTATTTTTAGCCACTTTTAAGCCTTTTATGGTCCTCAAATGATTGATAGTGCCTTAACTGACTCTAAAATAAACATAATATATTACTTTTGGATATATGTTGTCAATATTTGATACATTCCGATACGTCTCATATGTTTTGGAGCATGAAATCAGTCATAACTCAACGAGAAAAACTTACTTTTTGTATAAAAGTGCCTATTTTTCGACAATTTCTAGATTTTTGGTTATTTTATCTAAGTTTTTTTTGCATATAATTGGTAAATGTGAATATAAATATAATAAAAAATTGTACCTCTTATACATATATTTTAAAGAAACCGTTTATTTATTCAAATATATACATGTTCATGAAAAAAAATTAATTTTTATGATTCTATGATCGTCTCTTTAATCCTCCTCGTCACTATCTTCCTCAATTACTGGTGTTACTTCTTCGAAGTCAAACAATGTTGTAAGTATCTCAGCTGGTCGAATAATTCTTGACAAGTATCTTACATGAGACAGGTAAAAAACTATGGCGGCTATATGCGAGCAACACCCTATAGTTCTGTTACCATTAGCGCAGTTACAGCAATAACGTCTGACACCGTTGAGTCCCACACTATCAGGTTAATATTGTAAATAAGATTTGTAAAAATCATTTTATTTGAACAAATCTTATTTACAATATCAACCTGATAGTGTGGGACTCAACGATGTCAGACGTTATTGCTGTAACTGCGCTAATGGTAACAGAACTATAGGGTGTTGCTCGCATATTGCCGCCATAGTTTTTTACCTGTCTCATGCAAGATACTTGTCAAAGATTATTCGACCAGCTGAGATACTTACAACATTGTTTGACTTCGAAGAAGTAACACCAGTAATTGAGGAAGATAGTGACGAGGAGGATTAAAGATACGATCATGGAATCATAAAAATTAATTTTTTTTTTATGAAAATGTATATATTTGAATAAATAAACGATTTCTTTGAAATATATGTATAAGAGGTACAATTTTTTACTATATTGATATTCACATTTACCAATCATATGCAAAAAAACTTAGATAAAATAACCAAAAATCTAGAAATTGACGAAAAATATGCACTTTTATACAAAAAGTAAGGTTTTCTCGTTGAGTTATGACTGATTTCATGCTCCAAAACATATGAGACGTATCGGAATGTATCAAATATTGACAACATATATCCAAAAGTAATATATTATGTTTATTTTAGAGTCAGTTAAGGCACTATCAATCATTTGAGGACCATAAAAGGCCCAAAAGTGGCTAAAAATAGGGTTTTTCGCATTTTTGAGTACAGCCCACCATTCCGAAAAATCTGAAAAAATTCTAATACATGTAGAACACTAAAATATACAATTTTCTAGAGTAATTAGACCTGCAACTATCAAAGAAATTAGAAAAAAATTGATTCAAATATTTATTTTATTTTTTTAGGTTAGGTATTCAACGCGCCTAAAGCTCAAAAAAATTGTGTGCTAAGTACTTTTTATAAGCTATATTCTCAAATTTTTTCAAAATTTTTAACATGAAGGAACCGGAGAAAAAAAATAATTTTCGAAAAATGCGGCTTTTTGGTGCCACTAGGAAAAGGAGGGGGGATGGATGGTCGGAAAAATCGTAGAAAATTCTTTTTTTAGTGTACTTATGCAAATTCAAAGTCATTTTTCCGTTTCATTGACAGTGGCATTTTGCCTATCTTACCGTGGGGTACCCTTTCAGAACGATTGGAAGTATGGGCTTTTCGGAAGTACACCCAAAATGTGTATCGCTGGGGAAGAAAGAGAGTGACACAGAAAGTTTGTGAAAACTTTTTAAAGATCCAACAATGCGGACGACGTAACAGAAAAAATATTGAAACACAACCAGAGATCGATCAGAGATTTCAATCAGAAGAAAATTTCGAAGACCAAATAGATACAGAGGAATATTTCGGAGACTTTGGAGGTTAATTCGATGCTGACAGAATGCGAATGAATGAGAGAGAATATGAGCGAGAGGCTGAGATAGAGATATCAGCTGTTTGCGACGTTGCCGCTCTTACGCCAACGCTTGATTGATACATCTTCAGAATAGCCGAATTTCGTGATATTTTAATTAATTTCTTGAAAACAGACGTCCTAAAAGTTCTGAAATTTTAACAAGTTTTTTTTTGATTACTATACCCTCAAAAAAATTGATCAAAATCTATAATCTGGTTATTAGTGTATTTAACTGGTTTATTCAAAAAAATATAGTTTTCCATAAGAACACGTGTTAAATTAAAATTGCGATATTTCGCGAATGAGCGTCCTAATTAATTTATAATTTTTATGGAAGCTGTGGAAAACCTTAAAGAACATGCTCACCGATTTTCATCAATTTCTGATATTTTTTTAATTCTCAGAGATCGGAATCTATCATCCTTAAAATATACAATAGCTTTCTTCCAAAGATTTGAAATATATGTATATGCTGCGGTTAGAAGAGGCAAGAACTGGTCACTGAGTAGTTCTCAATCTTGAATTATGAATTTGAGAAATTTGTAAAGAACCTCTTATTGTAATTCTTTGTAATCATTTTTTCCATTTTTAAAATAGAAGTGTTTTTAGTTTCTTGAAGATATTATTTTATTGTTTATTGTACAAATATAAATAGAAATAAACATAAAAAATCCTTAAATCATTAGTGCACACTAATAAATCATTAGTGCACACCTATAAAACATAAATTAAACGTACAAGGTATCATATTGTAAACGTGTTACTGTAGGATTTTATTACTTCATTATTATAAATTAGTCAATACTCCAATGAATAAAGAACTTTGGTAACTTTTTATATGTACATATATCACGAAATATTTGCTCTATAAGATAAACATTGCATATAGTTTCATTATCTAATAGTTTTTTGGGTGGGGTACGATGGAGTGGAGGTAAGAGAAGCGGGAATGGATGGTGATGTGTGTTGTTGAGTAAGGGTGGGTTGGGCTATGTTGGGACGTTTTTGGGTCTATTGAGATATTTTTTGGATGGGGTGGGAGTAGGGGGAGTGAGGATGGGTGGTGATGTGTGTGGATGAATAAGTGTGTTAGGTTGCATTGTGTCGGGATATATGAAAATGCTTTGGGTGGGTGGAAAGAGGGTAGGGATGGTCAGGTTAAGGGGGAATATACCTTTGTGAGGAAAAAATCAAGGGTCATTTTTGACAATTTATTTAAGAAAGACAAAGCGATATTTTTAAATTCGGTTGTTTATACATCTTAATACAAGTCTTGAGGTAAAAGAAAAAATTTTTTTAAAATTATTTCGAAATAAAATGGCGGCGCAGTGGCTAATGAAAGAAAACTCTTCTTTTCCCACGGGCGTACTTGTACAGGTCACAATTTTCAACCTAGGACAAAAAATAAAAAAGATTTAGAAATTAGATATAAAAAACTAGAAAAGTACGTAGAATTTTCCAAAAATATTGATTTTTAAAAAAATAGCGTCAATATGGAGGAAAAAATGTATTTTGTATCGAAAAGATTGGTCGATTTTCGATCATAAAATCGTTAAACTTTAACTTATCAAAAAAATCCTACGTACTTTTCTAGTTTTTTATATCTAATTTCTAAATCTTTTTTATTTTTTGTCCTAGGTTGAAAATTGGGACCTGTACGATTACGCCCGTGGGAAAAAAAGAGTTTTCTTTCATTAGCCACTGCGCCGCCATTTTATTTCGAAATGATTAAAAAAAAATTTTTTCTTTTACCTCAAGACTTTTATTAAGATGTATAAACAACCGAATTTAAAAATATTGCTTTGTCTTTCTTAAATAAATTGTCAAAAATGACCCTTGATTTTTCCCTCACAAAGGTATATTCCCCCTTAACCCTTAAAGCGCACACAAATTTAAAGCTGGGTGTCCGACACCCAGCCCTTAAATTTGTGTGCGCTTTAAGGGTTAATGGTGTGGGTGGAGGTCAGTAAGAGTGTGAAGGGTGTTTGGGGGTGTATAAAGATGTACGCAAATATTAAAATGTTAATTCATAAGGGGACACCAAGACGATGACGACGTTTCTTAATTTCAAATTACCCGATTTTAACATATAGATATTGAAAAATCTCTCTTAATACAATAATTGATTTAGAAAAAATAAAATAACTTTCATTATAGAGACACTTTCGCTGCCTATCTCGCTTACACTTGTTGCGAGACATTACCGTCCCGGGAAAAAAAATTATATGTAATTATATATAAATATATATGATTATATTTGATTATATATGAAATTTGGTACTTTATATAAAATTATGGGTCCATATATCATTACCTATATATACAGGGTGTTTAAAAAAAAAGATTGGATATTCTACATCAAAAGAAGCAAAAAAGTCTTGGACAACATAGGTCCGCAAATCAACTGTGTTAGAGCTAAAGTTGATTTTGTATTTATTTGTCTTTTTATTTTTGTATTTTTGTTGTATTTTTATTTTGTTGTATTCTTGTTTTTTTGTTTTCTTTGTCAAAAATGGCATTATTATTAAAAAACGAACAGTAAACGCGCTAATAGTTAAATAGATACACGATTTTTAACAAAAAACACTTTTAATTATTAATTGCTGATTCAGATAAATAGAAGGCCATGAAAGGAAAAAACATTTTTGACAACTTCTGTAAATAAAAATAAAGTTCTTTTCTTTCATGGCCTTCCATTTTTTTGAATCAGGTATTAATAATTAAATGAGTCGTAACTCTTGCGGGATGCGTTTTTGGACTAACGTTTATGGAAACTTTTTTCATCCTTATGTACTGTCACGGCTTTTTGCACGCGGGCGCAAGCCGGATCAAAAGGGGACGGTAGAGAGTCAGGTGTCAGGCCTCTCAAATTGGTCCCTCGCACGAAATCTCTTGACTCACGATATAAACTATTGGGCGCCAGACGCGGCAAATCGCGTCCACTAAATACAACGATCCTCAAATAATTTATCACGACAACTCGAATGCTTCAATTCGCAAAAATTCGCCAAAACGCAAGTAATGACTCACGAAAGCTCCAACTTAATTATTCGTGCGAAGGCCGACCAGCTCGACCTAACGGTAGAGGGGCAGGGCAAGGCAGGGCAGTGCAAGAGGACGACGGGATAACGGCTAAATAATTCGCCACATGTAGAATATAATAAAAATAGATGATCGTTTATTACTAATATCTGGTAATGAAATTGGTGAAACAGTGGTTTAATAATAGTAATTTTAATAATAATATTTAAATTGATCCAAGGAATAATAACAAAGTTAAATGAGGCAATCGCCCCCGCCTATCGAACTGTAATCAAGTTCGTTGACAAAAACTAAAGAAGAACGCGAAGTAATATCAAGCGCGAGCGTACGCGATGAATAATACGCGACCACGAGTAACGTAAGATCAGACGGAAAATATATTGGAACTCATGAAACTGTTGAGTGACTAAATTATAATGATCTCTGGATCGTTACGGAACAAACCAAGAACTAAACAATGAGATCTAAGTGACATTCGCGATATCCCTCGCAATCAAAACGTAATTCGGCAAATAATACAATTAATTAACGCCGCCAACGTCGACGATCAAGTATAATTTCTGCGTGCGCCAAACGGGGCACGACAACGTACTCTTGCGAGATTACAACTCGCCCAAGAAACAGATAATCACGCTGGGATCGCAATAAATCGCTATCAATTAGCCTCGGAGATTCAACTCCGGTCTACTAGGTTCTGTTCTGTCGTCAGTGGTTTTTACGCCGTGTCGGCGTGGGCTCTTCGCACGCGCGACGCAACTACGGGCGCAATAGAGCACGCAAATCAGCAAAATATTCCGTAACTTAACAATAACGCGAGAAAGGTTCCGGATAACGCGAGCGACAGTCGAAACAACGCAAAAGATAGACCAGGGTAACGCAAAGTTAATATTCCGACTCAACCAATATCCCTGGATAATATCCGACGCAACTCTAATACAAAATATCGACGCGAGTAATAACGCAAAACTAATACGCGGCAGCAAACAACGCAAACATAATATCGTTGATATCGCAAGTACTAATTATCGCCATTAAGATCGCTAAGAATAATACTAAATACGGTCGCAAATGATAACACACTGATGTGGGAAATACTCCAAAGAACGCGAGATAATATTCGGACGCGACTCTGATACGCGAGAATATCGAACGCGAACAATAGCGCAAAACAAATACGCGGCAGCGAGGAACACAAGATACTAGAAAGACGATATAAACAGTAACGCGGAAGAATATCGCAAATAATAACGCGAAGAAAGATCACAAATAATAACGCGAAAGAAGATCGCGAAATACGATCGCAAACAATAACGTTAAATGATTACAACTAAAAACGCGAGATCCTATTACGAATAATAATGTCGAATATTATCGCAACTAGTAACGCAAACTAATATCTCTAACAATTACGCAAAATAATCTCATAATTAATAACGCTGAATAATAGCGACTAATAACGTAAAAGAATCTCACACACAATAACGCGAAATAATATCGCGACTACTAACGCATAATAATAACACGAATAAGTAACGCAAAATAACAACACAAGCAATGACGCGAAATAATACAGCGACTAATAACGCAAAATAATCACAAATAATAACGCGAGATAATATCACGACGAACGCAATATAATATCGCGAAACGATATCGCAAGTAATACGAAGGGGGTAGTGTCGCAAATAATATCTCCCGAAAATATCGGGAATGATAGATCCTGAGCGGCACAGCTAACAAGACCCAGGAACGCGACACGAAAATAATACGCAGCGAACAACACGCAAAAACACGCGGTATGCGGGCGCGACGTGACTCGCACGCGGGGGCGCGGCGGCGGAGGCGCGAGCGCGAACGCGGGTACGACTCGGGACGGCACTACGCAATCGAAAACGCCAAAAAGGGTCGAACTCTAACGGAACGCGAGCAGATACGAGTCCACGTCACACTCAACGCGCACTCAAAGTCGGTCGTCAGAACGCCGGACTTCATCCGGTACGCGAGCAGATACGAAGTTACGCCACACTCAACGCGAACCCGAGGACGTACACCATACACGAATCTAATACGCGGCCACTCCCGTATGTCGTCCGCGCGAACGCGAGGCCTCGTCCTTCGACCCCGCCGAAGGTCGCCGCACACGCCCGCGATCACGATCTCCAAGGGGGTCGTTACGCGACGCGAATCCGCAACGCCCTAATCCCGCACACACAAGCTCGCGCGATCGCCAAGGGGGCCCTCCGTGCTCGATGCCGATCGCTACCGCGAAATCACTAATATGCTACGCCGTGCACGGCGAGCTGACACCAAATTCACCAAACACGCGAGTCGGCAACGAAACGCGAACGCGACCCGACGGCTTTCCCGTGGCTGGACACAAAATAATACTCGGGCAACCTCACCGGTAGTTGACTCGGTATCCTCGACGTCACCGCTTCCTCGGGGCGCCTGCACGGACCGGATAGCTGGCCTCGCACTCTTAATTGCACAACAACACGGAACGCGACAGATAAGTTGACTCGTCGAGAGGGCGAACCGAAAGAGATCGTCCCTTCGGTCGCTCGATTGCGGATCGACGACGCGCCCCACCCCGGGGGGTGCGTACGTCGGTGGCGCGATAGCGCGGGCCAATCGGGATCGATCCCGCAAGTACGCCGCGACAGTTCGCGTAACGTAATCTCGCGTGATCCGTTGCGGGGTGCCTCGCGACTCCGCGATAATTAATCGATGGGGCGCTCGATGAAAGCGGGTCGGACGCCCCGTTTCGCCCCACGGCATCCCCGCCACGGGGACGTCCCTCCTCGTGACCTCCAGGTCGGAGTCGTAGCCGTTTTGGGACGATTACGCCGCTTC
The DNA here is from genome assembly GCA_035220615.1 of Leptothorax acervorum. Taxonomy (NCBI): domain Eukaryota; kingdom Metazoa; phylum Arthropoda; class Insecta; order Hymenoptera; family Formicidae; genus Leptothorax; species Leptothorax acervorum. The sequence goes on from JASTWQ010000417.1 coordinate 51,826, forward strand.
ACGGCGTAGCGCCGTCGTGGCGGGGTCGTTCCGCCCGCCCGCATCCAGAGCGCCGGGACTGCTCCCATTTTCACGCCGGGATCACGCGGTCAAAGTCCCGCTCCGCTCTCCCCTTTGCGTGGCCCGCGACGATCCTTCGCCTCTGCACTGCTAAATTCTGGGGCGTCCTTCGCCCCTCGCACTGCTCCTCCCCCATGATGCCCGCAAGATCGCTGCCGAAAATTTCGCCGGTGAATCCCGGCGAGGTGCCGCGATTACAGAATATAATAAAATAAAACAAAAAAAAGGTAATTAGTACGCAATTAAGGACTACGAGGCCCCCTGGAGATTTCGCGCTGCTCTTCCGGCTCGCCCCCGAGCACAATTCCGCGCCCCGTGGCGGCGGCGGGGACGCTGCAACGTGCAGCGGAGCTGCCACATCACAGTACATATATATATAATCTTATATAATTATATATAATTTCACCATTATATATAAAAAATTATATATAATTATATATAGTTTTCGTATAAAATTATAAATATATATGTGGTAACCTCTGTCAGCCACCAGCCTCCAGGGTAACCTCCACTCCGACGGCACGTGGTTCTCGCGATAGAAAGCGCGGTTAGAATTTACGATGCGCGCGGGGCAGTTTTATGTCGTTAAACGCGGAGAGTTTCAAGTTGCCGAAAAAGCGAGAGTTTCAAGTCGCAAGTTGACAGATTGCAAGATTCAGGAAACGTAGGTTTCCTAGCAACTCCGTTGTCAATACTCGCCGCCGATTTTCACGGGTATATAAGGAGAGCCCGTCGCGAGGAAGACTCGGAATATTTCGAGCAGCCGGCCAGGGCGGACATCCCAGCCTCATCACGCCGCTCTCGAAGGACACCCGAAACCCTTCCCGGCTTGCCGGAGAAGAGGTCGTGGCTCGTTTAACGGTACGCCAGAGAACAAAACCGCTGCCCTTGTAGCATTACGCAGCAAGAAGGAAGGTCGTCCTTAGCGATTGCCTAGCAAACGGCGCTCAGCCGCCTCCTAGTGCAAAGCGCTCGACACCAGATCTATTTCCGGATCCACCGAGAAAAGTGATTCTCATAGATCCGCTCCCCGGCGCCAGCCGCCAGGAAACCAGCGCTCGTCGCTCGAAAGCCAGGTCGCTACCGTCCCTGGAGAGTCCTTTTGACACCGGCGCTAAGTCGCCAGTAAACGAAGGTAACCTAGCAACCAACAAAGAGCCATTAATAGACGCTAGACGTCTAGGCGAATTCTCACCAATTCTCGGCGCCAGTCGCCCGCCTTTACCAACATCAATAATATCCTCGAACCTAACCAAACCGTTCCTTCCAGCAACTTCAACACCGATCCCGAAGGTTACAGATATCTTGAAGGAGTTCGAGGTACCTCGTCCTGTCTCTCCGCTTCCTCCCTCTCCCAAGCCAGTCAAAAGAGAATACCGGGCAGTAGGGCTCCGAGACGCAGCCACGCAGAGTCGTACCAAACGAAGGCAACGGTGAGGAGTGTCGGTACTCAAGCCAACCCTCAAGGTAGAGGGAACAAGAGGAGAAAAGCAAATAAAAATAAAGAAAATATTGTTTGTCATAATTGCCACAAATGTTCGAAATGTGGAAGATGTTGAAATGTTGACGAGTTAAAAATAAAAAAAGTTTAATGTAAACTGAGTCAAATCTTCTTAAGCGAATCCCACACATTAAAAATAGGAAAGCGTCTAATCAACGAGCGTAGATAACCTGCGAGCGACAAAGATAATAGAGATTTTCCTAAATTGGTGACCCCGACGTGATTCGCTAAGAAAACAAAATGGAGGGCGACGGAAGAATTCAGGTAAATGGAGAGAATCAAGTTGGAAGAGTATCCATTAGAATACCGCCCTTCTGGAACGATGAACCCGAATTGTGGTTTGCGCAACTAGAAGGACAATTCGTCCTGAGAGGAATAACGGCGGATTCAACGAAATACTCTTGCGCTATTTCACAGCTAGCCTCGAGACAGATTAAAGAAATCAAAGACGTAATTACACAGCCCCCGGAGGTTGACAAATACGAGACGGTTAAAAAAGCGCTCATACAGAGGCTTACAGTTTCTCAAGAGCAACGGACCCGACAACTCCTAGAGCTCGAGGAGATTGGAGACAGAAAGCCGTCCCAATTTCTTCGGCACTTGCGCACTCTGGCAGGGAGCAATGTCCCAGATTCTCTCCTTCGAACGCTTTGGCTCGTGCGACTCCCAACGCAGATGCAGATGGTTCTTGCAACCAGAATCGACGATCCGTTAAATGACGTGGCACAGCAAGCAGACCGCATCCACGAGATGTCAAATAAAACGGTAATAGCTGCCACATCTGTTGGGGGTCAGAGGAAAACGCTCGAAGAGCAGTTCCAGGCTTTAACTAAAAAAGTCGAATCGCTAACGACTCGTCTCTCAAGAGACAAATCAAAAAAAAAGATTCGAAGGAAAGAGAGACCGAAGCCGAAGCAAAAGCCAATCGAAAGGTAGAATATATGACGAGAAAAACTGCTTCTACCACAATAGATTTGGCGAGAAAGCAAAGAAGTGCACGCAGCCGTGCGCTTTCAAAGCGGAAAAAGAACAGGGCAGTCACTGATAGCGGCCAGTGAACCCGCCCCAAGGCCCCGCCGCCTCTTCGTAACTTGCCAGGTAACCAAGAAACGATTTCTCATTGATACTGGATCAGACGTCAGCGTCTTTCCAAGATCAATGACAGCAGGGTTCAAAAAACCTACAAATTACGAATTATTTGCAGCAAACGATACGACAATTACGACATACGGATGGGTCACACTTCAGCCAGAATTCGGATTGCGTCGTGCATTTCCTTGGCGCTTCGTAGTTGCCAACGTTTCACAACCAATCATTGGAGCAGACTTTTTGGCTCATTACAATTTACTACCTGATTTGCAAAATGGAGTACTACTTGATGGAATGACTCAAATCCATGCCAAGGGTTCAGCAAGATCCGAGGCAATAGAGGCAGTAAAAGTCCTTTCGGTCGAAAATAAATATCATCAAATTCTGGCTGAATTTCCCGGCATTACCAGGGCAACTCCTGGTGCACGAAAAGCGAAGCATTCAACAGAACATTTTATCAAAACAACGCCAGGCCCGCCGGAAGCTTGTCGTCCACGGAGGTAGGCCCTGAAAAACTTAAGGCAGCGAAAGCCGAGTTTAATCTCCTACTTCAGGAGGGAATTATACAAGTCTCAAAAAGTCTTTGGTCTTCGCCTCTGCATATGGTTCCCAAAAAGGGGGGTGCATGGAGACCCTGCGGAGACTATAGAGGGCTCAATAAAAGAACTATACCGGATAGTTACCCGGTCCCTCACATCGAAGATTTCTCGCAAAATCTTCACAGAAAGAAAATTTTCTCGACTCTAGACTTGGTACGGGCCTATAACCAAATTCCAGTCCATCCGGACGATATTCAAAAAACGGCCATAACAACTCCTTTTGGACTTTTCGAGTATAAGTTCATGCCTTTTGGACTTAGAAATGCAGCTCAAACTTTTCAACGCTTCATGAATAAAGTTCTGAGAGACTTTGATTTCTGCTACGTTTACATTGATGACATTCTGGTCGCATCTTGCAACGAAAAAGAGCATGAAGAACATTTGCGCAAAGTTTTCAAAAGACTAGAAGAGAATGTCATTCTTTTGAGTCTAGCCAAATGTATCTTTGGAAAAAAAAAGTGCTTTTTCTCGGATACGAGGTATCAGAAAAAGGCACTCAACCCCCTCAGGAAAGAATTGAGGCAATAAAAAATTTCTCAAAACCAGAAAATGTCCAACAGCTTCGACGGTTCTTAGGAACTTTAAACTTCTATAGAAGGTTTATTCCGGAAGCCGCCAAGGATCAGGCTTTGTTAAATGGTCTGCTTGGTGGCCCAGAGACCAAAAAGAAAGCTCCAATCACTTGGAATAAAGAAATAGAAGAAGCTTTTATCAGATGCAAGGAGAGTCTTTCAAGAGCAACTCTTCTTGCACATCCAAAGCCAGAAGCAGAAATTGCTCTAACAACAGATGCATCTGATACAGCTGTCGGTGCTGTCATCCAGCAACGAGATGGAGATGACTGGCAACCGTTGGCTTTCTTCAGCAAAAAATTAAATCCTGCTCAACAAAAATACAATCCTTACGATAGAGAGCTTTTGGCCATTTATCTAGCAATCAAACATTATCGACATCTCCTCGAAGGAAGAATTTTTACTGTATACACTGATCACAAGCCGATAATCTTTGCTTTCCAGCAGGCTGCAGAACACAGCTCTCCAAGACAGGCACGTCATCTACAATATATTGGACAATTCACAACCAATATTCAACATATCTCGGGGAAAGAGAATGTTGTCGCTGACGCCCTGTCGAGAGTTGAAGTAATTCAAACCGCAGTCAATCTGGAAAATCTGGCGAGAGCACAGGAAGAGGATACTGAAGTACAAGAAATACTAAAAGGGAACTCTTCGCTCAAACTTGAGAAAGTTCCAATCCCTGGAACCAGTTCTACACTCTACTGTGACACAACAACGCCTTTCGCTCGACCTTTTATGACGGAGGATTTCAGAAAACAAGTTTTTCAATCCTTACACAGTCTGTCACATCCAGGAACAAGAGCAACGGCAAAGCTTGTCACACAGAGGTATGTCTGGCCCAGAATTAAGGTGGATTGCCATGAGTGGACAAGAGCTTGTATAGCTTGCCAGAGATCAAAGATTCAAAGGCACAATCGACCGCCTATCGGTAATTTTTGCAGCCCTTCAAGACGATTCGAGCACATCCATATGGATTTGGTAGGACCATTACCAATTTCCAGAGGTTACAGGTATTGTCTTACCATAATCGATCGATTTACAAGGTGGCCCGAAGCCATCCCAGTTTCAGATATTTCGGCAGAAACTATCGCAGAGAATCTTTTTACGCATTGGATAGCGAGATTCGGCACCCCAGCTCGAGTTACTACGGATCAGGGAAGGCAGTTCGAGGCCGAACTGTTTCGACAACTCACCAAACTAACAGGCACCACTCATTTCCGAACAACAGCTTATCACCCCGCAGCTAATGGCATGGTTGAACGTTTGCATCGTCAAATTAAAACGGCGATTAAATGCCACGGGACTGAAGCGTGGACGGAGGTGCTGCCTGTTATCATGATGGGAATACGTTCTGCTTTCAAGGAGGATCTCCAAACAACTCCTGCGGAACTTGTTTATGGAGAATCCATAAGACTTCCGGGAGAGTTTCTTCAAGAGAATCCACAAGCAAACGCAATGAGCGAATTTCTACAGAGATTGAGAAAGACAATGAATAATCTGCGTCCTCAACCAGTCAAAAGACACGGAGCGTCCGCAACATTCGAGCATAAAGATCTGGAGAAATCAACGCATGTCTTCTTCAGACATGATGCTCCAACACGGGCTCTGCAACCAACTTATGATGGACCTTTCGAAGTTCTCAGCAGAGGCGAAAAAGTCTTCAAGTTACGAATTAACGGTAAAAATGTTAACGTAACTATAGATCGTTTAAAACCGGCTTATTTCCTAGCAAAACAGGATCAAGCTAAAAAACCTCCTGAGATACTCCAGCAATCTAAGGATGCTACAACGCCATCAGAGGTCAAAACTCGCAGCGGCAGAGTATCACACAAAACGGTACGTTTTCAAATCGCAACTCTAAATCAACGAAGGGGGTAATGTGGCAACCTCCGTCAGCCACCAGCCTCCAGGGTAACCTCCGCTCCGACGGCACGTGGTTCTCGCGATAGAAAGCGCGGTTAGAATTTACGATGCGCGCGGGGCAGTTTCATGTCGTTAAACGCGGAGAGTTTCAAGTTGCCGAAAAAGCGAGAGTTTCAAGTCGCAAGTTGACAGATTGCAAGATTCAGGAAACGCAGGTTTCCTAGCAACCCCGTTGTCAATACTCGCCGCCGATTTTCACGGATATATAAGGAGAGCCCGTCGCGAGGAAGACTCGGTGTATTTCGAGCAGCCGGCCAGGGCGGACATCCCAGCCTCATCACGCCGCTCTCGAAGGACACCCGGAACCCTTCCCGGCTTGCCGGAGAAGAGGTCGTGGCTCGTTCAACGGTACGCCAGAGAACAAAACCGCTGCCCTTGCAGCATTACGCAGCAAGAAGGAAGGTCGTCCTTAGCGATTGCCTAGCAAACGGCGCTCAGCCGCCTCCTAGTGCAAAGCGCTCGACACCAGATCTATTTCCGGATCCACCGAGGAAAGTGATTCTCATAGATCCGCTCCCCGGTGCCAGCCGCCAGGAAACCAGCGCTCGTCGCTCGAAAGCCAGGTCGCTACCTTCCCTGGAGAGTCCTCCTGACACCGGCGCTCAGTCGCCAGTAAACGAAGGTAACCTAGCAACCAACAAAGAGTCATTAATAGACGCTAGACGTCTAGGCGAACTCTCACCAATTCTCGGCGCCAGTCGCCCGCCTTTACCAACATCAATAATATCCCCGAACCTAACCAAACCGTTCCTTCCAGCAACTTCAACACCGATCCCGAAGGTTACAGATATCTTGAAGGAGTTCGAGGTACCTCGTCCTGTCTCTCCGCTTCCTCCCTCTCCCAAGCCAGGCAAAAGAGAATACCGGGCAGTAGGGCTCCGAGACGCAGCCACCCAGACCTCTGAGTCGTACCAAACGAAGGCAACGGTGAGGAGTGTCGGTACTCAAGCCAAGCCTCGAGGTAGAGGGAACAAGAGGAGAAACGCAAATAAAAATAAAGAGAATATTGTTTGTCATAATTGCCACAAATGTTCGAAACGTGGAAGATGTTAAAATGTTGACGAGTTAAAAATAAAAAAAGTTTAATGTAAACTGAGTCAAATCTTCTTAAGCGAATCCCACACATTAAAAATAGGAAAGCGTCTAATCAGCGAGCGTAGATAATCTGCGAGCGACAAAGATAATAGAGATTTTCCTAAATATAATTATATATAATAATTAAAGAAAACGCCAAATTTGGTCGGACTGGATATTGGTTGTCCAATAAATTCGTGAATTTTTAAGTACAAATCATCACTCTAGTAAACCACGCGCCGTTACTTACGGACTTAAACGTAGCCACAACTAAAGCTAGAAAGAGTACCTATTCTCACACAATTAAATTGAAAATTAATTTAATTGTCCACTAACACTCGTTAGTATATTCGAAAAAGGACGGGATATGTATAGAAGGATATAGGGTAATAAAGAAAATGTTGCGAAAAAATATCACCCCAGCCAGGATTCGAACCTGGACCTCCCTGCTTTCCGGGCGGGCGTCTCACCTATTCGACCACTGAGGCATGTGGTGATATTTATCGCAACAAACTATTTAACAGAGGAAGAACGTCTTTTTCCGGCGACGTATATAACAATAAGCAAATTTAAAGTACGACCGTATATAAGATAATAATCAATAATTAAAGGAAACGCCAAATTCGGTCGGGACTGGATATTGGTTGTCCAATAAATTCGTGAATTTTTAAGTACAAATCATCACTCTAGTAAACCACGCGCCGTTACTTACGGACTTAAACGTAGCCACAACTAAAGCTAGAAAGAGTACCTATTCTCACACAATTAAATTAAAAATTAATTTAATTGTCCACTAACACTCGTTAGTATATTCGAAAAAGGACGGGATATGTATAGAAGGATATAGGGTAATAAAAAAAATGTTGCGAAAAAATATCACCCCAGCCAGGATTTGAACCTGGACCTCCCTGCTTTCCGGGCGGGCGTCTCACCTATTCGACCACTGAGGCATATGGTGATATTTATCGCAACAAACTATTGGACAACCAATATCCAGTCCCGACCGAATTTGGCGTTTCCTTTAATTATTGATTATTATCTTATATACGGTCGTACTTTAAATTTGCTTATTATAATTATATATAATTTTATTCGGAAATGATCACCGACTCAGGTAGCATACCCACGTCAAGATGACGTCAAAACCTGGTCATTACTGGTGCAAATAATACCGAATTTAAAACGTCTTTTTTGTGACTTCTTAATGACGTCGTACAAAAAACGTCATAATATCGTGATTTTTAAGTCATTTTTATAAATAAATGTTTTGTAAGATAATTGAAATATAAGGACGTCAACAGTTGTTAAAGAACATTACAAACAAGGACCCCGCACAAAACACGAGGAAAAGTGATTTTAGTCAAATTGTCTAAAAATTGGATGTTTTAGTTTTTGACCTTTTGATCACAAATTCCATGAGTAAAACCATCGAAAATGGACAAATTTTTTTGCTACAGGTGTTCGAAAGCGGCAATATTAGATTTTCGTACGCTGAAGATGTACTGATTAGTTTGACATTGCATGTGGAAATATGGTGTATGTTGGGATATGCGTGTGTGTGCATGAGTGCGTGGCCGATCAATACGGAAACGAAAGAGACAGTTGTTGCCAAGACGGCGGATCAACGAGTTGTCTTTTTGAGTTTTAACCGGGTCTTCGTGGTCGAAAGACGTCTCGCGGGCGTCTCCGGTTTGACGAGCTATTGTATTGAAGCGTTTTTTGTTCCTTGTTCTGTGTTATTAAATACTCCTTCAATTCCATCTTGTGTTCTTAATTTCCGCGAGTGCGATAGTGCCGTGTACGCGCCGCAGGCGTAACAATATTAAAAATGCAGCAAAATCAGAGAGGTCAAGGATTGATCATTCCCTTGTTAGTTAGGTCGAAAACTCGTCCGTTTCGCGCAGGTCTCCGCCCACAGAATGTTTATTTACGTATTTACGTATTATATGTTTATTTACATATTTACGGTACGCTACGCTCTAGGAATTTTACCCCCACTTTGCCCATCTATGCGCAAAACCAAGTATGGTCTCTTGTGGAACGGAGTATATATAAGGCCACATATATGCTACATTTATTTTAATTTATTACTATCACATCATATATGTATAAATTATTATATTGTATGTATAATTATATATATCTTCATATATGACATTTAATAATAGTGAGAAAACTGAATAAATAAAGCAAATCAGTTATTTAATTACAAGAATAAAAAAACTTGTAACATCTTTTTAAGCGATTTGCAGCTTCAGCGGCCTTTTTAGCAACAATTATAACATTTTCCATAGTCTACTGTACCGTATCTAATTAATATCTCAGGTAGCATACTTACGTCAAAATGACGTCAGAATTTGGTCACATGACCAAAAATGGCGAATAAAATGACGGAAAAATGACGCGACTAATGTCACAGACCGAAGATGGAAAATGTTATAATTGTTGCTAAAAAGGCCGCTGGAAGCTGTAAATCGCTTAAAAAGATGGTACAAGTTTCAGTATTCTTGTAATTAAATAACTGATTTTCTTTATTTATTTAGTTTTCTCACTATTATTGTCATATATGAAGATATATATGTATAATTATACATACAATATAATAATTTATACATATATGATGTGATTGTAATAACCGACATTTCAAGACGTTCAAAAAACGTGACCTCATGACCTATTTTGGCCTTTTAGTAACGTTTTAATGACGTTTTAGTGGCGTTTAGTGACGTTTCAATGACGTTTTAATAACATAGAAGATTGTAAGAATCAAAATTATATTAACAAAATTATTTTATTTGAAACAAGATTTATTACACGTTCCTATAAACATTTCTGTATAAACATTTTCTGTATAAACAAAATTTTAAATACATTTTATATATGTGTCTTGTGTTTCCTTATTATCTTATACTTATTATCAGCTTTAATGCAATAATAAAGGTACGTACATATATAATATACGTACATACGTATATTATATATGTTATCCGAAGTAGAACAGAGTGATTTCAGAGGGTGACAACAATGTAACGTCTCTAACGTCAAAATTACATCTATCCTCTGACGTCACTTTTCTACTTGAGATTTATCAAATGTGTCGCAAACATAAAAAATATCATAACGTAAATATAATTATATTAAGTCAAATACAAAAATATAGTTGAACTGATAATAAACATGTACTACCCAAGGAACAGACCAAAGTCAAAATAACATCATTTTGACGTCATAGTTACATCACGGCAGAAAAAGTCAACATGGCGATTTTTTGTTACAAAATTTGACTGCTTATTGACGTCAAGAAAAAGTCTTACTGCACCCATGTTGAAGTTCTCCGAGTGTTCGATGAATGTTAATTTAAGATTTGAAGAAATAATATTGTTTCATATTTAAAAAAGTTATTTAATATTTGAAAAACATACCTTACTTTGGAAAATATGGTCTTATACTATATTTATATCATCGCAGCAACTTTATGAAAATATCTCAGGAAATTCTTAATGATAGAGATGTTGCAATCCGAACTCGTGACGATTGCCACAATATAACAAAAATAGGAAATCGATTAACATAGTATTATTAAAATAGGAAGTCGCGAGTTAAACAGGAAACCGCGAGTCAGCATAACAGCTGACTGCGCGGCCAGACTCTCTACCGAGAACCGACGCGACCTAGAGAGGTTCGCGGAACGCTGATCGCGCAAGGACCCTGAACTGATCCCGCTTGACGACGATACGGAATAAATAGAGCGGAGGACAGGGATCGGCAGGGCAGTTCAAAGTCAGAGTTCGAGTCAGTGACAATTGTAACGCGTAATAATAAGAAAGATTATTGTATATTGAAAGTGAACTTGAATTTATTAAAGTGTTCAAAAGTAAAAGTCATATCGAGTCTGTGATTTCTCCCGACGACTTCCCCGCGGACAGCGATCCCAATACTCGTGCACGGAGCGGCACAACATTTCTGGTGGCAGCGGTGGGATTCAGCGGCACCGGAGTCCAGGAAGTCCAGACATCTGTAAGGTGACCAAAATTGTCAGACAGTGCAATCATCCCAAGAGGAAGCACAGCAGAACGAGAAGCAGAGAGAGAAACACCGGTAGCAGCCGACGAGGGACATCAACGGAGATTTGAAACCCGAGAAGGCGCCGACTCACCGACAGGCCAGCAGCGCAACGAAAGCAGCATGCGGTTATCGACACTAATGTAAGTCGAGAAAAAGCACATTATTGTAAAGCGTAACAGAAACACTTGTAAAATCGGTAAATGTCGGAGGGCGAAAAAAATCGTCCAGTCGAGCGAAACGAATCGTGGCTCCACAGCGAAGAGTCACGACGCGCGCGTAGAAATAAACCCGTGCGTACCGAAACAGTAGACGAACGCGACACACGAGATAGCGTGCGCCGAAACCTAGACGCGGAATTTTCGAGCGATAGCGAGTCCGAACCCGAATTTTACACAGAACGCGAATTTGACTTTGACGATCTAGACACGACTGTCGTGCAACATCACTGCCCCGAGGATAAATTGTTAGATCCTACCTACGAGTTTTATTTCTCCGAAAACTCGACCCGCACGAACAGTCGAATCTCGCACCGACGAGAATACTCGTTAACCTCCTACGATAGTAGCGAGTTTAATCCCGAGGAATACTACTCCGCGTCAAAAGACGTAAATCAAATAGAAATGGCGGAAACAAAAGCCGAAAATCAACGCGAAAGCAACGAGGGAGAATTGTCTCAAAAGAAAACAACGTCACATAAAAACGAAACGGATACTGTATTAAATGAAATATTACGCGGAATTCGTACACTACAGGCTCGTGTAAACCATTTAGAAACGGCAAAATCTCGATCACCGCGAACAACGCGAGCAAACCAATATTCCGTCCGACGTCACGTACGGACGAACGTTGTACGATATCCGAAACCAAGCGGAACGCGCAGTCGGATATCTAAGTTTAAAAGAGGCCCGGGGCATGATACCCGAGTTCGACGGAGCCTCTAATAAATTACAGGAATTTTTGAGCGCCGCGACATACGCGATGAAAAATATACACCCGATCGAGAAAGGAACATTACTGGAAGCCGTGCTATGCACAAAGTTAAAAGGTCGAGCCATGTTAGATTTTCAAACACGGGAAATCCGAAATTTCGCACAATTTAAAAAAAAGTTAGAAGTCAGTTATTTAAGTCGAAAGAGCACGACGCATCTACAGTTAAATTTCAACACATTAAAGCAGAAGCCCGGAGAAAGCGCAAGAGCGTTCGGTCTAAGAACCGATAACTTGGCAATGGAGCTATTTGATTCAATGATCGAGGGTAAAACTCATACGGTCGAAAGCAAGCGTACAATATTAGAAACTATACAACAGCAAGCGCTACAAAATTTTCAACTGGGGTTACGTGACGAGATAAAACTAATCGTTCGAGCGCAGCATTTTGCTACTTTGCAGGAAGCAATAGCAGGTGCGAGCGCGGAAGAGAAAGTAAACGGGCCGAGCGGAAATCCGCCGCGTTTCCGAAATAATTTTTATTCCCCGCAAACGCGCGAAAATAAATCGGGAATTGAGTGTTACAAATGCGGCAAGTACGGACACCACGGACGCGAGTGCCGTACTGGCCGTTACACGAACCGCTTCCCATTACCGAAACCCGAGAAAACATCCCGCGTTAATACCGTAGAGAAATATTGCAATTATTGTAAAAAAACCGGTCACTTACGCGAGGATTGTTGGCTGCTCAATGGCAAGCCGAAAAGGGAACAAATTAATCCCGACAGACAGGGTGGAGCGCGAGAGGAAAATAATCAGTACGGCACGTACACATTTAAAGAGAAAACTCGTAGTAAATCCCCGCCGAGTAGCGATGAGGAAGATAAAGACGAGGCAAAGCCGCGTCGACTGGCAATCGGATCCCTGATTTCTCATATGGCAGACGAGCCGCGAGAGCATGCAGGACTAGATTTAGCCACTGTGCCAATAAAAGAGGCAAAAAGAGAAAAAGCGAGCTTGTTGTTCGATACAGGAGCGCAAATGTCCATAATAAAAGCAAAGCATTTGAAGGAAGATACATTGATAGAAAATGATAAAATAACAATTACAGGCGTAACAGGCCATGAAGCGCAAACGCTTGGTAAAATTAACGCCACAATTGACTTGAAAGACCGACAAATCAAGCATACAATGCATGTGGTCAAAAATGATTTTCCGATCGACTATGACGGGATATTAGGAGTCGATTTCATTAAGAAACATCAAGCTTCTTACAGTTACAAGACCAACCAAATTAATATAGCTCAAAACATCCTGAGATTATATCCATACAGACGGCTGACTCTAAATACTACCGAAAGGACGGTAGAATTGCTGATGTCTCAAATGAAAATGGAGGAACTCAGCCAGGATGGACCAACAAAAATAAATACGGTTCAAATAGAAAATAAGAACGAATCAATACCGCGTAGCGAGAGAGGAAAGAAATTACTACGCACGAAACACCTAAATGAAGAGGAAAAGAAATCAATTGTAGAAATCAGCAGAGATTTTAGCGACGTGCTGCACGTAGAAGGAGAACCGCTGACGTGCACCGATATCGTCGCGCATCAGATTTCAACGAAGGCGGATAGCGCACCGGTCAACGTCCGACCGTACCGCTTGCCAGAGGAGCACAACGACGACAAACGCCTCATACATGAGCAGCTAGAATTAATAAATAATCAACAGCCGATGCTAGGACATACAGCGAAAAATCAATTAAAGGTAATAAATGCCACGATTGGCCATATGGAGGCTTTAGAAAAATCATTATACCAAAACAAAAATATGCTGACAAACATCACTAGAAGAATGCAACTGCAAGCTTCAAAAATCATACGGACGACACCGTTACCCAATTATCAAAACGCGAATATATTTACATTTCTAAAAACCACGCACGCTCTTTTAGCGATAGATAAAGAAAATCACAATCACATTACGTTAAACGACTGCAAACGAAACGGTAGAAAATTTATATGTGAACAAAATCACCCCGTATACTTTGTAAAAGCGGACTCACCATGCGAGGTGCAAGTATATGTAAAAGCGCCAGGATATATAAACACCTGCGAGAAACTTCACATTCTATCAAATGTAACCTTATGGATAACGCTAACCGAACCACAAGCATGGTTATATTCAACACCGAAAAAAAAAAAAAAAAAAAGGAAAGAAGAAAAAAGCCTTTATAGAACACTAAGCCGAAAGAAGCAGCAAAAGAATTAATTTTTAACATAAGGCGTAGATAAATAAATAAATAAATAAAACATGCAAGTAAGAGTAAGTTAAAATTAAATAATAGGTACTTACCAAACTAGGCTTACGGTCCTCCGACCGCTGGTTACGTCCAGGGTCACCTGTAGGATCCTCAAAGGGTACACCTGAGGCACCTCGTAACGGGGAGGGGGTGCTCGCCCGACAACCTCCTCATACCGCGGGGGTGGCGATCCACCCACAGCACTGTTTGCACCACGGTGCGCCGCGCGCAACCAATACGTGCGTAAGCACGCATTGCTACTTGCCGGCTCGAAATACAAGACGTTAATGACGTAGTAAAATTTAAAAAGGTTGTAACAAACCCAATGGAAATTTTGGAACTAAGCAGAAAATTAGGAGAAATAAATACCGAGTTAACAACAGACGACGTAGATATACATAAATACACAACGTACCCGATAATCTCAGGCTTCACGGGAACAATGATAATTATTATATGTTTAGCCATATTATATGTAATAAAAAGAAATAAAAATAAAACGGGATTACCCATAAACTTAAACCTAAATCCCATGCGTAAGCCCAAGATTATCCAAGAACATATATACAACACGGCGAGCGGCCGAAGCGCACTCGACGCAAGCGAAACAGCGAAAAGAGAAAGCGACACCGCGATATTATATTGAACAACGACTAGATGTAAGAGACCATTGTAAACTAGATGTAAGAGACCATTGTAAAAGAAAATAATAAACGATACTACCTCTAGAATTAAGATAAGATAAGAATAAAGGTAGGATAAAATCTGTAAAATACGAGAAACTCCGACCGTAGTTTCTCTCTTCGCAAAGGGGGAGGAATGTTGCAATCCGAACTCGTGACGATTGCCACAGTATAACAAAAATAGGAAATCGATTAACATAGTGTTATTAAAATAGGAAGTCGCGAGTTAAACAGGAAACCGCGAGTCAGCATAACAGCTGACTGCGCGGCCAGACTCTCTACCGAGAACCGACGCGACCTAGAGAGGTTCGCGGAACGCTGATCGCGCAAGGACCCTGAACTGATCCCGCTTGACGACGATACGGAATAAATAGAGCGGAGGACAGGGATCGGCAGGGCAGTTCAAAGTCAGAGTTCGAGTCAGTGACAATTGTAACGCGTAATAATAAGAAAGATTATTGTATATTGAAAGTGAACTTGAATTTATTAAAGTGTTCAAAAGTAAAAGTCATATCGAGTCTGTGATTTCTCCCGACGACTTCCCCGCGGACAGCGATCCCAATACTCGTGCACGGAGCGGCACAACAGAGAGTTGCATTATAGTGTTTTGAAAACGTCTTGACAAGGGCTACAAGAATATACAATAAAAACTATTTTTTATTTAACCCCCAATGGTGTTTTATTTAAAGAATTTAAGGTGCTTTTGATCTAAATTTTTTATATAGAAGCCCCTATTTTTATTGTATATTCTTGTAGTCCTTGTCACGACGTTTTTAAAACACTATAATAAAGTTCTCTTTTGTTAAGAATTTACTGAGATATTTTAAATTTTGTCATGATATTTTTGATATAAAATATGAAATATCTTGTAAAGTATTCACTTTTCGATGACTTTACCTTAATACTTTTATACATAGGATAATCAAAGAAATCGAATAACAATATTAATTTTTACATTTGTCATTTTTCAACAATTAAGTTTGTCCACAAAATGCAATCAAATTTTTTAAAATTAATTTGCCTGTTTTTTTTTACATCATTCGATTCCTTTTGTTATTCTACGTATAAACGTATTAAGGTAAAGTCATCAAAAAGTAAATACTTTACGAAATATTTTATATTTTATAAAATTTAAAATATTTCGGAAAATTCTTAACGAAAGAGAGTTGTATTATAGAGTTGTATAGTGTAACAATTAAGTTTGTCCACAAAATGCAATCAAATTTTTTAAAATTAATTTGCCTGTTTTTTTTTACATCATTCGATTCCTTTTGTTATTCTACGTATAAACGTATTAAGGTAAAGTCATCAAAAAGTAAATACTTTACGAAATATTTTATATTTTATAAAATTTAAAATATTTCGGAAAATTCTTAACGAAAGAGAGTTGTATTATAGAGTTGTATAGTGTTTTTAAAACGTCTCGACAAGGGCTATAAGAATATGCAATAAAAACTATTTTTTATTTAACCCCCAATGGTGTTTTATTTAAAAAATTTAAGGTGCTGTTGATCCAAATTTTTTATATAGAAGCCCCAATTTTTATTGTATATTCTTGTAGCCCTTGTAGTCCAGTCAAAATACGGAAAAAAAGGGGGTACCTAGAAAAAATTGCAACAGGAGGTTTTATTACGTCATTGTGTTCAGAAAAATATACTGAACAACATATCCAAATTCCGCCATTTTCCGCTATCCCTAAGTATGTTTTTTATTAACAATTTATAAACAAATTTGTTTTTCTCCACAAATACGATAAATTTCGAAATTTTTGTACAGATCAAAGTTGTAGAACAGACAAATATCTACAAAAAATGTTCTATAAGTTTTTTTCGTACAAGCAATACTTTTCACGTAATAAATTTTGCAAGATATACGCTGCACGGAGCGCGCTGACAGACGTCAAATAAATTGAAGCGTCGCACGCGCGCACAAAAAATGTCATATCTTTTGAACGAATCATCGTACAGAAATGATCAAAGAATCGTTGAAAAGCTGAAACTTTCAGCTTTTTAATGCGATTTGGTTCGTTATTCTACGACAATTTTTGAAAATTCTACGATGGTTTAAACAAATTGTTACATGCATTTTTGCATTTTTCATAAAATCAGCCACAAGTAGGTTCCAAATTGTTTAAAAAAAAAACGCCAGCAGGATATTACAATATATACTTCATACTTTGACCCTACCAGAGGAAAAAAATTACAAAAATTTTTTTCTTTAAAATCAAGCTATTGACATGTCTAGTCAAAATACGGAAAAAAGAGGGGGTACCTAGAAAAAATTGCCACACAAGGTTTTATTACGTCATTGTGTTCAGAAAAATATACTGAACAACATATTCAAATTCCGCCATTTTCCGCTATCCCTAAGTATGTTTTTTAATAACAATTTATAAACAAATTTGTTTTTTTCCACAAATACGATGAATTTCGAAATTTTTGTAGAGATCAAAGTTGTAGAACAGACAAATATCTACAAAAAATGTTTTTATGAATTTTTTGAAATCTCTCATATTATTTGAGATATTTGCAATAAGAGCTACTAGGCTACGTGCGGAGCGGCGAATTCTAAGACTGCCGTGTGCTTGTTAGAACTCTCCGCTCCGCACGTAGCCTAGTAGCTCTTATTGCAAATATCTCAAATAATATGAGATATTTCAAAAAATTCATAAGAACATTTTTTGTAGATATTTGTCTGTTCTACAACTTTGATCTCTACAAAAATTTCGAAATCCATCGTATTTGTGGAGAAAAACGAATTTGTTTATAAATTGTTAATAAAAAACATACTTAGGGATAGCGGAAAATGGCGGAATTTGAATATGTTGTTCAGTATATTTTTCTGAACACAATGACGTAATAAAACCTTTTGTTGCAATTTTTTCTAAGTACCCCCCCTTTTTTCCGTATTTTGACTGGACATGTCAATAGCTTGATTTTAAAGAAAAAAATTTTTGTAATTTTGTTCCTCTGGTAGGGTCAAAGTATGAAGTATATACTGTAATATCCTGCTGGCGTTTTTTTTTTTAAACAATTTGGAACCTACTTGTGGCTGATTTTAAGAAAAATGCAAAAATGCATGTAACAATTTGTTTAAACCATCGTAGAATTTTCAAAAATTGTCGTAGAATAACAAACCAAATCGCATTAAAAAGCTGAAAGTTTCAGCTTTTCAACGATTCTTTGATCATTTCTGTACGATAATTCGTTCAAAAGATATGACATTTTTTGTGCGCGCGTGCGACGCTTCAATTTATTTGACGTCTGTCAGCGCGCTCCGTGCAGCGTATATCTTGCAAAATTTACTACGTGAAAAGTATTGCTTGTACAAAAAAAACTTATAGAACATTTTTTGTAGATATTTGTCTGTTCTACAACTTTGATCTTTACAAAAATTTCGAAATTTATCGTATTTGTGGAGAAAAACAAATTTGTTTATAAATTGTTAATAAAAAACATACTTAGGGATAGCGGAAAATGGCGGAATTTGGATATGTTGTTCAGTATATTTTTCTGAACACAATGACGTAATAAAACCTTCTGTTACAATTTTTTCTAGGTCTAATCGTATTTTGACTGGACTATTGTCACGACGTTTTTAAAACATTATAATAAAGTTTTCTTTTGTTAAGAATTTACCGAGATTTTTCAAATTTTGTAATGATGTTTTTAATATAAAATATGAAATATCTTGTAAAGTATTCATTTTTCGATGACTACCTGAATACTTTTACACATAGAATAATCAAAGAAATTGAATAATAATATTAATTTTTATATTTGTAATTTTTCAAAATTAAGTTTGTCCGCAATCAAATTTTTTAAAATTAATTTTTTTGTATTTTTTTATTATTTGATTCCTTTCATTATTCTACGTATAAAAGTATTAAGGTAAAGTCATCGAAAAGTAATTTTCAAGCATACTGATTTTGAGAAGTTATCATTCCGTCATTGCAGCATATGCACCAGACAGAACTGCAGTGAAAGTCACAATAAAGTCAAAATGTCGTCAAAATGATGGTAAAATGATTGTAAAACTTTTTGACATAGTTTTGACTTTATTGTGACCGTCAATTTTTCGTCATACAGAAAAAGCGTGACCATTTTGAATCAAAATACAGTCATTTTGACTGTGTGTTCCTTGGGTAGTGCAGCTTGTAAACATATTAAGTAGAATACAAAAATAAAGTTAAACTTGTAATATACTTATAATAAACTTGTATTTGTACTTGTATGTGTCGCAAACATAAAAAATTCTGTTCCAACAAATGTCATGCCTAGTAAAATAAAATTATAAAGTAATTAATAATTAAATAATAAGTTTTGTAAACAAGTAGAATACTATATTTATTATTATTGACAAGAAATACAAAGTAATAAAATAATTACACAACTCACAATTAGTCAGAAATAATATAATTAAGCAATTCAAAGTTAATATTATTTCCAACGTTAATTCAAGGTGGATTTTATTATATTCAGATAGCACATACACAAAATGTTCTACGAGCATTCAGGATTCTCAGGACGTCAGTAATCTAACCCAAATAACACGAAACATTCTGGGATTATCGTAACACATCTTATTGTCCTATCAAGGTTACTTTTTATAATTTTTAACGACAATGTCGTTATTGCTATATATTGTCGTTGCGCAAATATATAATAAAAAATTAAAGCTACGTGTAAGGACGCTGTAGTCCGCCGCTGGTTAGATCCGCGGGCGCGAACCAGGTCTCGGGTGGTGTCAGGATAGGAAGCGGTGTCCGGGAAGTAGTGAACAGACCCTCGGTTAATATAACAAAGACTTCTTTATTCGCGAGCTATACAGCGATGTTAACGCGACTAATGTCGGATGGATAAGACCTGCGTAGCCGTTGCTACCGGTACGCACTTGGGGTATATGCGCGCCACCAACTCATACGAATCAGCCAATGGCCGCTCAGGGCGTCGCTGGGGTGGTTACGCGAAGCGCTGGTGTCGATCGGGCGCGAGGCGCGCAAGCGCGGAGCGCCGCGGTGGCGTTGCACTCTCTAACGTGGGAAGCGCGGGAAATTCAAACGCTGGGCGCGACCCACTCTTACGTTTACAGCTTCGGCCATTCCTGACGGAGCGTTCGTCCTCGAACGTTTTACAATAAATGTTAGCATACAATATTGGAATGATCGAAATTGAAAAGAAATTACAATAGGTAAATTGAAACCTGAAAGGTTATATAATTCGAAAATGGAAAATAAAATTTGAAATCTGAAATAAATGCAACTGTAAATCGCAAAACGAAATTATTCGTATAATAAATTGACTTAAAGCTAGAATACAAAAATTCGAACTGTGTGAAATATAAAAGAAAATATTAGTAACTTATGAACTAAATGACATCTGCCTCGTAAAAATCAGAGTAATTCTGTTGTTTCGACAGCGTTGGTTTGTCTCGAGATAGAATGAATTGATATGAAATACTAAAATTAATCATCTTCTTCTTCCTCCTCACTTTCAACTAAATCTCTGGGCTCCGGGACTGGTAGCCACTTCTTCATTCTATCCGGGGATAATATTGAATTATATGGTTTCTGCGTATAATTATACCTTCGTATATCCGTAATTACATAACGGTTTTTATCAAGTATTTTTGCGACTAAGTATGGACCTCTATACGGCGGTTTGATTTTCTTTTCGTCGCCGGGTTTTAATCTATCTCTAATAAATACATAATCGCCTTGTTTATATCTGGTCGGTTTTTTATGTTTCTCGTCGTAATACATTTTGTTATAGTTTGAACATTATCGGTCGCTTGTAAAGCTAATTCACGACTTTTTTCTCGCTCAGCAATATAATCCAGATCATATTCTGCTAAATTCTTAATAAAATTAATCAACTCTGTGTCTGGGTGTTGTTTCAATTCATAACCGAACAATATTTTTGACGGTGTCGCTTTTAATGATGTGTGAAACGTGTTATTTATTGTGTATTGGACCGCTGACAATTTGTCGCTCCATTCTGACAATTCTTCATCTATCCTAGTTAGGGATGATTTAACAAATCTATTTATTCGCTCTACTAAACCGTTCGCTTGTGGCTGTGCCACTGCAACTAAGCGGTGTGAAATGTTTCTCTCTTTCACGAAATCGGTAAATTCACGTGAGGTAAATGCGGTACCTCTGTCTGAAACAATAAGTTTGGGATAACCTACAATATCAAAAATATTAACTAAGTGTTTGATCGCTTCTTTAGATCCTGTAGATTTAGTTGCACATAACCAAGTAAATCTGGAAAAGGCGTCTACTATGACAAAAATGTGTTTGAATCCTTCTTGTGACGTAGAAAAAAGACCACAATGATCAATGTGAACGATCTGTAAAGGCTGATCTGGAGTATCAGTGATCTGCATTTCTCCTTCTCTGGCATTGGTTGAAACATTTGAAATAATACATTTTAAACAATTGTCGATATAAATTCGAACTTTCTTACGTATAAATGGAAACCAATAAGTAGTTAAAATTCCTTGGATTGTTTTGTCAAATCCACAATGTGACATATCATGATAAATTATAATAATATTTGACGTCATTGCGTCTGGGACTACTAAAAGATTTTTATCCTGACGTTTTCTGAAAAGTAAACCATTAATTAATGTGTAAAAATCATTATCTTGAGTTTCAAGCTTTTCAATAATAAGTTTAAATTTTTCATCTTGGGATTGTCTAAACATAAGTTCTTCTATTAATGACATGGGGTCAACATGGGCTATCATTCTGCTTAAAGCATCTACATGTTGCATTCTTTTACCCTCTCTATGAACAATAGTGTATTCATACTCTTGCAATCTTAATGTCCGACGGGCTATGCGTGGATTAATTTGAGATTTCTTTAAAGTGTAAACTAAAGCATTACAATCGGTAACTATGGTGAAAGGTATACCGGTGAGGTAAATTTTAAATCTCTCTACCGACTCTACAATGGCTAACGTTTCTAACTCGAAACTATGATAATTAGCTTCTGCTTTATTTGTGGCTCTGCTAAAGTATGCTACTGGGGCGAACTTTTTATCATGTTCTTGTAATAAAATACCTGCGATGGCTATGCTGCTCGCATCAGTATGTAATTGTGTAGGCAATTTAGGATTATAAATTTTTAAAACTGGAGGTGAAATAAGCTTCTCCTTTAATGTATTAAAGGCAATGAGACATTTTTCATCGAAATTGAATGTTGAATCTTTACGAAATAAATTGTGTAATGGTTTGGCAATTGATGCGTAATTTTCAATGAATTTGCGAAAATAACTTGTGAGCCCTATAAACTCTTGAACTTTTTCCTTTCTGTGTGGAACTGGAAAATCTTTAACTTTTTGAATATGCTGAGGACTTAATTGAATACCCTCTTCTGATACGATGTATCCTAAGTATTCGATAGACTTTTTAAGAAACTTACATTTCTTCCAATTGATTGTAAATTAATATTTTTTGAGAACGATAAGTATCTCTTTTAAAATTCGTAAATTCTCTTCCACTGTCTCGGTGGCAATTAATATGTCGTCAATGTAAACAAAAACTGAACCTTGATCTATCCATTTTTTCAACAATTGGATTAACCTTTTTTGAAACTTCTTAGGAGCTTCACAATATCCGAAAGGCAATCTTACAAATTCGTATTGACCATCTGGGGTTGCAAATGAAAAATATTTTGTGGAATCTGGATGAACTTTAATTAGATAGAAACTGTCTTTCAAATCCAGAACTGTAAAAAATTTTTTGCCGTGTAATCTTAATAAATTATCCTCGATTAACGGGAAAGGTGAATGTTCTCGATGAACTCTTTCATTTAATGGTCTCAAATCAACGCATAAACGAAGTGAACCATCTTTTTTTTTGACTGGGACAATTCTGGCACAATATGGAGATTCGCTCTCTTTAATGATACCTCTTGTCAGGAAATCGTCTATGATTTTCTGGATTTTCTGGCGCTCTGACCAGGCCACCCTTCTTGGCGCGTATGCGTATACTGAATCATCTTTCAGCTTAACATGCACAACAAAATCATCTTCCACTATGGGGACCTTAGTGTTTTCGACTTCTTGAATAACTGATATTAACTCGTTTTTCGCGGAATTAAAATCAACTTGACATTTTCTAACATTGTGTCGGATTGTTCGTTATCTTTTCCTGTAGCTTGTACAGATGCTATTTTGGAGAACAATTTGACTCTTTCGTCGCACTCTTTTAACGACGGGTTTATCGTAACAACAATTTTATGTTTTATTATGAAATCACAACCGATTATAACATCGACTGATAAGGACTTGTCATCAAGTACGTGAAATTTAATTGGACTGGTTACCTTTGGCAATAATTCGAGTTTAATTGTGGAGTCTATGCTACCCTTAATCCTAATCGGTGTATCATTGACCGCTTTGTATGAACTAACTGGGTTCAAAATCAAATCACTTGGGAAAAATTTTGCGAATGCTGACAATGAAATAAAGGAAATAGGACTACCTGTATCTAGTAACCTGTATCTAGTAACGCGGTAGAATTTCATGAAAGATTATTAATATTTGTTACCTTAAGAATGTTGCTACTAGTAACTATTTCATTCGAGTTTTCTTGCACGAACGCTACTCGGTTTGTTTTGTGTGAGGCAACGTCGGCGGCTGGTGTCTCTACGACGGTGGCGACTGGTGTACTCATGGCACTCGTAGACGTCGGCTTGGCTAACTGCTCTCTCCTCTTCAGCTTACGACACTTTTCTCGTGTATGACCCTTGAGCTTGCAGTATGAACAGAAGTGATCTTTTCCCTCTTTTTGGGGTTGATCCTTGACCGGAGACTCTTGTGGTGATGTCTTCTCGGCTTTGGTCTTGACATATTTGTCTGATTTGGGAAACTTGGGTTTGAACGTTGGAGACTTTCTCGTCTCACGTACCGTTGCGGCAACATTGTTCATTTTTCCTATAAACTCTTCGACTGTTGTCGTTTGCAAGGCGGCTGCTGTGGTTTGTAAATGCGTGTCCACGATACCGTCTATAAGACAATGTATGATACTGTCTTCGTCCAAATTAGCATTTTGTAATATCGCGATTTTGTCGGTCGCATATTCGTGAAAGGTTTCTTTGTATAAGATCCACTTCCTAGCACTAGCTATTCGCATTACCGTAACAAATGGCACTTTTCTTTTGAACCGACGGACGATGGAGGTTTTAAAGGCGTCCCATGACAAGCTGACGGCTTCTGAACTAGAGTCCAACCATTTTTTTGCAGATTTTTGCAACCGTAAAGAAGCTGCTGATAGCATAGCTATCTGTGGTAATCCGTGGGCTGTGGCGATGCTTTCTACTCTCCGAATCCAAAGCTATATGTTTTCTTCTTCTGTACCACTGAAAACGGGTATTTGCGATGCCAAAAATTTAGAGGCGTTTGTTGACATTGATGAGAACGCTGAAGCTTGCGAACTGGAGCTCTGCGGAGTTTGTGACGGACCTTGATTTCTTTCAAGCCGTTCGAGTAATTTATTTACTGTTTCCTGGTGATGCAGGTTTTGTTCTTGCATCATCTCGTGGTGAACCCTATTTTGAGCTTGTTGCACCGTATTCTGTTGTATGATTAAATCGCACAATTTATTGACAACATCTGAGGAGCCTAACACGATTGGTGGCGTATTTCTGCCAGCCAATGTGTGCGGTATCGTAGGCTCTGCCTCCTGTCGCTCTTGTGGCAACAAAAGTGAGTCCTCCTCCTGCTGTGTAAACGCGGGCTGTGAGGCTTGTGGTGGATCTTCACCGGGCTGTCCCTGTGGTGAGGAAGGTCGTGATGTCGCTGCTCTTATCGGCGTTGACGATCCGATCGCATTCTCCATGTTCGTAACAATGCTGGATGTCGACTCGGTCCCAGCTCTCAGCCTCTTTTCTCCCCATTTTTCGAGAAGCATGTCTATGCATAATTCCCTTGTTTCTGGAATCTGCATACAATCTAATTTTTGCAGCTCTTCCTGAAGACGCGATAAGGTGAAAGCGTCGAACTGTTTGCGTTGCATCACCTTGTCGTTGTACCAATATGGCGGTGGAACTTTCCAGAGAAGACGCGCCGTGGATGCGTGGTCCAAAATGGCGTCGGAAAATTCCGATCACGCGGTGAGCTGATGCAATATGGCGTCACTCACGGACAATGAAATACGCGAAATGCAATGTTCAATTATGCGGAAACGCGTGAAAAATATTTCTTCTTACGTTAACCGGTACCAGAAAGATGCCGGGCAAACCGCTATTCGCGCACGAATGTCTATGCGGCTTTTACAAATGTTCAAAAGCACGTGCCGCGCACAAGGAAGCGATAAAGCCGTTGCGCGTACGCTTCTTGGACCGGAATTACGAAATTGCCGGTTGAAACGATATCGCGTGCACAATGAGACGATTGCGTCGTTGCACGGATATTCGTGTAGACCGTTATCGCGCGCACAACGAAGCGATGAAGCCGTTGCGCGGATGCACGGGTGTCTGCGTGATGCACAAAGAGACGCGAGGCCGTTGCATACGCTTTGAATATATATATCGCGCACAGAGAGACACGAATGTCGTTACGCGACTTATAAGAACCGAAAACCGAAGGAATCCGGGTGAACCGTTGTCGCACGCACAAAGAAGCACAAATACCGTTGCGTGGGCACACGGGTGAACCGATATCACGCGCACAAAGAAGCACGAGGCCGTTGCGTGGATGTTCGGGTAATACGTTGTGCACAAAGAAGCGCGAAGCCGTTGCACAAACTTTTATATGTATCGCGCACAAAGAAGCACAAATGCCGTTGCGCGACTCGAGAGAATGGCGAATTTCACTCGAACGAAACTGGGCCCGTTGCGGGTGCCAGGTAAACCGAATATTACTCGGCGTATATATGAACGTACACGAGGACGTTCACTTCCCGGGTAAACTGGGAAGGGACAAGGAATCCTCAGGACGTTGCTGTAGGAAATCTCTGGAACACGAGGTGGATACTTCCGGAAGGCACGATGCACGAGGCGCGATCGCGTGGTGAGCGATGCGTGTAGAATCCTCGCAAAGACACGTGGCTGGAAACCTGCGTTAATACAAGGCCTCGATCCCACTTCTGATGCTGTAAGGACGTTGTAGTCCGCCGCAGGTTAGATCCGCGGGCGCGAACCAGGTCTCGGGTGGTGTCAGGATAGGAAGCGGTGTCCGGGAAGTAGTGAACAGACCCTCGGTTGATATAACAAAGACTTATTTATTCGCGAGCTATACAGCGATGTTAACGCGACTATGGTCGGATGGATAAGACCTGCGTAGCCGTTGCTACCGGTACGCACTTGGGGTATATGCGCGCCACCTACTCATACAAATCAGCCAATGGCCGCTCAGGGCGTCGCTGGGGTGGTTACGCGAAGCGCTGGTGTCGATCGGGCGCGAGGCGCGCAAGAGCGGAGCGCCGCGGTGGCGTTGCACTCTCTAACGTGGGAAGCGCGGGAAATTCAAACGCTGGGCGCGACCCACTCTTACGTTTACATACGCAACAACAATGTAAATATAATGACATTTTAGTGCATATAAATATAGTTACAGAATATATTTAAGATGATCCCAGAATGTTTTGTGCAACTTGAGTTAGGTTAGGTTAAGTTAGTTTTTCGTCGTCGCTTACTGAGTATAAATAATAGTAACATCTTTATCAAAACTTACTTTTGAGTTTTAATAGAAGCAACTGTATTCAACAGAAAGTATAAATGGTATATATCGCCAATAATTAATTAACGAGAAAATGCTTTCTATTGCTACACTGGCTTGCAGTGGCTGTACTGGGCTGAACTATAGTTCAAGAAGTGCAATATTATTGTATATATACATATTGAAGCGTGAAAAACTGATATATGCATATCTGATAAAGGATTCAAAAATAAGTTTACAAGTAAAATAGTTAATTTTTAAAATAATTTAGGACGTTATAACAAATCTATATATATAAAGACAAATGTCCTGACTGACTGACTCACTCATCAACGCCCAGCCCAAACCCCTGAACCTAGAAACATGAAATTCGAGGGGTGTATTCCTCTCATGACGTAAGCACCCACTAAGAAGGGATTTTTAAAAATTCGGCCTTTAAGAGTGTGAAAAGGGTTAAAATGTATTTTTACGGATTTGTCAATATCTCTTAGGCCCGGTGAGATATCGACTTGGTTCTTGCTTATGAAGGTCACCCATACAAATGCTCAAAAACATATTTCAGGATTTTGCCCTAATCAACCTCTAAAGGCGCAAATCTAGATTCAAGGGTGAATTATAGAACCCTTCGTATCTCCTGTAAATTAATTCTTATATAATTTTTTTCGGTTTTTATACTCAGCTCAAGAATTACTTTTAAAAAAATAACTTGCTTCCTTATTCCACAATAAATTTATTAACGAAAATAGTTTTAAGGGTATGGGAGAATGGAAGAATTGCGAACATCTAAGGGAAAATTTAAATAAAGCTGACGATTATTTATCAATTATAGAAGTCTATTTCAAGTAATATTCTAGTTATTTGGCTTTAAATTACAATAATATTTATAAATTTTCAACATGAACAATTTTAAACAAAAAGCAAAACTTTGCCATTCGGAGTTACCCGCCGCACGCGGGGCAATGCCGAATCGTAGCTAGGGTAATTACGAACGGGTTTTGCTTATTGTTTAAAATTATAATTTATGTTGATAATCTGCCTTGAAAGAATCTAAGTAATATCTTTACCTTGAAAAAATCAAAGTAATCAAGAGACACGGTAGTGCCTCGCGCCAAGTACGCGCAAAGCGAGACCGCCGTGGCTCTATTAACGCGACGCAACGAGTTGCGAGTACCCGAGATTTTGAGATCTCGATAACTAGCGAACGGATTAAGTTCCAACTAGGCTTAATGGATAGCTTGGACCAAATTCGTATAATAAAAGTGTTTTTATGTTTCCGCTACATGCCCTACAAGCGGAGATATTGCGATGCAAAACTCGAAGCTGAAAATTTACAATTAAGAAACGTCGTTCTCCGTTTGCTGTGTTCGCCACCGCGGCCCCCTTCGCATCCCCCTTCCCAACCCTGTACAGAGTGGACCTTGCTTTAACTTAAAAAGCATACTTTTCATATACCAACTATTCTCTGCTTTAACAAATTATTTCTGCTACAGATATTAAGCGTCGAAGTTAACAAAGCAGAAATAATTTGTTAAAGCAGAGAATAGTTGGTATATAAAAAGTACATATTTATATAAAAACTATTCATTGTACATATAAATATGTACTTTTCATATACCAACTATTCTCTGCTTTAACAAATTATTTCTGTTTCGTTAACTTCGACGCTTAATATCTGTACAGCACATTCTCTGCTATAATAAAAAGACTGTTCAATATACAAACGATTCGCTGCTTTAAATAACTTTCCTTCGTTTATACATCGTCAAATATAACTTTGACACTCGGATTACCACATTCTTTGACGCAACGGCTGAAATCGATTTTGACTCCAATAAACTTTCGTTTGATTGCAATGAACAATATTATCTCATGACATGATAAAGGTGAATTAAAATTATGTTAGTGTTTGTTCGTACTTTGGCTCCAATTCTATCGCTTCAGATTTAAATTTCTTCATCGTATTGTTCATTTCCTCTATTGTCTATGTACTAACTGATGTCTACAATAGGGCGAGAAGTCCTCCGGGGCGAAGCCCGGGTAACCAGCTAGTTATAAATAAATTTGTAGTTAAAAATAATAACATATATATTTCAGATAGCAAGATGACGTCTTAATGACGTATTGTTAACGTTAGAGATGTCATTATGTCATTTGACGTCAATCTGCTACATATATGTATATTAATATAATTTATATTGTAGATATAATTTACAAAAACTTAATTTTATTCATCAAATTTGTTTGTAAAGTTCAGTAACAACTATTGACGTTCTTATATATTTTAATTATTTTACAAAAAATTTACTTATAAAAATGACTTAAAAATCACGATATGACGTTTCTTGTACGACGTCATTAAGACGTCATAAAACAAACGTTTTTAATTCGGTATTATTTGGTCATCTGACGTCATTGGACCAGTAATGACCAGTTTTGACGTCATTTTGACGTAGGTATGCTACCTGAAATTCGACTTATTACTAGACGTGAGAAACCCAAAATGGGCAAGGTTCTTTTAGGAGTATGTAGTACTCGTGAAAACAAACCGAAAAGTCTTAATAAGCCTTACTCCAAAAACACGCGGTTTTGCAATCTGTAAAGAGCCTTTTTAGCTCTTCTGATCCTTCTGTCTAGATGGAAAGGTCCAAAAAATCATTATTTATTTAAAAAATACACACATACACAGAATGTTATGAAAAATTGTACATTTGGGACAAGTCCGTTTTATACAACATATTTGCCTAAACTCACAAAACAATCGTAGAAAAATAAAATAAGACTTTATTAATTAAACATGTAATATCTTCAAAAGTGTTGTTTTTTAGGATTAAGTTTGTCTTAACAATGTACTTGACTTATTAAATTGATTCTATTCTTGAGCAGTTAATTTTTTGTTTAATGATGTATATACATTTAAATAATTTTTATGTATTTAGCGTATAATTTTTTATTGTTGTATGGTTTTTTATGAGATTTTTAAATAATTTTTGTAAACAATGTATGATTAAAGTCTTTTAAAACTTAAAACATTTGACAAAGCCAAAATCATTAGGATTGAATTCTTTTTTCTAAAGTTTTACTTTATCTTATACATATTTCATGTTTTATTTCAATTTATAGCATGAGTTATATATAAATTATCTAATTATATTTTAGAATTTGGTGATTAGTATCGAGAAGTTTGCAAAAGTCTCAAAGAGTTACGAAAAAATCGTTCTACAGAAATACATAAATCGCTACGTCATGTTCATTTCGACTGTTGCGACTTCCTTTATAGTAGCAGGAATTACTGTCATTTGCGCTCCTCTATTTTCACCTTTGGAATTTCCCGTAGACGTGTGGTATCCGTTTTCAACAAAACCACCATTTCAAAAATTTATTCTCTACGTTATGCAAATATTTTCAACTGCACATACTGTATCCTGTTTTGGTGTGGATGTCATGATTACCGTTATCTTATTTTATTCTTCAGCTAAAATTGAGATATTAGCTTCCGAAGTACAGCACGCTACTAATGAGATTCATATAATATCATGTATCAGAAAACATCAAGAAATAATAAGGTAAGTAATAAAAATATATTTTTTAAATTTTTTACAGAGCAGATTTACGTTTATCAGTTATTCCCAATTGAAGGTATCAACTGATCGTTGCACATGACGAAACACGTACACACATGCAAAAGCACGCTCTCTCTCTCTCTCTCTCTCTAAATCCCCCTCTCTCTCTTCCCCCTGTATATATTTATACCTAGGTTTTATTTAATATGACGTACATATAATTGTATTAATAAGATCGTATTGAGCTATGTTGGGACGTGTTGGAGTATATTGAAATGTTTTGGGTTGGGGTATGGATGGGAGAGTAGGGGTGGGTGGTAATGTGTTTGGGTGAGTAAGAGTGTGTTGGGCTATATTGAGACGTGTCGGAGTCTTAGACGTTTACAATCTTAGACGTTTTTAATCCTTTTCACCACAGATTACAATTTGCAGTGGAATAGGACAAGACAAACGCATTAATTCTTTAGATACTACCGTAAAGATCAACAACAGGATTATTGAGTTTAAGGGAATCCTAAAACCGTCTGTACTACCGATTAAACGCGATTTTCTTTTGAAGCACTAATCTTTTCATTGGCTTTACAGAATAAAAAATTCTTTTCCAAAGTTAAAGTATGTGCACTAATGCTGGGCCCGTCGAACGATTTCATGCCGAGAACGAAAATAATTTCAGAAATGCAGATTTTCGTTACCTATTCGAACGTCAACTCATGACAACATTTGCTTCATATAAAAATTCTACAATTTGTTGGTACAAAATGAGACCCACGGGCCCAGCAGATAACATGAAGAAATAACATACCGTTCTCAGAATTAGGCTCAGACATCTAACAAAAATAAACATGCATAATCTAGGCAATTGAGAGCCAGTCGCTGGGTGGTCGAGCGGTAATAACGAGTCATTAACGGTCTAACAAATGACTTAATATACTAATAATACATGGAAATTTACAAACGTTTCGGTTCTCTTTCGAACCTTCTTCAGTGTATAATACAAAAAATATTTAAATCTATAGAAGTAAAGCTGACATTGCTGATGACGTTTCTGTGTGTTCTATAGGAGTGCGGATGTCACGCTTCGTGAATTTACTGTTGCCTGACAGTCATGTTAATGCACTTCTTCGACATCTGCGCTCCATCCATCGTGTTAAGCCCGTATCAGACTACGGATTGGGGTTGAGATTGGATTGAAATTTGACCAATTAGAATAGAAAAAATTGATCTCAAGGAGTGAACTTTGCTCTGGATTGCTCAAATTTCAATCCAATTTCAATCCCAATTCGTAGTCTGATACGGGCGTTAGTCAAATATAGTCGGTGCGTCCGTTCTGGACGAGCGCAAGTAATAAAGTGGTAAAGCTAACGCCTGGCTCTCAGGTCTAGATTATGTGTGTTTATTTATTTCGAGAGCTTCAAAATTTGTTTTATTTATCTTCTAACAAAAATGTTTAATGCTTCAAAAGATTATATAACCTATAACCTTGTCTATCCTTGTCTATCTTTTTGTCTAAACAAGGACAGATATAGGCCGGTAACATAGAAAACGTCGAAATTATCGGCACCCCAGAAAAAATGGGTATTGATGTGGTCATATATAAAAATATATTCTTGCGCCCGCACTGAGTCGCCCGGTACATCGAGTCGCGTCTCATGACAACGGATCTGTTTGGCTGTTGTTTAACAACGCCTGTCAGATTTGGAGCTGAGCCGTCAAGCCGAACGGACGTGCTCGCGGCACCTAGATTCTGTATCTTATTGAATAAAGCCATAAGAAAGTCTTGTAATCCTGCGTCTTCTTTCCGCCGCGAATTCGGGAGTGCGCGAAGCGTCCGATTTCCCGGCGAGCGCAACATGTTTGGGGATCGTCCGGGATCGGACGAGCGACCGCGAATCGGACGAGCGACGACTCAGACGAAAGGCAGAGAAGGCTGCGAAGATTACTACAAGGAAAAGGGTAAACCCCTGCGACGACGGAGACGGCGATTCTACAAACCGTCCTCTAGGAGATGCGACAGTTGCGCGAGGAGCAAGCCCGAAGAGAGGAGGAGCACGCCGCGACGCTGCGCCAATACGAGGAGGAGTTTTGGCGGCTGCAGGACATAATTCAACTGGTCGAGACACTGCCCCGGTAGATTGTCGGGACGACAATCTTGGAAAAGGGGGGCAGTGTTGCGCCCGCACTGAGTCGTCCGGTACATCGAGTCGCATCCCATGACAACGGGTCTGTTGTTAAACACGCCTGTCAGATTTGGAGCTGAGCCGTCATGCCGAACGGACGTGCTCGCGGCACCTAGATTCTGTATCTTATTGAATAAAGCCATAAGAGAGTCTTATAATCCTGCGTCTTCTTTCCGCCGCGAATTTGGGAGTGCGCGAAGCGTCCGATTCCCCGGCGAGCGCAACATGTTTGGGGATCGTTCGGGATCGGACGAGCGACCGCGAATCGGACGAGCGACGACTCAGACGAAAGGCAGAGAAGGCTGCGAAGATTACTACAAGGAAAAGGGTAAACCCCTGCGACGACGGAGACGGCGATTCTACAAACCGTCCTCTAGGAGATGCGACAGTTGCGCGAGGAGCAAGCCCGAAGAGAGGAGGAGCACGCCGCGACGCTGCGCCAATACGAGGAGGAGTTTTGGCGGCTGCAGGACATAATTCAACTGGTCGAGACACTGCCCCGGTAGATTGTCGGGACGACAATCTTGGAAAAGGGGGGGCAGTGTTGCGCCCGCACTGAGTCGTCCGGTACATCGAGTCGCATCCCATGACAACGGGTCTGTTTGGCTGTTGTTAAACACGCCTGTCAGATTTGGAGCTGAGCCGTCATGCCGAACAAACGTGCTCGCGGCACCTAGATTCTGTATCTTATTGAATAAAGCCATAAGAGGGTCTTGTAATCCTGCGTCTTCTTTCCGCCGCGAATTTGGGAGTGCGCGAAGCGTCCGATTCCCCGGCGAGCGCAACATGTTTGGGGATCGTTCGGGATCGGACGAGTGACGACTCAGACGAAAGGCAGAGAAGGCTGCAAAAATTACTACAAGGAAAAGGGTAAACCCCTGCGACGACGGAGACGGCGATTCTACAAACCGTCCTCTAGGAGATGCGACAGTTACGCGAGGTGCAAGCCCGAAGAGAGGAGGAGCACGCCGCGACGCTGCGCCAATACGAGGAGGAGTTTTGGCGGATGCAGGACATAATTCAACTGGTCGAGACACTGCCCCGGTAGATTGTCGGGACGACAATCTTGGAGAAGGGGGGCAGTGTTGCGCCCGCACTGAGTCGTCCGGTACATCGAGTCGCATCCCATGACAACGGGTCTGTTTGGCTGTTGTTAAACACGCCTGTCAAATTTGGAGCTGAGCCGTCATGCCGAACGGACGTGCTCGCGGCACCTAGATTCTGTATCTTATTGAATAAAGCCATAAGAGAGTCTTGTAATCCTGCGTCTTCTTTCCGCCGCAAATTCGGGTGTGCGCGAAACGCACCGATTGACCGAAGCGTCCCGATTGACGATTAGTGACGCGCTTTAAAAGTATTTAATTGTTTAAAGCGCGTCACTAACCTATATAGGTTAGTTCGGGACGGTGGTCAATCGAGGCGGTGGTCAATCGGGACCGTGGTCAATCGGGAGGGTGGTCAATCGGGACCGTGGTGAATCGGGACCGTGGTCAATATTAACGTGGTCAAACGCAACGTGGTCAATTTCAACGTGGTCAATCTCAACGTGGTCAATAGGGACAGTGGTCAATCGGGACTGTGGTAAATCGGGACGGTGGTCAATCGGGACGCTCCCGAGAAAACAATTATAGCGAGTGACATCGCATAAATGAACACTAACACTAAACATATGTATATGTCAAAACAGTTTTTTTTTCCCAAATTTATATACACATAATACAAAATAAAAAATGATTACGTTATATATCGTTGAAACGTAAAGTTTTTTTTACAAATATCTTTCGTATCTTGTAGGAATCACAAGTCACTCCTGCCGTTCGGTCCACCATTCGTATAACTTGCAGACATTTTCCATGGCGCAGTTTCTCGTATGACGCGAGCAGCAAAAAGGCCTGGCCGCGGTCAGCGTCTGCAGACTACCGATGTCCTTGTAATTGGCACCGATCGTCTTGATTGTGACATCAACGTCAACCGTGTCCCCGATGAGCTCTCGCAGCCATTTTTTCTTCTCCTTTCCCTTTAAGTACACAATTGGAGTGGAAGAGGAAGGGGAAGAAAGGACTTCCTCAACTTCAAGTTTCCCGCACACGGCCTCTCGGATGATCGTCTTAGCGTGACAGTACTCCGTGTCGCCGTCGTTTCATCCAAGGCCGTGGTGATTCTGCGTCAGCCACCTCGCTTGAGTTTTTTCCGCTCTCGTCATGATGTGCCAGACCCTCGGTTGATAGAAAACATGGTGTGTAAGCACGGTCCCTTTTCTCAATACCGCAACCTTTTTAACTAAAAACTTTTCGCCAACAATAAATCCTTGTAAATCAGCGAATGCCAGTACGTCCAACATAGTTGCAATCTCATGAGCGACTGATAAATGAATTTACTGTCGCTACACAATCTTGCGCACGATGTTAGTCATCAGATTATATTCCACCACACGGTCGTGAATAATAAGACAGTAGGCCGTTGTATTGTAGGACGTCCACGGTTGCGCTTTTTATCGACTCATTCTATCGGGAACAGTCCTTCACCACGAACGGGCCCCATTCCTTGAAATTGGTCAGCGACAGGAGTACCTCGTCGCGTACGCTTCCGTAATACTACTTTCGAAATTTCTCATACATGTCATAGAGTATGGCGATTCTACGTTTATCAAAATCCAAATTTATATCATCGTATAGGTAAAATTCAGAATTGAGATACAACTTTACATTCGTAAGATTGCCGCTGTCAAAAACGGAGGCATTTTTAAATATGTTGTTAATTCTTCCAGATTTCAGCGCGAAAATGATTGCTTGACCGTGGTCTGCAGCAAAGGGTACTCGTACAGATTCCACGAGCGAAAACTCATGCTCAGATAACGTCCGCTCTCCAACGTTCGCGAAAGGGACAATTTATTGACATCGTTCAACATCACGTGTGGCATTCTCCATTGCAGCTTCGACAGAGTGATCTTGGGATCCTTGTTATAATTCCGCAAACGTATGAGAATAAGTTCGTGTCGCGCGTTTATCACCACGCGCCTGTTATTCTCGTAAAAACCGAGAAGCGTGTCGAGAGGTACGCAAAAGTTGAACTCGCCGATTCTGGTCCTCGGAGCATTTTTACCCGTAACGCCAAGGTCCCATCCAGCGTTCTGCAGTTTTTTGCCTCTCTCGGCGGTCAGCGACACAAAGTTCTTAATCGAGCTGGTTATTCCGACGTTTCTATTCCTGTCAATCTCGACGCCATTGAGCTCGTAGCGAATCTTATCAAACATAAAAGTCACGCAGTTGTTATCTATTCGCGTCTCCGAGGTATTTTCCGCAATGTCGTCGGAAAGCGTCCCCTCGACGTAGAGAAAACTCTCGCAGGGTAACGTGTACAGATCCTGCAGCTGTATCGGTATGCGTATCTCGTCACTGTATCCGAGCGTGGTGTTGGCGTACGGATTGTACGTGTGAGTTTCAATCTTGACAATGCGCTCGTCGAAGATTGGCTCACCACCGATGCTCTGAATGTCAGCCATGACGATTGTTTCGCAGGACGATACCCAAGGATCGCAGAAAGGCAACGTTCTCGACGCTCAGCTCGTTCCTCTTTTCTCACCTCCTCCTCTCGCTCCTCGCGCCAAAGATAACGTTGGTGGCTCAACGACAGCGACAGCATATGCGCATTTACTTTCTCTCGCGGACGACTCGTTCAGAACGAGCATCTGTCACACACACATATATATCTATCCTCTGCATCGCACGTGCAGTCGAAGCGTTATCTCCTCGCCGCGAAAATCGATCGGTCGCCCGTTCTGATCCACCACGCGCACCGTAATGTCGGTGACACTCCGCGCGATGATTGGGAGATAAATAAACTGCGTCGGCGTCTCCGACAGTTTATATCTTGGTGGAACGTTCGGCGCGAATTCGTGTATTGTGTGCACCAGCCTACCGTTGCTGTAAGTCCCCGTGGTAAGATTGCATTTCACGCGAATGATGTTTACGTCGGCTCATCGGACGCGTACCACCTGTTTGGCTTGAGTACGCGATTCGTCGAACAACCCAGCAGAGAACCGATGTTGCTCGGTTTGATAAAGTTTACTATGTAGGCGCACTTAATCTCACTTCTCATGGTGTTCTCGTTGGCGCGAAGAATTATCGAACGTTCACCCCCCTTTTCTTTTTCGTTATCATATATGTAATCCTGGTCGTCATTGTCCTCGCTCGGGTACACGTCGGGCGTAGCCGTCGACGGTTCCGCGCCGATAATCACCGTCGCTCAGATCCAGAGCGGGAAAGTAGTTCGCCGCGAGAACGCTGCTTCTCCCGGTCAACGTAAGTGTCAATGACATGACATGATGACAACGAACGATCGCCTATTCGGCAAAGCGTCTCCAATCGATCTCTCGAAGAAACCACAGACACAGCTGACCGCAGATACTTCAATCGAAAGTCTGATACGAACGATAGTTGTACGCGATATTCACCTCGTTTCCGAGATATCGCACGAGTTCCCACGGTGGACGAAGGTTACCGAAACCGTCGAAGTAAATCGCATTGTTTGTTTTCTTGGCGTAGGCGACCCAGTGCGTGCCCGAACCAGCGGCGTTGTCGAGATTTACAATACCGCTCTCATCGTGACGCACTCTCGTCGGCAGCGCGTTACGCATAAACACGCCTCTGAAGAAGGGTATGCGCAAACGGCGCGCGGAGCGACTCAATTGCTTGTTCGTCGTAAGACCAGACAATGGTAGATCAAATGCGGTTAACGTTTCCTTCCACGAGATTTTCTTTTTACATCTTAACGACGAAGGTTTTTCTTCTGATCGTCCTTACGCCGCCATCGCTACGTTTATACGGCGTGAGATACAATCCACGACCTTCTGTCGCACGATTGTGACGCTGTAACTCCTTGAGTTGACGTCGAGCGGCACTGCTGTCGTTCACCGCTTTCGCTACACCGGCCGCTCCACCGATCAGAGATCCGAGCGCTCCCAGCATCGGCAAAAGTGGTAAAAAACCTCCGCGTTTCGCCGCGGAAAGTACCCTACTCCTTCTCGTCGTCGTCGTCGTCGCGGTCCTTCTCCTCCTCGTTCTTCGCGCGCTCATACCCATACCTAACCTTGTTTTTAATTTCATGGCAGCCCATATGGCGGTTGCAGCGGCTTTCTCGCCGAGAGTCGAGTCACTTGCTGTTACGCGCTCGCGCGCTCTCTCAGCGAGCGCTCGATCAGCTGCGTGTCGATCAACGAGATCGTTGCTTCGCGAATAGGCAATGTCGTACTCGCGACACGCCGCGTCCAACGGATTAACACCTCGATCTCCGCGCGCTAGCCGCTTCGCGATACCGGGCCCGCAGAACTGATAGCCGGGTACATGTAGCTCGAAAGGAAGCCTTGTTTAACAGTCCACCGCCGATATCACTACTGTGCGTCGCGCGCGGCATCCAACGCAATCCTTGATGAGTGGCGGTGGACCGTCTATGTGCGACTGATGCCACGGTCAATTGTAATGTTCCAGGCACACGCGGCAACTCTGCACCTCGGGATCCGCTCTCAGATGATTTGACAGTTTGCTCCACAGTCGTTCAACACAATCGGGAAAGATGCGCAGCAGGACGATCTTCGGCACGTATTGCAGCTGTTCGGCGGTCAGTTCGAAATTATCGTGCTTATCCGTCAACAGGATAAACATCGCAATTGTCACGCGAATCGATCGACGATTCGCGGTACAAGTGTAAAAACGAGTGTGCACGCACGCGCGCGATACGGAAAAATGAGATTCGTGCGACAGCCGCTGACAATAGGAGTGTCAAATCTCGACCGCAAAACGCGACTGACATCGGGCGGAGCGGTTCGAGAGGCGCAACGACACGGCCCGCTGTTACCGAGCGCGATACGCTGCATCATCTGTAGCCCCTCCAATTGCGGCAAAACGAACGTTCTAATGAGTTTGCTATCCACACGGGGTGCGTTTCGAGAACGTGTACGTGTGCTCGAAATCCTTGCAGCAGCCAAAGTATCGATATCTTGAAAAGCTACTCGAATCGATAGACGAGATCGGTTGTCATGCGTTCACCGATAATCGTGACGTCATACCACCGAACGAAGCCCTACCCGATTCGATATTCGTGTTCGACGACGTGATCTGCGACCGACAAGACGCGATCAAAGAATACTTTGCAATGGGTCGACATTCGGATGTCGATTGTTTCTATTTCTGTCAGACGTACGCCAAGATACCGAAACATCTCATACGCGACAACGCGAATCTGCTAATCCTATTCAGACAGGACGGTACCAATTTGAAACACGTGTACAACGATCACGTGAACACCGATATGCCGTATGAGGATTTTTACGCATTATGTCGCGAATGTTGGCAACGCAAATATCGCTTCCTGGTAATAGACAAATATAGCGCGCTACGCAACGGCAGATACAGACGTGGCTTCACCGACTTCGCCGTGCTGTAGGTCGATCAGTCGGTAACAATGAGCAGCGCGAAAATAACCTCGAAGGACACCGCCGAGCGGGAGAGAACCGCGAAAGAGATCGCCAAGACGCGCGGCTCGATTCGCAAAAAATACAGAGCGTTGAAAACCGGCAAGATAGAGAGCGAGATCGCTCTCGAAAGGCAATTCAAGCCGATCGTCGATCCACTGAAGCAGATCGCCGAACGCGGAGGCGAGCCCGAGAACGACGGCGACTCAAGAGGTATCGTCGTTAAGAAGAAGCGCGAGGATAGCGACGACGATGGAGAAATCGCGCGGGAAACTAAGCCTAAAAAGAAACGATCGAGCACCGCGTCAGACATGCTCGCGATTCGTTCCACACCTCTGGAACCGCGGAGGTTGTCGAGCGTCGCTTCGGACACGCTCGCGATTCGATCCAGCACGCCTCTGGAACGGCGGAAGTTGTCGTTGAGGGAGGAAGACGTCTTCCAGTCG
The DNA here is from genome assembly GCA_035220615.1 of Leptothorax acervorum. Taxonomy (NCBI): domain Eukaryota; kingdom Metazoa; phylum Arthropoda; class Insecta; order Hymenoptera; family Formicidae; genus Leptothorax; species Leptothorax acervorum. Next base: position 90,946 of record JASTWQ010000417.1, read on the forward strand.
CCGCAACCTTCTCTCGAAACTTCCATCAGAGAGGCTCTGCAAACGCCGGAGGGATGCGAGGATTTGCAAAAAAGTAATTTAGGACCCTTGGGGAAGAAATACGTGTACGCTTTTTTCTTCGGCGGGGACATAATCGATCACGTTTGCGGCGTGTACGTCACGAACGATGGCCCGATGCTCGACGACAAACGGTTCGAGATGCTCGCGGACGATTCCGTGATCGTGGACGGGGTGACGTACAAGGGCACGCCCGGCTTGTACGAATTGATCTTCAAGAGACACCCCGATGACGCAATCTACACCAAGGATGACCTACACAAATATAGAAGTCTACTGATGGCGACAAACGCTCATAAACGCGGTCATAAAGCTGAAAATCCTATCAAGGGTAACAAGGGGCACAAGTACGTATACATCATCGCTCCGCTCGTGACCCGCGCCAGAATCGGCAGCGCTAGATAGGGCGCCGGCGTGACCAACCTACCGTCGACCATGAGATTGAATCACAACAAGATAGATTACGTTCACTGGGACGATTCCAACGAATTGGTAAATTGTCTTCGATTGCTCGACGCCTCGCATCGAGCTGGCAACAACGCTCACGACAATGAGATCGTATCGATAATCGAGGAGCTTCGCGAAGCGGGATTGGTTATAAATTGAAGCGCCACGTCGAACGCAACGGCAGTACGATTTTCGATGTCGGTGAACAAGTTTGGAATGTCTGTGGATAGAGACGACGGAAGGTCGCGAGCATCGTCAATCGAATCTCTACGAAGCTACGTGCGCGACAGCGCGCTCTGTCTGAACGACGATTCCTACGACGCGAGGGAGCGCAAGATACGACGTCTAGCCGCACCGGAGGTCGACACCGACGCTGCGAACAGGAGCTACGTCGAGCTGGCGCTTCAAGATCTGCGAAGCGATATCGAAAAGTTTCGCGAGAACACCGCGAGCTCGCTCTCAATGGTGAAGAACGAAATGGACAAAACCGTGACCGACAAACTGAACGAATTACGAGATACATTACAAAAATTTCAAAACGACATCAAAGAATTAACGAGTAAAAAAACGGTGACGCAAGAATCGTTCGACGAGACAGTGAGAAGTTAACGGACGGCATTCGCAAGCAAACGGAGAACATTCGCAAGCTAACGAAGGACATTCGCAATGCCCGCGAGTTTAAAAAGGTGACGAGCGATCGCGACGTGGAACAGGCAAGACTGAGCGAAATTGTCGGTCTTCTCGACTCGGGCAAGAAGAGCTCTTCCTCCTCGACGTAATCAGAACACACACGTGAACTTGCCGTTATTGTTTTTTAAATCGAAAAGAAAGAAAAAAGAAGCGTGATAATGAGCGTCGAGAAACGAAGACTCGTGAAGGAACTGCACGCGCCGGCTCGAAAAAACTTTCCGCGGCGCACAGTGGCCAGAATTAAAAAAAGCTGGCCAAAATATGAAGGCGTTATTCAATTTAAATGAAAATTGGTATACTAAGGTTTTCGAGGTCGCTGATTACGAATAATAAGTTAAAATTACGAAAAATAAAATGGCGGATCTAATATGGCGACTGAAACTACTTTTTTGGATTGAATATGCATGAAAGTCGGTACTAAACTTTTTAAAAGAACATTTTATAAATTATAAATTAAATAATTAAACCAACATAAGATAATGATAGTTTGTAATCGATAGAATAAAATTGAAAAAAAAAACCGAAAACACTCTTTTAATCCACATAATGTCAAATTGAATTGTGTTAATAGTAGTAGTAGATACTTTATTTACCCCAAAGGGGCCTTAAAGGACGTTTTTGTGGAACGTACCCAAACCATTACATCCGTAAAGTAATCCCCTCTAAAAATCCTGGCCATTGGCGACCTTACAAACTATTTCCCCTTCCACCCTCTTAAATCCCAATACCCTCCAGTCTCCTCCGTCGCCTTCCCTCATATCTCCTCCCTCCGATTTCTCGTTTTCCTCTGGGCTCTCTTCCCCTCAGTCTCTGCAGTCCTTTGCCCGCCTGACCGTCCCTCCGTCTTTCTTCCCCTCACTCCAGCTACCAGACCCTATGTATAAAAGCAAATATCAGAGAAAATAACAGACAAGAAGGAACAAGAACCCGACGCCAGAGACAATCAGACTCCCCCAATCCCATCTTCTCATCCCTTCTTCGCCCCCCTCCGTCCATCACCATCCGGAAACTTCTCTCTTCTCTCCCTTCCTTTCCCTTTTCCTTTCCTTTTGTTCTTCTTCCTTCGTAGTTCTCCCTTTCCTTCTCAAGCTCTCGCCCATTCCTTTAGTTCCTCATCCCATCTCAGCTCCCTTCCGTTCACCCAAATCCTCCTGCTCGTCGTCACCACTGAGTTCCCCTCTCTTCTTTTCTTCTTCGCTTTATTCTCTAATCTCCATCTCATTTTCCTCTCCTCTTTTGTCAACTCCTCATCTACCGTCCCCATTTCCTTTTCAGCTCCCACCGTTTACCGAAGAGTCCTCCTTGTCTTCTTCCTCTTCCATCTCTACCAGCAACACCTCCTTTCTTCCATCGCCCCGTAACTCCAGCACACCTTTAATCTTAAGCCTCCTATCCAACGCTATTTCCGTTAACGCCTCCACAAACTCCATTCTTTCATTGGGCCCCGCGCCTTTCACTCCGCTCCATACTAATGTCCTCCTCCTTTTCCTCTCCTTTTCTCTTTCTTCAAATTCCTCTCTGTGTGCTCTTTCTCTTTCACATCTCTCTCTCTCTCTTCTCACTTCCTCTGCTTTCCTTCTTACTGCCTCCCAGACATTCCTCTTCTCCCCTGTACGACTTCTCTCCAACTGTTCTTCCTTCTTATCTTCCCATCCTATCTCTTCCATGCTGGAGCCTCTCTCCGAAATCCCTCTTCTAAATCTCACTTTCGTCTCGCCCTCCTTCTCCTCACCTCCTTGACTCCCTTCCGTACTCTCCTCTCTCCACGTCCCTCCTCTCTCACTCTCTTCCTTCCTGCATCCCTTCTTCCCTTCGCTTCTCCCTTTGTCTCGTCTCTCCCCCGACCTACTTCTCTCATCTTTCATTTTATCTTTGTCTTCTCTTAGTCGCTCTCTGTCGCCTTCTCTCCTCCGCCCTCTCTCCATCCTCACCGTTCTCCACCCCTCCCCTTCTTTCACTTCAGTCTTTGGTCTCGCCCCCCTGCACTCCTCCTCAGCCATAATTCTTCTTCCTGCCTCTTCTTTAATCTCTTCCTTCACTTCTTCTGCTCTTTCGTTACCTCGCTCCCTCTTTTTGCCATCCATCTCCCCTTGCGCGTTTCCTTCCTTCCTTCCCCCCTCCTCCTCGCTCGTCACCTCATCCCACCAGCTCCTGCCCCCTCCCCTGTCGCTCCATCCCTCTTCGCCGCATTCTCCTCCTTCACCTCGTTTTTTCTTCATCCCTAGATCTATGCAGATTTCACCTTCTTTCTCTCTCTCTTCACTCTTCCGACCTCTCTCCACCCCCCTCCGCTCTCCATTCTCGTCCATCCCTTTCTGCACTCCCCCTTCTCTACCCCGATTCTCTCCTTTCTTCTCTACCTCCGATCTCTTCAACTGCCTCTTTATCTCCCTTATTTCCTCTCTCAACTCCTCTCCCACCCGTCCTACCTCCTTCCTGAACTCCAATCCTATTCCTCTAATCTCCTTTGCCAGCTTTTCCATCCACCTCTCCATCTCGATCCTTAATCCCTCCACACCGTCCCTTCCTTCCATCTCTCGTCCTTCTCCTTGCAGATTCTCTCCACCTGTTGCTGCACAAACGAGACTGTCAATTTCGGCCTTACACACCCCTCGCCGCTCCCTTTCTTACTGGCTTTCTCTCTCCTCCGTCTCCCGGCCAGCTTGCATATTCCTTATCATATCACATGCATGTCTTACCGTTTTTCCGTTCGCTCCTCGCTTTCTGTCCGTCCTTTTACTCCCCTTCTTATACACCACCACGAGGCTTCGTACTGCTGCCGCCACTCCGCCTTCCGATTCTGTTATTACCTGCGTTTGTAAACCGCATCTCGGTGTCCCGCATGGCTGCCAACCCTGTTGTCAGCCAGCGCCGCCCCAGTCCGCGTCTATCCTCCTCTCCGCAGATCCGTCAACGCGCCACCATCTTCGCTTCGTCCACACATGTGCCGCCAAGCGGCGCGCCGCCACCGCCCGGTGAGGGGACACCATCTCCGATGCCTATACTCTACTGTGCGCCTTAGCCCCCCACCAGACGCCGCGTAACGCTCCGCCGCAGCCACGTCAGTTCTGCTCCGTGCATACAGGTATTCCTACCTCTTTCACTCCCTCTTTCCTTGTCTACATTCCTCCGAGCGCATGCTCCGCTCTCCTCTTCCGGTTTCCTCTTGCTCCGCTCCACCATCGCCTCTCCCCTCTCTCCCCTTGTTTATCTTTGCTCCGACTTAACCTCTCTTTCATCCTTCTTTCTTATCCTTCAGTGACTGCTCTTTCCATCGAACTTCATTCCTTCTCCATGCGCCCCGCTTCCTTCGATCCTTCTTTGCATCCATCACCACTTTTTATCATTCTCCTCTTGTTCCTGCTCCTCCATTCCCTTACAAATTTCTCCTTACCGAATTGTGTTAATCAAGGATGGAAACAAGCTGTTTGACAGCTGCCAAATTAAAATAAATATTTGCTTTTACATATGAAATTATCACAAAATAGGAATCTTTGGTGTATTTTAACACTACAACAATTGTTTTAAATATAAAAACATTACACTAAAACAAAAAATAACGCTATACATTACAAGAATAATTTAGCTTTTAAACGTCATTTTTCACGCTTTTTAATTCACAATTAAATAAATTGGTAATCGAGCCAGCAGGAGCCTTAAAAAAATATTAATACATATAAAGCAACAGGAGCCTTAAAAATTATATTAAAATTGATATAAATCAGACTCTGAATTGTTTATTAATACGCATGCTACTTCTCCATTTATTAAAGTATACATGAAAAAAATGCGTTCTCATATACATTGATAGTTCTTTTTTTCCATTTTCATCTTTACTCAAATTAAACAAGTCGATTAAATAATTTAGAACACGTTGCTTCCGCACATGCTCTAATTCACTTTTATTTTCTAGAATAATTGCGTGAATTTCGCGGCGACTTATATTTTCCGAATACATTGTGCTTCTATTCGTGTTAAGCTAAGACAAAGAACTAACTGTATTTAAAGCTGTAAGGCATTTTTGAGCTGTTGACAAACCATATTTACACAATTGACCTACTGCGATAAATAAACAAAAGAAGAAAAAGCTATCATCTATTGTCACTACTAATCTCATGGTTATAATATCAAGAGACACGGTAGTGTCTCGCGCCAAGTACGCGCGGAGCGAGACTGACTCTTTTACGTGATTCTACCACTGCGCGCCACCACATTATGGTTTGGTATTTTGCAAGAAGCAGCTATGAGCAGCTAATTCTTTTTTTATTATTTTCTATGCTTTTTAATCTTTGTTATGAGATAAGAAAGAATGCGTCACTCTGCGTCACACTTTTTATATTGACAATTTTATTCATATGCGTTCATAAAATTTTTAATTCTTAAACAATACATTATAAATATTAATAAAAACAGCATATTGCATTTTCTATTACATTATATGTTAGAATAAGACCTTATCAGTTGACATTCAAAGGAATTAAAAATTTATAAAATACTATATCATCGTAGGAGAGAGCGCGATGTCATAGTTGTAAAATGGTATGGAACGCGTGCATAAAATTGTCTGATTTTGAGGAAGTATTACAAAGTTGCAATGCATATTTATAAAATAATTATTGCATAAATTGGTTCACTAAACATTTGAGATAACATAATTTCATATTTGATTACTTTATTAAATACTTGAAAATTTGACTTTTGGCCAGCTTTTTTGAATTCTGGCCCACTGTGCGGCGTCGCGTCGTAGTGCGCGGCTATGACGATGTGTGGCAGGCCGACGTGGTGGAGATGCGTCCCTACGCGCGGCAAAACAAAGGCTACAACTACATATTGACGGTCAGCGACGTGCTGAGCAAATACGCATGGGCGTTACCGCTCAAGAGTAAGAGTGGAAAGGAGATGGCCGCGGCGCTGTCCAAGATATTTTGCGAGAGCGCGCGTTTCTCGAAGAATCTGCAAACAGACGAAGGAAAGGAGTTCTACAACACCGACGTACGTGAGATTCTAAAAAAACGCGACATCAATCATTACTCAACGTACTCAGTGATGAAAGCGTCAGTAGTGGAGAGATTCAATCGCACACTCAAAGAGAACATGTGGAAACTCTTCACGCTTAACGGAACGTACGAATGGGTCAACGCGTTACCGAGTCTGCTGTCGAATTACAACAACCATCGACATCGAACAATCGGAATGCGACCAGTAGACATGACACCCGCTGATAGAAGTCGCCGAGAGACTTCTATCCACGGTGTACAGTCGCACGAAGATCGCCGGCCCGGCGAAATTCAAAGTAAACGATCCGGTACGCATAAGCAAATTCAAGACAATATTCGAGAAGGGCTACACTCCAAACTGGACCACCGAGATCTTTCGCGTCGCCAAGGTACAACGGACCAATCCTGTGACGTATCTGCTAAAAGATTACCGTGGGGAAACGATAACCGGAGGATTCTACGAGTACGAGTTGCTCCGAGTATCCAATCCCGATGTCTACCTAGTGGAGAAAGTGCTGCGCAAACTTGGGGTAACCAAGTGTACGTGAAATGGTTGGAAATGGACAGTTCGCACAATTCCTGGATAAATAAGACAGCTGTATTATAATATATTTTATACTGTTATATATATTTTTATAGAAATAAAATCGTGTACATATTGCGATATACAAATATTTTTTCTCTCTCTCACTTGCGCCGATATATTATAAATGCAGTTCTTCAAAACTGATTCCTGCCTTTATGTAATAAGCGCAAGGAACAATACCGCACTCCATTTAATCTTACATTATGTTAATGTTATATAAATCTTTTTCGCAATAAATTCTAAATTCTAGATAACATCCTATTAATAATTGTTATATAAATCTGTTTCAACACTAGCTGTTCCTTATGTGTAAAATCTGTTAAACTATAAAATGTCACATTTATAAAAAATATTATAATGTACATTCTGTTGATTCGACTGTTGCTACACGCGAGACAACGAGACAAAGTAGCCCCTTGGAAACATAAAACCATCTCGCTGGGGTACAAAACGTCGATTGTAAAAAAACAAATTTGTCACAAAAGACGTTTGTACCCCAGCGAGATGGTTTTATTAAAATTTATTGAGACAAATTAGACTCGGGAAACACATACCAAAGAAACAAATAAAAGTTTCTAATTCGATGTAATCGCAAAGCCATGGGGATTAAGCGAATTGCAATACGCCATGTATCTTTTGTAACGCGAAGACCGTGACGCATGCAATTTTGAAGATTGCGATAGTGTATGACGTAACGCTTCTTATCGTACACAGTCGCGTGGAGCTTGACGGGAAAACAAACAGAAAGAATGAAAAAATGCATGATTGAAGATGAGAGCTACACCACGCTCTATCTAAAAAAAAACCTCCTTTGGTTTTTTGTCTTCCAAGGCTATTTAAACATTTTGTTACAATACATTTTTTTATTTTAAAAACGCATTAAAAAACAGCGTAGTTCTTCCCCTATATTTTTAAATAGTATTTACCACCATGAAGGCAGCGTAGTTCTTCCACCAAGGATTAATACAAAAATATAATGTGATAAAGAGAACAAACAAAAGAAATTAATAAAAAATATAATGTGATAAAGAGAACAAACAAAAAAAATATATATTATATGTATAAGAAATATCTCGCGCGTTTATTCTTTGCGCGATCCCCCTCCATTTTCCCTCACTTATATTCCGTAATGTCCCCACGGTAGAGTGTCGAAGAAATCGGGCACAACGCATCGTTTGTCGTCGTAGGGACCAAGAGCTAGCTTCAACTCGGACACGGTATACATCTCGTGCAGCTTCGAGCGCAAGCACGACTGACGTCGCGACTGCTCCGTCACGTTGAGCAGACACCGCTTGTAATCATCGAACGTTATCATTCTCTCAACCACGTTCCTCTTTACACCCTTTATCCTCTTAGTGTCGTCTTTACCAATCACCTTCAGAGCGTACATCTTCGCTCTGAGCCCTACGAACTCAGTCATTATCGCACCGTTGTTTTTATCTTTCATCAGACCGGGTATTTTCTTGTTCGCGCGCGGCATACCGTACGCATTGCCCTCGGGATAGTCACTCGTATCAAATCTCACGATATCACACCTGATATTCTCGTACGCGTCGTCGCATTCTAGGCGATATATCAAGCTATCGGTGTCCGTGTACATTAGTTTACACCTATCGCGATACAACGGTACCATGTAATTGTAATAAAATTCATACACGAGCATCTTATATATCTCTAGAATGCACATGCCCACGTAAATCGGCTTGTTGAATGTCACCTCGAGCTTGCGTAGCTCGACGGCCATCAAATCCTCCGAGAAACCGCTTCTACTGTGAAAATTCGGCTTAGCGATCATTGCCTCCGCGCCGTATACCCCGTCCCAGCGCGTGACGAGACGCACATCGACGTGCTCGCGCACGTTCTCCATTGTTTTTCCGAATACCGCGTTGTTCATCAATTTATACATATTTCTCTCAAACTCGTTATTCGCGAGAGTTCTAAATCCCGTCTTAAGTTCTATATAACTGCGAAGCCATCGAGATTGCGCGAATCGCAACACGCGATGAATCTTCGTTACGCACAACCCGTATCGCACGCATTGCTGCAAATTTCGATAATGCACCTCGTAACGCGTCTTGTCAGAGAGCGTGGCCAAAAGTTTATCGTACCGTTTTTCTGGAGGCTTTTCTCGCGTCGGGCAGAACGGAAGATCCGCATGGGCGTCGTGGAGCTCCCGCGGATACGCGAGGTCAACCTCTAGGATGTAACCGATAGACGAGTTCGACGTCACGGACATAACGTTAAAGCTCTCAGGATCGTCAACCCATCGAAAGTCCGCGTAGGGTAAGGGCTCGCACATCGCCCAGCCGTACAGATTGTTCACGTCGAAATACATAAGGTACGTCGACGGTTCTGACGAATCGTGCGACGACATGTACTTGTTGTTGGCTCGCGCGTATCTGTGCGAGCATTGGCTAAGACCGCCGCGGATACCGCGCTCCACGAACAGCAACATATCAATATCGGTAAGCAGTTCGAATCGAACACCCGTGTGCTTCAACATAGCGTCCCACGTGTATCCTGGTAGAGTGTAATAGTGCGCGGGATCCAATCCGTAACTGTCGACGCAGTTGTTGCAAAAATTTTCGAAAATATCCGCCAGAAGCAATACATCCGTCTTGAGATACAGGTCGCTGTACTCGCCGAGATCATTCACGCGAAAACGACACCAGACGTTCAACGCGTGCTCGTAATTGCTCTCGCTCGCGACGTCGCCGGACAGCGAACTGTAGAAGGCCGCGCGCGGTGGCAGCTCAGTCTCCGACAGTTTATCCACGCTGTCGAGGTACTCGTACGAAAATACGCCCTTCCGCGTAAGCAAATCAAAATCGTCCGCGCTGATTTCCCAAAACTCAGACCGCGTAATCCTCAGCCTGGACTTGTCGAGATACGACGCAAATTTCTCGAGACTAGTACTAAGAAACCTGAACGAATCCACGAATCGTAACTTAACGCGATTCCCCCAATTATTATCGTGCTTCGTCTCTTTGACGTTCTTCGTGAAAGATATGTACGTCTCGTTGTTGATCGGCAGCAAGTCGACACGACCCTCAAAACTGTTGGCTATGTCTTTGATAATAAAATGAGCATCGTAACCCGACAGGTTGTGAAAAAACACAGGAATAACGAACGAATCTTTGTAATTCAAATTGCAGGACAAATTTGCGGGACCTCTGTACCGCCCGGTCAAATGACAGTGATCGCGCATACGACAATCGTTAGGTTGAAAGAATTTGTCGCATATGTGACAACGCGTCGCGCTCCAAAATTCGTTTCTCTCTTCCGACGTGAGCTCCGCCATGATCACGTTTCTAGTGAGTATCGTTCTCACACGATGCGCGATATCGTTGAGCTTATTTACGAACCACGACACGCAATCCTCGCCGCGTCGCGATCTGTACATGGATAAACTTTGGTTGTACGCGCAACACAGATAATACCCGACGCTGAACGGTCTGTGATGCTGATATATATAAGTCGCGTCGGATGTCGCTTGATGATCCGTTTCCTCCCTCTTCTCCAGAACGCATTCCAGGTCGGCGTACACAACGAAGGAGAGTCGCTCTTTCCTGCCTTGATTTTGAAACAACAGCAACTTCTCGTCGTCGCTCGGAAGAAGAATGGCGCAGTCGTTCATCTTTCCGCAGTCCACACCGTAAGCGATCAATCTCTCGCTCGTACCGAAGTAGTGCAGACAGCTGAAAGATAAAAAAAACAGTATACTCTGGTTTGTCATATTTTTTCATATCTTTTTTTATACATACCGATCACATATATATTTTCTCGATTTATTACCGCTTAGCTGTGACGACACCAATCGAGAGAGATTCCTTATCCACGCGTAATGACCAACGTTATCGCCGCGTCGCGCATCCTTCAGGTACAACAAATTGACGTGACGATCTCTCTTGTCGTCGGTGAGACGCAGATGAACAATCACTTCGTTCGGCACGTTCTTCTTCTTCTTATTCATCTTCACCTCTCCCTCGCGGACGGTGAACACGTTTACGGATATATCGTTGAGACGTTCAAATTTGGTGATTAGCCTCAGAGCCATGGAAAACTCGATTCCCTCGAGATTCAATATCGTCGAATAAGAAGGGTACTCTATTCGTACCATCTATCCGGATTTTTCGAAACGGGATACAACGCGGCGACGATCGACCGAGCGAAACACGCGTTGTCCATCCGCCGCACGTTGACTACCGATCGCGTATATTTTATCCACGATGGTATCTCCATCCAGCATCCCGCGCACACGGGATTGCACTTGTTGACATTCACCATCAAATTCGATATATGCGACAAAGCCCATCCGCTGTCCCGTTCCTGAAACTCTTCGAGAGCCGTTAGAGTTAGGCCCATCACGCGACTATCGTACCATTCTAGCAGATCTGACGTGGGAAAAAACTGATAGTTGCTCGTAGCGATACTCTTGACCGCGGTTTCACCACTCGTGATGACAAATTCCCCATTGAAAATAGTGTTTACTTTGAGACAACCATGTCTCTCGAGATTGTCGCGCACATGACCGAGCACCGTGTCTCTCGCCTCCTCAAGAAACCGTCGAGGCTCGACGTGATCCTGATTTATCACCGCACCGGTCAGCACGCGGCTATCGAAGGCCGTATCGATCTCCGCCCACGAAAATCCTCTCGACAACGACACCGACGAAGACGAGGATGGTTCATCGAGACCGGCACCCACGTGCGCGAAAAAACGTTGAAACAGACGGTTCCTGACTCCCAGTAATAATGCAATTTGACAGGCCAAAGAATGGATCTTTCCAGTGGACGATAGTCGAGGTCGTTCGCGACATTTCTCGCGCATTATCTCTAGAAGCGCGTCACAACGTCGCAACCATGCGCGATACGAATCTACCAAGTCGACGCTCGTCGCGCGTTCGACAAGATCGCGATACTCTTGCTCCTCACGCTCCTCCATGTTCTCTTTAACGCAACCACAGGTGTAACCGTCCGAGGGTATTTCAAATTTTAGCCTTTTACAAATATCGCAACGATACTCGCCCCGATTCTTGCCGTTTACACTCCTTTTCATGATACGTCTCGGAATTCTACGATAGTAGCATACCGCTCTAAAACAGTACGCGATCACCGTTTCAATCAACACTTTCTCTCGCGGATGCAGAATTCCAATTTTCCTTCGCAAATGATACGTCGGCAGATTCCATCGACGTTCCTCCTTCACCACGTGGCTCCCTAAATCTTCATTTACGTGATACGGACTGTAACACCGATTGGACTTCCGAGAATCACCACTATGAGTGCTCGCGGTCGTCGACGTCGGTAGCGTCTCGTGGCAACACAGATCACTATCACTGTTGCGATCCTCGCACTCGGAACTCTCGGAACTCGAGGAATAGGTGAAACTCGACGGATGTGCGACTTCGTTGGCATTATCACTACCGCTCGCGTCGGACGCGATTTCTTCATCCTCTTCCATTTCTCGACATTTTTTCCCTTTTCTTCACAATCTTTGAACGCAAAAAGCAAGAAGAACGACGCTGCACCGCGCGTATATTACGATATGCGAGCGGCATCGGAAGCGGACACGTTTATATACCTACCTGTTTGTATAACTGGCGTCGACCGCGAATCTAAAAAAAGACTACGATGAGATAATTTGCAGTCACCGCGTCGATTTATGCCCTCCGGCGACGTACAATCTGATAACAATCACGCATTCGTCTTGTCGTAAAAAAAAACATACAATAATCTTGATCGATTACGTAATAACACGTGAATGCTCGATGCGACGATTAGCATATCGAGGAGATGGGGCTCGGGGATGCGACGATTAGCATATCGGGGTGACGGGGCGCGGGGTAGGAGGCCAGCGTCTTGCGTAACACGATCAGTCTCACGCGGTCCACGTACCGGGTGAGACATCTGGTTTCGTCCCTGAATGCCCGCGGGGTATCGGGGCGGTGGGTCGGCCGACCCGCCGCCCCGATACCCCGCGCAGGGGATAAAACCCGTATCTTCCTCCTACTCACATCGCCTCCTGGCAGCTAGCGGATAATGCCATGTACTCGGCTTCGGTTGTTGACAGCGCTACTGTGTTCTGCAGCTTGCTCTGCCATGTAATAGGCCCGCCCTGAAACAAAAAAATGTTACCCGTGATCGAGCGACAGGTGTCGCTTTCGTTGGTTCAATCTGCATCAATAGCCAGTGATGCTCTCAGTCCCTTCAGTCTGGTCCTTGCTGAACTCCAACTTGTAGTCCAACGTTCCCTTCAGGTATTGGAGTATGCGCTTCACGGCTATCCAGTGGTTTTTGCATGAGTTTTGCATGTAGCGGTTTACTGAGCTTCTTCTTCTTCTTCTTACAACCCAATGGATTTCAGGCTCCAATACGGAGCAACTGTACCACAGATAAACTGCCAAAGGAAGAGCCCCTATGGGGATTTAGGCTCCCTCTGGCGAATACACTATGAGGCAAAACCTCAGTCTGTTTAAATGTCCATCGTAAAGTCGATAACACATAGAAAAACATGCATAAATTTAATAAGAAGCCTTAATTAACTTTAAAAATTTTAACCATATACAAATTGAAGTAATTGAAAGATATCACGCATATTCATAAATTGATATTAGAGTTTCTAACAAAAGTAATGATAGCCTTAATTATTTTACGATTGAGATGACTCAATAGGTAAATACTAGAAAAAGGCGCAAAAAGCCCTAAATTAAATAAAGAGCCAAAAACTTAAATCGAATGTCATCAAAAAGTTTACATGCCCAAAAAATGTGTTCTATATCCTGAATTTCATATCCACAGGGACAAGCAGGAGAATCACAAATGCCAAACTTGTACTTTATAGCGTTATTAAATAGATAGTCCACAATGAGTCTAGCCAAGATACCAAAATCATTTCTACCAATTTTAAATCTAAATAGGAAGGAAATATTAATCTTTTGAACAAACAAATTATCCATATAAAACCTCCCAAAACCAATATTAATACTAAATAATATCAAAGTCGTTAACTAAATTTGATAACTCATTAAATTTTCCTGTAACACCCCTGCAATTCCATTGAAAAATCTTCATGGAAAATTATACTTTTAATTTAGATTACTAAAGAGAATGTTCAAATACCGTAAAACGGTATGAGCCTTTTCATCAGAAGAGCTATCAGAGTAATAAATAAATCGAAGGTCCTTAAGAATGCTCTCTGTGTGAGGGAACGTACTATTCAAATTATATAGATTAGGTTCAATATTAGAGTTAGACGGGAGTGAGTCACCAGTAACTGACGGGCAAGCTAATTCCATGCAGTGATCCATCTCAACGGATGGACGAATAGTCTTATCCAGAACAGAGCCAGATACAGAATTCGAAACCTCATCCTCCGATTTTCTACGTCTTTTCTTTTTGCGGAGAGAGCGACTAGAAGACAATGCATGAGTAGAAACATCCACATGGGAAACCAATTTACACCAAGCAAAATAAGCATGGGATATAAACGTCTAAACAGCCTGTTGACAAGTCTCAAACTTCATAGTCTTGACAATTTTTTTAGCTTGAGCAAAAGATGAATTAGTATAGGCCATGACAGTATTAATTATTCGATGAAAAAGGTGCATTGGGCAAACGACGTCAGATGGAAGGTGATCTCCCTTACAATTGATACAAAAATACTTAGGGTTACAAGTCTCAGAAGGAGGATGGACCGATCCGCATTTATTACATGAAGAGTCACTTCTACAAGCAGCCATTGAATGGCCTAAACGGAGGCAATTGTTGCAGCTACGTACCTTATTAATGAAGGGGAATACTCTACATTTAACTCTCCATATAAACACGAATTCAGGTAACAGATTAGAAGCAAAGGTTATCTTAATGGAGGAAGAAGATCTTAACTCATTACTGTCTTTATCTCTATATTTCATTCTTTCTAGTGACTCAACTTGAATGGGATTATCAAGCCACGTAAGACCATCGATAATCTCATCACATGAAAGCTCCAGGTCCACATTTCTAATAATTCCAATTCTGTAAAGCTTAAAGTTAGGAATATAGGCAAACCAGCCTGGTAAGAGAGACTCCTTAGACTCCACAAAAGAATTAGCATCGTTAAAATCATCGAAATCAATGCTAATAACATTTCTACCAAGCCTATGCATGGCCTTAATACTAAATCTGCGACACAACATTTTACCTACTTTCATTGGATGTAAATTTCCAATGTTCCCAATATCAGAGAAAAGAGTTTCAATGTGGACAGAAAAAGGGGCCAAATTAGATTCTGAATATCTGTTATTAGATTGTGACTGAATAAATATTTGTCTAGCAGATAAAGGAGGAGGTGTTGTAGTAGTTGTAGATGGCGCTACGTAGCGTACGAGCGAGCGCATATAGATCGATAGAGACACACAAGTACGATAACGTTCAGTTTTGTATCAGTTACCAACTTATATTCAAATACATATTTAATCACTGTCAAATAACTGATAATTATTAATTGCTCAATACCCGCATCCACGTAACAGGAGGATCAGAGGACATAGGCGGACGCAAGTCTGAGGTAGACGACATATCATCAGAAAGACGAGATTTTTTATTAGGATTACTCTCCACATTATTAGGAGAAAGAGGATTAGATTTAGACTGAAAGCGATTCTAACGACCACTATCTTTAGGCATGGTATAAAAGGAAAAATACTAGAATCGAGAGAAAAGATATCACCAACAGGACACGAAACACATCAAGGAGACATACTAATATGAAAACATAAAGAATATATCAAAACAAGATAAACATACACAGCTAACACTTGGCAAACCAAGTCTAAAGATGAATCAGAAAATAATATTTAACTGAAATATAATAGTTCATATTAAGCACATATATAATATATAAAATTAAAGTAGAAAAGAGCATTAGATAAAATATACAGATATAGAAAGCATCTAGCGATCAACCGAAAGAAATATATAAATAGCGAAAACAACGCACATAACAACAGACACAATTATGATGCAAGCAGAAAAAACGAAAACAAGAGCAAAACTCTAACAACCAAAGGCTAAATTTGAAATAATAAGAGACGGATTCCAAAAGATGAAGTTAAATTAATGAATAATAAAGAATATTTCAAAACAAGTTAAACGTACACAGCTAAAGCTTGTCAAGCAAAGACTAAAGATATATCAGGAAATAAATTCGGTAAAAGTTTACAATAACTTACACAGCTCGGATTACTTTGACCTTGACATATGTTGTCAAGGTCACCCTCCTGAGTGACCTTCAGAAGGTTTTAGTCGGCGGTCGCTGTTTATTAAAAAGTTATAAACAAAAAAAGTTTGGAAAATATAGCAGCTATTTTGAGTATTGGAAGGCATAAACGACCTTGACCTTGACATATGTTGTCAAGGTCACCCTCCTGAGTGACCTTCAGAAAGTTTTAGCTGGCGGTCATTGTTTATTAAAGAGTTATAAACAAAAGAAATTTAGTGGGGAAAATTATTTAAAGCAGTGAATTGTTGGTATATTGAAAGGAAAGTTATTTAAAGCAGAGAATAGAGAGTATGTGCTTCAACTTACAAAGCACATACAAAGCACACACTTGTAAAGCGCGTCACTAACCTATAGGTTAGTGGTGCGCTTTACAAGTGTATGCTTTGTATGTGCTTTAACTTACAAAGCTCACACTTGTAAAGCGCGTCAAGTGTGTGCTTTGTATGTGCATCAACTCACAAGTATGTGCTTTGTAAGTTGAAGCACATACTCTCTATTCTCTGTTTTAAATAACTTTCCTTTCAATATACCAACAATTCACTGCTTTAAATAATTTTCTTCACTAAATTTTTTTTGTTTATAACTTTTTAATAAACAATGACCGCCAGCTAAAACTTTCTGAAGGTCACTCAGGAGGGTGACCTTGACAACATATGTCAAGGTCAAGGTTGTTTATGCCTTTCAATACTCAAAAAAACTGCTATATTTTCAATTTCTTTTTTTGTTTATAACTTTTTAATAAACAATGACCGCCGACTAAAACATTCTGAAGGTCCTTCAGGAGGGTGACCTTGACAACATATGTCAAGGTCAAAGTAATCCGAGCTGTGTAAGTTATTGTAAACTTTTACCAATAAAATATATAGATACAGAAAGCATCCAAGCAATCCACCGAAAGAAATATATAAATAGTGCAAACACGCACATTTTAACAACGAGCACCACGATTATGCGAGCATAAAAAACGAAAACAAGAGCTAAACTCTAACACCGAAATCTAAATTTGAAATAATAAAGACGGATTCCAAAAGATGAAGTTGAATTAAAATAAATAATTTTAAGATCTTAATACAAACTGAGCATAGACAAATAATATAATAATAAGGAAGTAAAATAAAATATATAAGAACACAAATATAGAAATAAACCGACCGATCACACGACGTAAATAATATGTAAAATTAAAAGTATAAGAGATATATATAAAAAATTCAAAGATAGAAAATATCTAAGCAAAAGATGCGGACATGCAAAAGTTAAAGAATTAAAGATAATAATGTGAGAAATTCAGAAATAGAGAATATCCGAGCAACCCGAAAGGGAAACAGGCAGCGTAAACAACGCACATAAAAACAGGCATCAGATATGCTGCGAGCAAAAGAAACGAAAACAAGAGCTAAACTCTAACGATCAAAAACAAAATTTGAAATAATACATACCAGTTTCAGAAAGACAAAGTTAAATATATAGATAATAATTACTTAATAATGAGATTTTAATGAAAACTAAACAATATTGAATAATATAATAAAAAAGGAAAATAGGATAAAATATAAGAGAACTCAGATATTCATAGTAACCGAACGGACACACGAAAATATAAAGAGTGAGCAAAAGATTAACGCAATAAATGAACACATAAATCACATCGATGTAATTAGAATAATAGGAAAAGAAAAGCATAGCCAAAGCAAGCAAAAAATTATATATGAAAAATTACATAAAGAAAGTTCAAAATTGATAGAAAAGATTACAAAGTAAAAGAAAAAATTAAGAGCCAGATAACGAAATTCAGGAATAAACAATGATATTATACGGAATGAATTATTACATATAGAGAAAGATAAGTGGAAAGAGACTTTAAATAAATCACGAGAAAAGAAAATTAAGGCAGTCCGAGGACAACAGAAAAGTATAAACCATGTGTGTTATCAAGCTCGGAACGGACTCACAGACTATGTGTAGCTGGTATTCGCAATCAAGGACATCAGTCTCCAGAACAGGCGCATTCTCATCAAGACCACATCAAAAGACAGGATGATCCATAAGGCGAGAGAATCCAAGAGTCCCAAAGAACAGCAGAAGCAATAATACAGGATGGTAGGCACAAAAAAGGCTCAGAGAAAGGCAGAGAGAACAGATTCCGCCGAGAGTAGGAAACACGTCCGATCAGTATGCCGGTCGGCAGCGGAATCCCCGTTTACTGAGCTTACAGCGTACGCTATGTCAGGTCTGGTTCCCTGGCTGACACACAACAGGCTCCCCACTACTTCTAGATACGGCGCTCCTTTCATCTCGTTCTCTTCTTCTTCATTCTGTGGCATCATGTTGCGACTCAATTTATTACTCGGATCATATAGTGTCGTCGTTGGCTTGCAATCTTCCATGCCATGTTTCTTGATAATCTTTCTGATGTAAGTGCTTTAGTCCAGCCAGATCTTGCCTCTTGTCCGATCTCTTGAAATATTTAGTCCAAGCAATTGTTTAGGCTCGCCGAGACTTTTCATCTCAAAGTTTTTCGATAATTCTTTCTTCAACGTTGACAATTTTTGTGAGTTATTACTCAGGATAAACAAATCATCAACGTAAACTCCATTAATCGTTAAATCGACCTTGTCCTTTTAAAAGTATTGTAACGATGTACCATTTCAGGGGCAGCGTTCCTAACCCGCTGGTTGCCGTTCGATCAAATTTATTGTAAGGCTTGCGATATCAGGTCGCCGAAAAAGCCCGACCGCTGCCGAGCGTTTATGGGACCGAGTCCCACGATCTCACACCGATCCGTATCACCCCGATGCGCGCGCAACGCCGGTACGTCGACAACCCCCACCGAACGCTTCGATGGGTGTATAAAACCGTGATACTGAGCCGAAAACGACCAACATCCGATTCGGATCGCTGGGAGCGAGCTCCACTCCTATAGCTAGAAAGCCGGGGTAGATAACGATTTCTTTGTCTCCGCCGAGCGCGTCTCGGCGAACCTGTCCATCCGAATATCTATAGCTACACAGCCGAGGTAGAGAGACTTCTCTGTCTCCGTCGAGCGCGTCTCGATGATTCCTTCGCTCCTAAACCGAGACGTCGATTAGATGACCACGCCGCGCCGTTCCGTTCCGTACCGTATATGTAAACAAGACGCTGTTTACCGCGGCCACTCCGATCTCGCGTGCCGAATCAAAGATAATCCACGCGTCTGTTCCGATTAACACGATCGGTCCGATTTCCAAGTACGAGGGTCGTTTGAAAAGTCCGTGCAAAATCAGAGAGATGGCACTACTGGTGCGTATCGAGGTTATTTTCAGTTAGTAGCATCTCTTGGAAGAACACACACCAAGTTTCAGCCAGATCGGTCTATTTCTTTGTGTTTGGCATTCGTTTGAATCGAAGAAGGCGAGTAATTTTCAAAAAATGGACAAAAAAGAATTTCGTGTGTTGATTAAACATTACTTTATAAAAGGCAAAACGCCTCAGAAGACTAAAGAGAAGCTTGATAAACATTATGGTGACTCTGCACCTTCGATTAGAACAGTTTATAAGTGGTTTCAAAATTTTCGGAGTGGCCATATGGGCACAAGTGACGCTGAACGTTCTGGACGCCCTGTTGAGGTCACTACTCCAGAAATCACTACTCCAGAAGGGCAAAACTATTACAGGTGTATATTATTCATCGTTATTGGACCGTTTGAAAACCGAGCTGCAAGAAAAACGTCCACGATTGGCCCACAAAAAAGTTCTTTTCCATCACGACAACGCACCAGCTCACGCCTCAGCAGTTGTGGCCGCAAAATTAATGGAAATAGGGTTCCAAATCGTTTCACATCCCCCTATTCTCCAGACTTGGCTCCCTCGGACTATTATTTGTTCCCCAATATGAAGAAATGGCTGGCGGGAAAGATTTTATTCAAACGAGGAGGTGATTGCAGAAACAAATAGCTATTTTACAGACTTGGACAAATCCCATTATTGGGAAGGGATCAACAAACTAGAGCAGCGTTGGACGAAGTGTATAAGCCTAAAAGGAGACTATGTTAAAAAATAAAAAAGGTTTATCCCAAAAAATTAAGTAGTTTTCATTTTTGCACGGACTTTTCAAACGACCCTCGTAAATGACTGTGTCGTTCCGTACCTTGTAAATATTCGCGCCGTTCCGATTCCGATTAGATGTCCGGTTCGCCGCGTACCTGTATATCAAGAGACGCGGCAGCGTCTCGCGCCAAGTATATTTTTTATTAACATTAACATTATTTATAAACAAAAACAAGATTTTTGTAACAAGATTAACAAGATACATAAGCGATACATCCTTCATTACATGCGTCCAGTCGTGATGAGCGAGAAGCGAGACGCTACCGCATATAATTTACAGGAAGAAGAACGCTTCTCGAGAAATAAATCATTGAATTTTATTAAACAAGTCAATATTATCAAAAGATTTAAATATTGGACAACAAAATAGATTTTTCTAATTACAATGATATAAAATTAATGCACATATAAGCACTTAATGCATAGATTTGTATATAAGCCTGTATTTTTCTGCCCGATTTATATAATTGAGATACGTCGTCGTCGTAGTCGTCGTCGTCTTCTTCTTCGCAAAATCGAGATTTGTCGGTTTGGCCTACAGTGTCGCTAGATGGCTCTGAGCCGTGCTAGGCGGCAAAGCTTATGAGTTCAAATTTTCGATCGACGCTCGCGCTCTCTCACGCTCTTTCTCGTTCTATCTTGCTCTCTCTCTCTTTTTCGCTCTCTCTCGATCTTTCTCTCGGTCTTTCTTGCTTTCTAACGCTCTTTCTCGCTCTTTCTCTCTCTTTCTCGCTCTCTCGATCTCTCGCTCTTTTTCTCGCTCTTTCTCGCTTTCTAACGCTCTTTCTCGCTCTTTCACGCTCTTTCTCTCTTTCTCTCTCTCTCTCTCTCTCTCTCTCTCTCTCTCTCTCTCTCTCTCTCGGTGAGTACCGCATGTTGCTGTGTTTCCTTGCTCTGGCTTTCCGTGAACTTTATCGCTGCCGTGAGCTGCCGTTTTGTTCTAGGCTTGAGCTGGTCTTTTGTTGCTTGTGAGGATTAATATCAAGTCTTTCTTTCCGGGTAACCTGATTGCCTGATATTTCCGTGGAAAAATTTGCACCATTTCTAACCTTAAACTGGCTGAGCTTGGGTCTGGCGAGGATCTGCTTTGCTGCGCATGCTCCTGTTTATCTCTTTTCTTGCATGGTTACCTTCTGATTCGCGCATGTGGCGACATCTGTGGGCTTTGTGACACACCACCAACTGTTACCTACAGAACCGCTGCTCTGCATTTTGGTTCTACTCCTTGCTGTAGTCACCTGTTCAATTATGGACAACACAACCAACGTGCTTTTGCGTCAACTAATCGAGCAATTGAAGTCGTCGGATGCGCGATTCACCGCTTTTTTTGAGGACCAGCGGCGTACTAACAGTGTTCTAAATGACAAACTTAATCAGTTGAATAGCATCGCTAAAAGTGTCAATCGAAACAGTCAGCGTATTGCTGAGTTAGAGCAGCAGTGTGCTGCTCTCGCGAATGAGGTACGTGATCTAAGGAGTGATCAAGGTGGTCCTCGTCTGGTTCCGCGGTCTTCCACGTCTCGAGTCTTGCGAACATCGGATATTATAATCTCTGGGATACCAAGTTTTCTGACCGACACATCCGAACAGCTTGTCACCACCGTTTTTTGCGCGCTTGGTACGTCGCAGCTGGTTTCCGATGTTCTAGAGACTCGTGATGTGGGAGGTGGTAATACGTCTGCGATGCGTGTTGTGGCGCCTGGCTCTGTTTCCGCCTCTGATTCTCGTGCTGTCACTGCTGACAGACGGCGATCTATTATTGTCGTACTTAAGTCGCGCGAGATTCGCGACTACATCCTCAGAGTTATGCGCCGTAAACGCCGACTTACTGTCAACGAGGTTTTCTCTAGAGATGTCCCCAGGCATAATTATGTAAACGAACTCCTTCTTACTGATATTTATAATTTGTTGCGTCAGACTCGAGTTAAGGCCAGGCAGTTATCTTTTAAACATGTATGGTGCACGGACGGTATGATTTTTGTCCGCAAGAAACATGGTCAGCCTCCCATATTGATTACTTCTGAGGCTGATTTAGCAGGGCTTCAGTGACCCTCGGCTGACGCTGGCTGTGTTCCTTCTGCTTTGCTTACTTTTGTGCTAATTCCGTCCTTGCTCATCTTGAGTTAATTCATGCCTTCTTAGCGTCTAAATTTTTTCATATTATCTCAATTTCTAAGACCTTGCTTCACTTATATATTTCCGATGATCTTGTTGACTTTGACATTTGTAACGGCACATGCAAGCCTCTCTTATTCACCACTATATGAAATATTAATGATTTACAAGCTTTTTCACTTTATGTTTAACATGACAATTGCTTTAGGTTTAATGAAAGTTCTGCACATGCACATGCGAGCCTCTCTTATTCACCACTACGAAATATGTAATGATTTATAAGCTTTTTCACTTTATTTTTAACATTATAATCGTTTTAGGCTTAAGTAAGTTCTACACCGGTCTAGTTCACGTGGTTATATGTTTTTTTTTGTTTGAGAGAGCACAATGACTGAATTCCGTTGATTTATAATTCTTCAGCAGTATTTCAGATAATTTAAACTTTTTCAACAAAATTTTGGTTATGTGACGCAATATGATCATATTAATTATGTATATTCAAACATGTTTCACTCGAATTATTTTGTTTTATAATAAGTAGTGAAACATTGGCTAGAGAGGAAATAATATTATTACCTTTTGCTATATTGTCATTATTATCTTCATTGTTTCCACTTTTGCTTACTGCTTTATTGTAGTTATCACACTGCGCCTTGTATCTTTTTAGTTTAAACATATTCCAACTTCTGTTTTTTGTATTTCGCTCTTGCTTATTTCATGTATATCTTTGTATTATTCATTATTTGCCTAAAGTCTCGACTATGGCATAATAAATAAACTCAAACTCAACTCAAACTCTCTCTCTCTCTCTCTCCGAAGTATGAGTTTCACGTGGCCCTACTCTTAAGGTGCCCACGTCAACGGCTTTCATAATAGTGCCTGACGATAAAAATATGGACAAGTATAATTCCTCGAATGCTACTAGAGAAGCAAAGTGTAAGGCACTAAAGCCCTCTAACTGTGCCTTTAAAGTTGAAAAAGTCACAAACATAGGAAAAAATGGAATAAAAATTGAGGCAATCTGTCCGGACATAAAGAAGTTAAAAGCGCAACCGGAACTGGCAAGGATGGGGCTCAAGGTTGTAGAAAACGTCAAATTTAATCCGCGATTAATTGTCTATGGTGTACCTGTGGAGCTGTCATGTGAGGAGATCAGAAATGAGCTTATTGCACAAAATCTTAATGGAGATATAAATGCGGATATCAAAGTAGTGTACATATATCAACCTAAAGCTGATAAGCGATACACAAGTTGCGTTCTGGAAGTGGCGCTGAAGTACGTAGGCGATTACTAAGCAGTGGCCGTGTTTATTTGCGCTACTCCGCATGCAATTTTGCGGATCACATCAGAGTAATACAATGTTACAAATGTCTAATGTTTGGACACATTGCCAAAAACTGCAAGTCAACGCCCGCATGTGGACATTGTTTTGGAACATACGAGATGAGAGACTGCAACAACAGACATAAACCACCTACATGTGGTAATTGTTCACGTAACATGAGGGCACCAACAGGCAATGTGGCACATTCGGCCATGGATGCAAAAAAGTGTCCTATACTAAATAGCAAAATCAAGGACAGACTTACAAATATCAACTATGGATAACTTGGAGGTAGGATTAGAGGATCTGCGCGTCTGTCATGTTAATTGTCAGTCCATCATGGCACATCTTGATGAATTCCGTTTTTATTTCGCTGATTTGGGATATTACATTATTTGCATGTCGGAGACTTGGCTTAAACCCGAAATCCCTGACGGTATGGTTGCTCTCCCAGGTTACACGTTCTATAGATGTGAAAGGACGGCGGAAAGGAGGTGTGGCTTTTTTCCTGGTCAACACACTACTAGCTGTCGTTATCGAACAGTCAACGACTGACGAACATCATCGGAAACCTGAATTCCTCATCGCAGAAGTAAACTTGGGCTGTAATTCCAGACTCTTACTTGCAGTTGTCTATAGGCCGCCTAATTGCGGCTACCTACAGGAATTTGAGCATCTTTTTCAAGATCTACACACAAAATATCGACATTCTATTATATTTGAAGATTTTAATGCTGACATGATAGTAGATGCATATGATAGTGCACGGCTGAATAATTTCGTTGCGTCCTCAAACATGTATCTGGTACCGTATGGTGGTACCCATCATTTAAAAGACTCTAGCACCTTCTTGGATTTATGCATTATAGATGACAACAGCAAGCTTAAAAATTTCGGATAAAATCGCAGTTTCTTTTTTATCGGCACATGACCTTATTTATATTGTTTACAGGATCAATATCAAACGTCGCTCACCCAGGTTAATTATATGTAGAAATTTTAAAAACTTTAATGAGCAGAGCTTTCTTGAAGAGGTAGGTGAGTGTGACTGGTCGGATCTAATGACCTCAAACTGCATGGATGACAAGGTAGACATCTTTAATAATAAACTATTAGGCTACTTTAATAAACATGTTCCTCTGCAGAAGATACTCTTCAAGAATTTGCGGCACCATGATTGACTAGTGAAATTAGAAATAATATGCGTAAAAGAGATAGATTCAGAAGAGTTTGGCGTAGGAATAGACATCGTGCGAGTTATGAAGGCTTCAAGATAATGAGAAACTATGTGCAAAACAAAGTACGAGAGGCTAAGAAGACTTATTACCTGACTGCTTTTGGGAGGACAATCCCGCGGCTGTATGGAGTAGGTTAAGGCATCTCGGTCTGATCAAAGCGAAGGAAGCTAATGAGTGTCTTGCTTGCTCTGTAGATGAGCTTAATAAGTATTTTGTAAATGATGCAGTGCAGGTGCTGGAGACGAAGAGTGTGGCTGGTCAGATTGGGGAAATATTTGATGACAGCAAATTATATTTCACATACGCGGCGCCAGATAAAATTGCAAAATCCCTCGCAAGAATCAAATCTAATGCAGTTGGCACAGATGGAATATCGCTAAAGCTTATTGAAATGTGTTTGCCGAGACTTATGCCGGTGGTAGAGCATATGTTTAATTTTTCCTTGATGCATGGTATATTTCCGAAGGTTTGGAAGACTGCAACTATCACTCCTATACCAAAGGTAAAGCATCCGACTTTAACGCAGCATTACAGGCCGATATCCATTTTACCAACAATTTGGAAGGCCCTTGAAAGAATTGTATCTGATCAAATAGTACAGTACTTACAATTAGTAGACAATGATTTGCTGGATGAGTGTCAATTCGCATATAGGAAGAACTCATCGACTCAAACATGCATTACATGTGTTGGACGAGGTAAGGCAGGCGGCTGACTCTAGGATGGTCACTGTCTCTGTCTTCTTCGACTTCTCTAAGGCATTTGATAGAGTTCAACATAATATTCTTATCGGTAAACTCAGGGACATGGGCTTCTCTGAATCTGTGCTCCGTTGGATTAAATCCTACTTGACTGATAGATTGCAGGCAGTCTGTGATCAGTTTGAAGATGTGGATTCTTCTCGGCACATGTTAAGGTTGGAGTACCTCAGGGTTCTGTTCTTGGACCGCTATTGTTTGTTCTCTACATTTCGGATATAAAGAAAATTTTGCGACACTGTAAACGCAATTTTTATCTATTTGCATTGTAAGCCAAGACACTTAAGTAATAGTATCCAAAAAGTGAATGAGGATATTGAGGCGATTGTAGGACGAAGTGGACAAAACGAAATGGACTTCTACTAAATCCAGATAAGACACAGGCCATTATCTTTGGGTCAGCAAAATACATAAATTCTATACAGCTTGAGAGTCTCCCGAGTATTATGGTGAGCGGGGTTGTGGTGGAGTTCTCCTGCGGTGTGAAATATCTAGAAATAAATATATCCAACACACTAACGTGGGACAAAGATGTAACTAACACTGTCAAGAAAATACACTAAACTATATCAACTCAAGATATCTAAGCACCTGTTGCCAGAGGCATTAAAAATAAGATTGATTGTTTCGCTGATTTTTCCGCAATTGGACTATTGCTGTGCAGCATATACAGATATAACTGTGGAACAAAACTTACGATTGCACAGAGCATTGAATGCCTGTGTAAGATTTGTGTACAATGTTAAAAGAGATGAACATATCACGCCTTTTTATCACAGATTGCGTTGGCTCAAGGTGAATATGAGAAGAAGCTATTTTGTGGGATGTCAACTAATTAACATTATACGTACACACCAGCCGAGTCTCTTCTACAATTGCCTCACATTAAGATCTGCCGAAACATATAGGAGTACGAGAGCTGCTGAGAATGTTCTATCTCTCCCCCCTTACAGAACTGAGTTGTTCAGGCGATCTATCAGATCTTGCGCGTCTAAGCTATGGAATAACCTTCCGCCTGATATTCGAAATGCACAATCAAGGAGTAGTTTTAAGGACGAGTTTTATGAATATCTCCTGCGGATATCTGGGATTGATTAGCCACGTGACTGCTCTAGTTGCTTTTGTGTCGGACGCACGTATGCCTAAACCATATACTATTCTAGAATCTTGTGTACTGTTTAGAACATGTATTATTGTATCACAATTTCTGCATCTCTTTTCGCTTGAAATGTTTATCTGCATCATCTATGCGTGTATGCTTTACTCATATTTTTTTACACGATCTTGGTGTACTCTCAATTTATATATAATTTCTTGGTGCATATTCAATTTTTCATGTCATACTTGTATCTTTTAGTGTGCCTGAGGGGATGGTATCCCAGGGCGCTTAATAATAAATGTACGCTTTCTCTCTCTCTCTCTCTCTCACTCGCTCCTTCTCGCTCCTTCTCGCTCCTTCCCTGCTAAAAATGTCCGATTAAAACCGATTGAAAAAAGTTCAATCCGTATGAATCTGATTTCTTAATCCGGAATTCACGGATTTATAACGATTAAACCAATTAAGAACGATTGAAACGGATTCGTATTCAAGTATGTATTATAATTTGAATCAGTTTCTATCGGTTTGAATCGGTTTTAGTCAATCCGTTTCAATTGTTATAAATCCGTGAATTCCGGATTAAGAACCGGATTCACACCGCGGATTCATTTATTTTAATCGGTTTTTGTCGTCTTGATCTTAGTCAATCCGTGATTGAGAATCTGGAGAGGCCTGCACTTGGACACGGTACATTTGGACACAGTTTATTTGGACACGGTCGTTTGGACACGATCTATTGGACACCGTTCGTTTGAACACCGTTCATTTGGACACCGTTTATATGGACACCGTTCATTTGGACACGAAAATACGCGACCTGTGCACTTGGACACGAGAATGCGTGACCTGTTCACTTGGACACGAAAATGCACGGCCTGCGCAGTTGGACACGAGAATACGCGACTTGTTCACTTGGACACGAGAATTCGCGACCTGTTCACTTGGACACGAAAATGCGCGGCCTGTGCAGTTGGACACAAGAATACGCGACTTGTGCACTTGGACACGAGAATTCGCGACCTGTTCACTTGGACACGAAAATGCGCGACCTGTTCACTTGGACACGAAAATGCGAAATAACTTTCGATGATAAATATGTCGCAGCCACATGGTGTACACACACACACACACACGGGGGGGGGGTGCAAGGGGGGCCTTCGGCCCCCCTCCCGCACCCCCTCCGCCGGTAGGCAGGGTGGACCTCGCTTAATAACTCGTGTCCAACTGCACAGGCCGCGCATTTTCGTGTCCAAGTGAACAGGTCGCGCATTCTCGTGTCCAAGTGCACAGGTCGTTCATTTTCGTGTCCAACTGCACAGGCCGCGCATTTTCGTGTCCAAGTGAACAGGTCGCGCATTTTCGTGTCCAAGTGAACAGGTCGCGTATTCTCGTGTCCAACTGCACAGGCCGCGTATTCTCGTGTCCAACTGCACAGGTCGCTCATTTTTGTGTCCAAGTGCACAAGTCGCGTATTTTCGTGTCCAAATGAACGGTGTCCATATAAACGGTGTCCAAATGAACGGTGTCCAAACGAACGGTGTCCAATAGATCGTGTCCAAATGACCGTGTCCAATTGAACGGTGTCCAAATGTACTGTGTCCATGTGCACCTCTTCCGAGAAATCTGTTAATCTGATTGACGGATGGCAAAATATATTATGCAGTTTTTTTTAAATGGGAATATTACATTACATATTAATTCTTAAAAAGTATATTCCATTAATTATATTCAACGCATTCAATTTCTTTTTATAATTTTTGTAGTTTAGTTTCTAATTTAGAAATTTAAAATTCAATAGTAAGTAGGGGATTCAATAGTAAGTAGGGGAGACCGGGGACAAACGTAACATTTTTTTACATTTACGTCAGCTATCAATTACCTTTTAGAGATGTAACAAAAAAGATTATACCTCAAGAAACTCCCATTATTGGTCTATTATTATGTCTAGGTTTCAATCTCAAATCATAGGTATTTAAAGAGCTACAGTGACTTTCCGCAGGTGAGTCGATTGTTACTATTATCCTAAAGGCCTAGGACGAAAGTAACATAGTATGGGGATAAAAGTACTAGTTTTATTTTAGAAAAAATAAAATAAAAATGATTTTTTTTTTCAATGTAAGATAATTTTTATTATAAAAATTAAAAAACTAAACAAATTTTTTTTTAAAAACTTAAATACCCTACAAAGGAAATAGCCATACGGTCCAAGCTTGGATCTTAGGCAGCTCAATATTATTTTCAATATGTATTTAATATGCGTATTTTCCAACATATTATTCTGCACGCCGATTATTTGTTGGACTTAAAACACAGCTATTGTTGGAACATTAGAAATTCCCTCTCCCTTCCCTAATTAAATCGATATTGATTTAATATTAAAATCACTGTAAAGAACTTATTGCAAAAAATATTACCCCAGCCAGGGTTCGAACCTGGAATCTCCCGCATTCCGTTCGGGCGTCTTACCAATTCGACTACCGGGGCATGTGGTAATATTTATCGCAATAACCGGATAACAATAATTTGAACGTCTTTCTCATGCGACGTGAATAAACAATGTATGTTAAGACCGTTAAGATATAAATCAATAAAAAGGAAATAGCCATACGGTCCAAGCTTGGATCTTAGGCAGCTCAATATTATTTTCAATATGTATTTAATACGCGTATTTTCCAACATATTAAACTACGCGCCGATTATTTGTCGGACTTTAAACACAGCTATTGTTGGAACATTATAAATTCCCTTTCCCTTCCCTAATTAAATCGATATTGATTTAATATTAAAATCACTGTAAAGAACTTATTGCGAAAAATATTACCCTAGCCAGGGTTCGAACCTGGAATCTCTCGCATTCCGTTCGGGCGTCTTACCAATTCGACTACCGGGTTTAATATGTTGGAAAATACGCGTATTATTTAATATTATTTTCAATATGTATTTACATATTGAAAATAATATTGAGCTGCCTAAGATCCAAGCTTGGACCGTATGGCTATTTCCTTTGTAATGATTTATATCTTAACGGTCTTAACATACATTGTTAAATACCCTAATCTTTAATGGAAGATAATTTTATGCGAATTATGCGTCGTTGTCGTTGTCGTCGTCGTCATCATCGTCGTCGGCGTCATCGTCGGCGTCGTCGGTCGGAATCGTTGACGCGCACCGTACACACCAAATTTTCAGGTGGACGAAGTGTTACTATCGTCCACAGAGTGTCGTGTTACTTTTATTTTCAGACACGTTTTTTGAGATAAAACATTATAACCTAAAAACAACGCAAGACTTATCAAAATTAATTATAATAACTTATGAATACATATTTCAGAAGAATGCACCGGCAAATTATTACATCGATATATACACTCTAACTAGGCATAGATACAAAGAAACTAAATCAAGAAATAGTTTTGTGAGTTATGCAAATACACGAATTCCGCTGCTGCACGTGCAGCCAGCGCGACCGTTCTGCGACGACTAGTTGAGAGGGAAGATCGGGGCACACGTGTTTTACTATATAATGCAAACTATTCAACACGTTGTGTGGGCTAGCAAGAGGCTTGTTCATACTTTCATAGCACTGCACTGTTACGTTTGTTCCCGGTTTCCCCTACCTAATGATATGCTGACTTGCATTTACTAAAATATATTCGTACAATTTTAATGATTAGAGCGGATTTAATCCGATTCAAATGATTAACTTCATTACCCGATTGAAATGGATTAAGCGCAGATACATACGATTGAAACCGATTAAGTCGGATTCAGATGAATCCGGAAATATTACATTAAATCCGATTCCGGGGTGTTGTATTAAAACCTAACGATTAATGCGGATTCAATACGATTCATGTGGTCATTTTATTCACCCGATTAAAATAGATTGGCATAAATTTGATTAAAACCGATTAAATCGGATTCAGATGAATCCGGAAATATCACATTAATTCCGATTCCGGTGTTGTATTAAAACTTAACGATTGATGCGGATTCAATACGACTCATGTGGTCACTTTATTCACCCGATTAAAATGGATTTATTTGATTTTGCAAGCATGGTTTTTTCTGTCGGCTCCTGCACTCAATCGCAATCTCAGTCGCTGTTGCAAACTACGACAAATGAGCTGTTGCTTAGACTAAGCGATAGACTGGCTGATTTTATCGATAGTCAACAACGGACCAATAAGGAGATAACCGACAAACTTAGTGATCTTAATCGTATTGCTGACACGGTATTGCAAAATTGCAAAAGCATTGATAGACTGGTGCAGACTATCTCTGCTATGGCGCGCGATGTCAAGGAACTCATAGAAATAAAAACTGCTCGGTCGATCCCGCGGGCTCTCGAGGATGTTGACAACAAGCTCGTCATCTCGGGAGTACCTGCGGTGATACCAATCACACCTTCTGAGTTGGCCCGAAATGTATCCGGGGCCCTTGACATTCAAGGGCTCTTGACAAGATCTCTTGTGTCACGTTTTGGATGTGAGATCCATGGTTAGGAAATCTGCCGGTCACGGATCGTGACAGTTCCTCAAGCGCTGCTAAGACTGACTCATTTGTCGTTACCCTAACCTCTGGTGCTGTTCGGGACGCGATTATAACTAAGAAACGGGTTAGACGTGTGCTCAGGCAAAGCGATGTTTGCGGGAGTGATTCAGATCATAATATTTATGTAAATAAGCTGCTATCCAAAGCCACATACGATCTGTTACAGTTAACTAGACGTGTTGCTAAGGAAAAGTCCAATAAAATTGTCTAGGTGAAAAGGTGACCGGTTATTTGATCCCGGACATCTCATCCCCGGACTTTTAATCCCTAAAAAATGATCCCACGGACGAATGATCCCGCGGACAATTGATCCCATGGACAATTGATCCCATGGACAAATTATCACATTTAAAAAAATATACAAAGTGTATGATAAATGAATAAATTGTTGAAGGTGAATACATTGTATTGTATGTGCAACTCACTCAATTGGTTTGGGTTAGGTTAGTTTTTTGGAAGTAGAGCCCCCCGTAGTGGGGCGAAACCTACTGCATCCACGCACGCACTTTTCCACCCACACAACAATTGGGTTGGGTTAGGTTACTTTTTTGGAAGTGGAGCTCCCCGCAGGGGGGCGAAACCTTTTTTTTTTTTTACGTGCGGAAGTTTTCTACTACTGGAATCCCTAGGACTAACGTCCCAGGTTTCGACCAGTAGCCCCCTCTTGTAGAAGGAGGGGGAAGACCCCCCCGCTCTTCGGGCAGAGAAGCGAGGGGAGTGCCGGATTCTATGAATAGCACATCGCCAACGATACTGCATTCATGAGCCTACCGGCTAAAACCGCACGGATGTCCTTCGCTGCATCGTATAGGGGGCGCCCGGGAACAGTTATTATGCGTCCGGAACGCCCCCCGATGCGTGAGCCAGGCATGGCTCCCAGTCGCTGAACCTTTGAGGCTCCGTGGCTCTCGCGAACCTACTTATCGCGTCTGCGGCGGGATGTGGACACCATCCACCCCGCCGCCCCTCCCGTTGTTGTTGGGAGTATTGGTCGATGCCCGGTGCCCGCCGGGCCATTGACCACCCATCCTCCGGACGCCTTCCCCGTCGGAGGGAGACGCCCGGAGGTGCAGCACCGCTCCTACTGCTTTTTAGCAGTAGTGCCCCCGATGTTGTTGGGGGGAAGGGGGGCGAAACCTACTGCATCCAAGCATTTACTTTGCAATGTATACCTATATTTTAGATTAACAATTGACTGAAATGCAAGTTAATATCTACGTCCGTAAATAACATTTTAGTCAACAACAAAATCTATTAATTTATTCCTATTCTCAACATGACTCAGAAATTATCACTTATTCGTGTTATAATTAATCTCATATTATCGTATTTATAAATTAGAAGTGTGTGGTGATACGTTGGCGTTTCATGTTCATCTCAGAGTGGAGATCATTCGTTCGTGTAATAATTTGACCGTGGGATTAATTTTCCGTGAGATCAATTGTCTATGGGATATTTTTGTGGGATCAGATGTCCGGGTATAAAAAGACCTGTAACCGAGTTAGACTTTCAAACGGAAAGTCTATTATTAATATGTATTCTGATACTAACCTCGCTAAACTTGTTCGACTTGATCGAGCTAATCACACTATACCTTCTGCTACTTGTGTGAAACCTTCCAATGTACACAACTGTAGATTAAGGTTTTTTTATGTACTCCACTGATATGGACTGATTTTGGTTGGAATTTGGCAGTCAAGTTACGGGGATACACACGACTCGATTAAATGGCATATCTGCTTGTAGCTAGTGAAAATTGTACAACTCAATCGTGATCATTCTTCAGTCTGGTTTTTCTTAGGTATTGATTGTCAACAATAAGGATTTGTATCCGTATATCAGAAGTGAGTGGCAACAGATGCACATAAGAGTACTTTCCATCAAAGTATGTTAAAAATCGATGGTATCTAATTTCATTTGTTGAGAGCATGAATTTTGTGAGGTGTATGGTACAAGGCAAATCCGATAAAAAATGAATATTTTTTTTGGTTTTGGTTTTTTTTAAATCTATGCAGACAATGTGTTTTGATTCCTCGACTCGAAGTTCATATAATTGTATGATTTCTTATTAGGACGGACATAAGTGGAAATAAGCGAAAAGCTAGTAAAAAATGGTTGTATAATTAAATTGTTATCTTACGATCCGCCTGTTCTTTCTTTGCAAGATCTGCATCTTGAATCTATCATACTATATTATAAATATCCTTTAGATTCTTGTTACTTTATACCGCGTATTATGTATCTTTATTGATTTGTGACTTTATACCTTTTATACAATATATTTGTAATTGCTATGTTGTATTTTGCCCTTTAGCCAAGGCTTGGGCATAAATAAATTTATTTATCTATCTATCTTTCTCGATTTCTCTTGCTCTTTCTCGATCTCTCTCGCTTTTTCAAGCTCTTTCCCGATCTCTCGCTCTTTCACGCTCTCTCTCGCTGTCTCTCAATCTCTCTCGCTTTTTCTCGCTTTTTCTCGCTCCCTCTCGCTTTTTAACGCTCTTTCACGCCTTTTCACGCTCTCTTTCGCTCTTTCTCGTTCTTTCTCGCTTCTTAACGCTCTTTTACGCGCTCTCTCGCTCTTTCTCGCTCTCTCTCGCTCTTTCTTTCTCTTTCTGTCCCTTTTTCTTTCTTTCTCTCTCTTTCTCTCTCTTTCTCGCTCTCTCTTGCTCTTTCACGCTCTTTCCTGCTTTTTCTCGATCTCTCTCTCTCTCTTTCTCGCTCTCCCGATCTCTCCCGACCTCTCTCGCTCTTTCTCGCTCTTTCTACCAAACAATAATATTATACGTAGATAAAGCATTGTCCTAACTTGTAAATAATGTAGATATCCCCCGCGTGCCAAGATAACTTTATAGATAATTTGATGAAGGGGCTACATTTTCTTCTCTCGCGCATGCGCAGTCGTATATTTCTCCCGGCGACCGCTCGTGTTGGCGTGCTGTACAGCACGCATAACCTGGCATAGCATAACCGCAGCAGTACTTGTACAGACTTTGTTAAGTAGAGACCTCGTAGATATCTCGCGAGAAGAGGAGGGGCAATACTCAAATAACGAACACGAAATAGAATTTGTTTGAATCAATTTATTCGGCAGAACTACTCGGTGGAATACCAGCATTCGCTGCTGGGACAAGGGAAAACTGCCGAAAAACCTTGTCAGTATTCGATACAAATAGTACACATAATACAGAAATTATGATACTACAGGTGAAAAGGCAAGAATACAATAATACCAAGTATAAAAGCAAAATACACGTAAATATTGGTGAATACTCACGATATGATCAAGAAACAATAGAATAGATAAATCTCTTTCAATCTTATAGGCATTGTTTAATACTAATATCACTCGAAATAAAGTTATAGATGTAAATAAGTAAAGTAAAAGTTGAATCAGTAATATTTAAACCAAAGAAAATAATAGTGAGGTTGACTTAAGAATTACTCAGGATCATTGGCAAATAAAGATATAAAGCAAAGTAATTACACTTGGCATCACTCAGTTTGAGCAGCCAGAATTAATAATGAATAAATCACACAATAGTAATAATAACTCGAGAGTATCCCGAGAATTATGGCAAATATCACACATGAGGAAATTCACATGATAGAATAAAGTCTTCCGCAACGCAATGAATTAATCACACAACTAATCTTCACTCAAATGAAAGTGTATCACAAATATCATAAAAGATGTATCTCGCAAGAATAATATGTAAAATGTACACAATGAAAGTAAATCTTGTAAAGCTAGAATATAATACAAGGAATGAAATGAACGAAAAGAGAATATAATCTATCTCGCTTAGAATCGCGATGAATATTTACTAATTGCTACGAATCCGAATGCGGGTTTTATGAATGTAAACACAAACGAAAAGTACGTATCAATTTAAGAAAAGACTAATGGCCGTAAGGTGGTAGGCGATATGAGCAGCTACAACTCGATGTAATCCCAATTTCTGCACGAGTTTTGCGGAACTGTGTTACGTGATAACAATCGTAAGGAAGCGTGACCGCTTACGCTCGAACGTGTGCTCGGCTCGAGTTCGCGACAAGAAGTGAGTCTGCCCTCGCCGCATCGCGCACGCAGCCGAACGGCGCGACGTAAACAAAAGTCGGTCCTCCTCGTGCGTTTTCGGAAAATCAATAAATTGATCGCGCTCGACTATACACGGTGTCTCCACGCGTCGAGCGATCGAATATCGAATCGCGACGGCCAGCCACGACCGCGATACTTAAACTCTAAACAGACTTGTGTAGATAAATATTAGGTTATTTTATAAGTGTAGGTTTAATTAAAAATATAATAAGATTTCCTTACTGTTCGAACTATTCGATCAATTCGCGACATCCCCACTACCGGGTCCCTACGCACGAGGGCTCAGTCATCTTCCCTCGGTCCTCTATTCGCCCGGGTCGGCCCAATCACCGAGCGGCCTACATCGATTAGCCGCGGGTGATCTATCGGTTTAACGACCCGGGGTCTTCTCGAGTGTAGCCATCTTGTCGAAAGTTACGGATCGCAACTCACGTGTATTACCGAGACTCTCGAACAAGACGATAGTTAACGCTGAAAAACGGGACTATTCTCTCTCGCTTGGTGCTCTTCGGACCTCTCCCGCACGGAAGAACGTTTCGGACATCCGATCGGATAGACCGGCGACGCCTCAAGAACGTTTCGGCCACGGAAGTGTCCTCAACGCCGGGTGAAGATCCGAAGTGTCTCAACGGTCGGCGTGCTCGCTGACGTACTCTCGGATATCGGACATTTTCTCAGCTGTGTGAAATTCGGACAGAACTCAGTTGTGTGGACCACGGACAGAACTCAGTTGCGTGGAAGCGGACAGAACCACTCAGGTAAATCTTGTGAGCGTCTCAATTGTCGGGCTTGACCACCCCCCGGGGGGGGGGGGGTCATCTCGCGAATCCGCCGCCCCCTTACCGAACGCCAGAACCGCGGACAGCGTCTCAGAACATTTTTTGGTCCTTCGAGCCGGATCCCGGTAAGGACAGAGCGGTGTCGCTTATTATCTCGGGCATTACTGTAGTGCGGGTGTGCGCATGACACGTGGTGACCGGCGAGCCGTGCGGTATCGCCGCCCCGTGGTCCCCTTGCCGCGTTCGGACGCCCTGCGACAGGTGCGTTCTCTCTCTCGCTTACGGCAGTGCTCGCGGCACGTAAACAAGCTACGCATACGACGCTCAACGGCCACGTCGAATCTCTCGCTTTCTCTCGCATCGGCGGTACTGTGATCCACCGAGCCAGACCCAGTGAACAGTGCAATCTCCGGAATATTTCGGGCGTAAGAACATTGTGTAGACGGGAGACGGGTTAACCTCCGGTTTCACGCGTTATCCCGCGTACTCTCGGCGCCCCTCAGTGACTCTTTCGGCTATCCGCTCGCAGCCATTCCACACGCGCGGAACGCGACCGCGACTCTCGCCCCCCCCCCCTCCCCCGCCCGTCGATACCGCGCGCGGTGTACGCTGGTGACAAAGGGGATCGCGACTTTTGAACGGCACGTCCTCGTCGTCTCTCCGCCTTATCGATACGGTCGCGCGCAGGGAACAATCTCTGCTAGGCGGATTATACGCCCCGACCTCGGCTCGGCTCTACGTGCCCCCTCTCTCGGAACCACCGATTCTCCGCAACCATGTCGGCTATCTCGGCGTCTCAGGTGCAAGCAAAGATTTCCCTGCAGATGAATCGATTCAATTACATCAAGTCGGTGGCGCTCGAAGTCGCGTCGTTTGCGTCTTTCCCCCTGCACACGCTCAAGGTTAAGAGCGGTCTCATTGACAGCTACTGGGAGAAGTTCGATCAGTTACACGAGCGGCTCTCAGATTTCAAGGTGGAGGCACTGCTGGAGCAAGACTATTACAGGGACGGCACCTACGACCGATGCTTGCGGTATTACGCCGACGCCAAGGCGGCACTCGCGCACGAAATCGACGAAAAGGAGCGCTTGAACCCACTCTCAGGGTCTCAGCTCGCCAACCTTACGATCGCCGGGCAAATGACTACGCGGAGTCATTTGCCTGAAATTACTCTCCTCCAGTTCTCGGGAGATTTCTCGGCGTGGAGACCTTTCCACGATCTCTTCTCATCCCTGGTCGGCAAGAACCCGGACATCTCCAACGTTGAGAAGATGCACTATCTCCGCACCAGCCTCACGGGAGAAGCGGCGCAGCTCATCTCCAACTTGCCTCTCTCTGAGGACTCATTTGCGTCCGCCTGGGACCTACTCGTCGATCGATTTGAAAATAAGCGGCTCCTCATTTCGGCTCAAGTAGATTGGCTATTTAGCATTCGGACAATCTCGGCTCGTTCGGCACAGGACCTCAACGCTCTTGTCAACACCGCAACGGATGCGCTCAATGCGTTACGATCTCTGGGATCACCGGTTCAACACTGGGATCACCTTTTAGTGCATCTCCTCGTTCAACGGCTAGACTCACACACGCCGGAGGCCTGGGAAGTCAAGTTGGGTTCATCGACGGAACCACCCTCATACAAAGATCTCAAGATATTTCTCCCAGGTCGGGCCCGCGCTCTCGAGAGTATGGAACTTGGCGTCTCCACCTCTTCGTCCTCGGCGCCTCCAGCATCCAAACCACGGACCAAGATACTCCCGGCCAGCGTTCACGTGGCCACCTCACCAACTTCGGGGACAGACTCACCAGGGTGCTCGCTGTGCGCCGGTACCCACTACATCGTCTCTTGCCCCAAATTTCGGGATGTCACCTCACGTGACAATTTTGTGATCGATCAGCAGCTCTGTTTCAACTGTCTGGGGCGACACCAGGCGGCTGCCTGTCAAAACCAAAAGAGATGCAGAGACTGTGGCAATAAGCACCACACAATGATCCACACAGACACGCCCCGACACACTTTGACCTCGGCTCTGGAAAGCCCGACCACCGCCACGGCTACGGCAACGCAAACCTCGGCTCCTCCCTCACCGGAGAAAGGTGCCTCGTCCTTTTCTAGTGAATGACTCTCTTCGGCTCCCCTCTCGTCTCAATCGGTTTGTGTTTCTCGTTCGCCCGTTTTACTAGCCACCTGTCGGGCACTCACCAAATCATCTAGCGGCGACTCTCATCAAGTTCGGATGCTCATCGATCCCGGTTCCGAGCTCACCTTTATTTCAAAGTCAGTGGCAAAGCGACTTTAGCTTCCCAGACGACACGCGGCTATCCCCATTCTGGGTATTGGCGGATCTCATTCTGAGCGAACCTGCGGTGCCGTCTCACTGCCCTTGCAGTCGATCTACTCCTCGGACTCCATACACGTCACGGCCTACATTCTCTCTAAACTCACGACGCAGCTACCCTCTTTTGGGCCGTTAGATCACAGATGGGCTCATCTACAAGGACTACCACTGGCGAATCCGGATTTTCTCACTCCCGGCCGCATCGATTTGATTCTCGGCGCGGACACTTACGGTCTTTTCGTACAATCGGAGGTGGTCAAGGGCTCGGCACACGAACCCATCGCCCAGCAAACCCTTTTCGGCTGGATTTTTCTCGGCCCGATCTCAACGGCCCCACCCTCGGTTGCCTCCACCTATTAAGCTACGGTAAACCACGATCTCCATGACATCCTTACTAAGTTTTTGGTACAGGAAGAGATCCCCTCCTCAATTACACTTCAACTCAGCCCGGAGGAGGCGGAATGTGAAGCTCACTTTCGAACGACTCACTCGCGCGACAGCTCTGGGCGCTACATCGTACGGCTTCCATTCCAATTATCGACCCACCAACTTGGCGATTCTAAGTCTACGCCTCAAGGGTGCCTACGACGCCTGCTAAGGCGCTTCTCAACGGATGAGGGATATCGTCAGCTCTATTATTCATTTCTGTACGAATATGAAGCACTCCGGCATATGGTCAAGGTCTCCTCCTCTGAGCCGGAACCTTCTTCGGCTTACTACCTACCTCACCACGGAGTTCTCAAAGAAGACCGCCACCGCGAAACTGAGAGTGGTGTTCAATGGATCCAGCCTCATCACCTCGGGCGTCTCACTCAATCACCTCCTGCACACAGGCGTTAGACATCAATTAGATATCTCGGACGTTCTTCTCTGGGTTTGGCGGCACCGGTACATCTTTACCACGGACATAATAAAGATGTTTCGACAGATCCTCGTGCACCCCGATGATTGGCCATTTCAGCGAATTCTCTGGGTCGACGCCCTGTTGAACGTTATCGTGTACGCACTCACGACGGTAACTTACGGCACCAAATCTGCTCTTTACTTGGCGGTTCGGACTCTTCTCCAACTCGTGGAGGACGAGAGGGCCAACTATCCATTAGCGGTTCCCCCCCTTACGAAGGGACGATACGTGGACGATATCTGCGGCAAGGCGGACAACTTCGAGATGCTGCTGGCTATAGCCCGACAGCTGATAGCTCTCTGCAAAGCGGGCGGGTTTCCTCTCGCAAAATGGCAAAGCAACCACCCAGGCCTGTGCGAGGCGGTCTCACCGGACAACGTCTCACCTGATTCTCATCAGTATGAAGGCGCTCACGGCAAGATATTGGGACTCGAATGGCAGCCCCTACCTGACCAATTTATCTTCTCACCGGGTTCATCACCAACAACTGATATCACTAAGCGTACCATACTCTCGGAAGTCTCACAACTCTTTGATCCACTTGGCTTTCTGGCTCCCGTGATCATCAGAGCCAAAATGCTGCTTCAAGAACTGTGGTTCGTAAAGGTCGGATGGGATGACGCCCTCCGCGGTTTCGACATCGGTGGATGCAATTCCGGGGGGAATTGCCTGAGCTGCACCATATTACCATCCCACTGTGGCTGAACCTCACCCCCTTATCCCGGGTTGAACTCCACGGTTTCTCGGATGCCTCTCTACTTGCTATGGCGGCGGCGGTTTATATCAAGGTTATAACGACCTGTCTATAGATCGGTATCGAACGCGGACTAGCTCGCCGGGTCAGGAGTTTGATGGTAGCTCCAGAGACAATAGACGCGAGAAAGAGGCGGGTTAAAGTAAAAGAACAATTTATTATAATAAAGATTTGAATAAACAGAGTGGTGACTAGAGTTCACAGCGTGGATTTACACCGATCAGATTCGTGCGAGTACGCGGTGTACTATTATCGGCGCGCGTACTTTGGAGGCGCGGCGGCCCAGTATGACAACGTATAATAGAATTCAAAAAGAATACTGGCGTGTGTACTTCGGAGGCGCGGTGGCCCAGTACGGCGAAATATAATATAATTCCAAAAGAGAATACCGGCGGGGTATTTCGGAGGCGCGGTGGCCCAGTACGGCGAAATATAATATGATTCCAAAGAGAATACCGGCGCGTGTACTTCGGAGGCGCGGCGGCCCAGTACGGCAAAATACAATATAATTCAAAAGAGATAATACGGTTCGGCGGATGTATCAGGTACAATATACGAGTCGGGCTATAGCTAGGATTCGTTTTGAACGCGGCGAATTATCACGCGTCGCTATATGTCGGTCGCGGTTTGCTATCGCGGGCTATTGAACGTAAGGATACTGGCGGGCGGAGCGGCGTCGGGGACGTTCAGCAGGACGGTGTGCGTCGGCGACGAGAGCACTCGACCGAGACGGAGAGCTCTCCACCTCGGTTTTTCTGCCTTCGCGGGTTAGGAAGGATATGCTTAGGATAGCAGTAGCGAGAGCACTCGATCGTGGCTGAGGGCTCTCGACCACGGTTTTCTGCTGCTTCTGGATCGGACTTATGCTCGGGATCAAGTGAGTCGTTTTATCGCGCTATCGCCTTTTTATACCGGGATCCGGCATCGTGAACCGTCCCGATGTGGGGGTTGCGCGTGCGTGTTGCCTAACGCGTCGTTTTATCTGTCAGCGCGTTCGGCGGCGCTCGGCGGCGGTCGGGCCCCGTCGGCCGCTGTGTCTCGAGATCGCTTTATAATATTTAAAAATAGGTGGTGGGCGCATCGCGCCCACGTCTCCTCCCGGCGGGTGTTCGGCCGGGCGGTGTCCGACGGGTGTCAGCCGGAACTACGATGCATCTTCAGGGGGTGCATCGTTACAAGGTCACCTCCCCCTCGAGGGAAACCAAGGTCTCTCTCGTCTGCGCTAAGACCAAGGTGACACCTCTCAAGCGACTCACCGTTCCCCGGCTTGAGCTCACGGCGGCAATGCTCCTCGCTCGTCTCATAAGTTATGTCCAACAAGTGCTCGAACTGGTGGACGTTCCAACATTTTTGTGGATGGACTCCTTGGTGGCTCTCACCTGGATTCACAGCCACCCTTCTCGATGGAAGGACTTTGTGTGCAACCGGGTAACCGTTATTCAGGATCTCACACCTCATGGGCAATGGCGTTTTGTCCCTGACCACGAAAATCCGTCGGACTGCGCCTCTCGGGGCCTCACAACCACCCAACTCGCCCGACACCCTCTCTGGTGGAAGGGCCCCTCGTGGTTGGCCTTGCCTGCACTACACTGGCCGGCTATACCCTCTCACACGGACTCTACTGCCGTCCTCGAGGAACGACCCGGCCTTCTATTCTTGACATACTTACCGCGACCACCACTGTTGTGGGAACTCTTTCACCGCTACTCCTCCCTCACCAAACTGCTCCGAATCGCGTCCATCTGTCAACGGTGCCTTGCGGTATGAAAAGGGGTGCCACAGTCATCACTCCTCACCCCTCTCAACCCCGGCGACCTGACACTGGTTCGGTTATTCTGGCTGCGGTCAGTCCAAGCGGCACATTTCTCATCGGAACTCAAGGTCATCTCGAGCGGAGCACTTCTACCCAAATCCCATCCCCTCGCTAAACTTACGCCATTCATCGATCAAGCAGGCATTCTCCGAGTTGGGGGAAGACTCAAGAACGCCTTACTGGACCCTGAGAGTAAACACCCGGCAATCCTCCCACGGGACACACCACTGTCTCATCTTATCATCGCGGATGCTCATCAACGGACCCTGCACGGCGGGACTCAATTGACTTTGACGTATCTTCGGAAGGCCTATTGGATCCTTGGCGGACGGGCTCCCGTAAGGTCTCACATTCTTTGTTCCGTTCGGTGCGCTCGATACCGCGGCGAGCGGGCACAACAACTCATGGGACAGCTTTTTTTTTTTCTTTTTTTTTCGTGGAGAAATCTTCGACCGCTGGGTTCCCTGAGCAGAAGCCCGGTATGTGTCCCAGCGGCCCCCTCAGATGTTGAGAGGGGGAAGACCCCCCAATCCTCGGGGAAAGAGCGAGGGGAGTGTGGGATTCCTACCCGCTAAAACTCCACGGACGTCCGTCGTCGCGCCCAACTGGGGGCAACCGGGAACATGATGTCTGCAAATCCGGAATACCCCCAGGCGCTGAGCCAAATAGGCTCCCTTCTCTGAGCTTTTAAGCTCTGTGGCTTCATAAGCCTAAATCGTTTTTGCAGCAGGGTGTGGACGTCACCCACCCCGCTGCCCCTCCCATTGTTGTGGGAGTATGGCCGACCCGCCGTGAACCCCGCCGGGGGCCGGCCTCCCATCCTCAGAATGTGTTCGCCGTCGGGCAGCACATCCAGAGGTGCTGGCCTTCTCCCGCTGTTGAACCAGCAGTTCCCCACTCCCAACAATTAAAATTGGAAGTGGGTGAAGTGAGCAAGTGGGCGATGTACCCACCCACTACGCGACCCTGTTTATGAGAGGTCCGCAGGATCTGGGGCTTCCCCTCTACGGATCCTCTCCGCGTCTTCTTTTTGGCGCATGACCGCGCCGCAGTATTTCAGCAGCGCCTTCCACTTCTCCTCATCCCCGATCACCCCAGCCATGACTGCCGGGAGGGAGAGATCCTCGCCAATCACGTCTTTCAGGACACGGCGCTGCGCATCCCACGCTGGACAGACTTCCAGTGTGTGCTGCGCCGTGTCCTCCTCCTCGTCGCAGTGGAAACACCTCGCGGTGGCCTCTCTACCAATACGACACAGGTACACACCGAAACAACCATGTCCGGTGAGCACCTGCGTCGCATGATATGTTAATGCGCGTCCCCGACCACCCAGCCACTCCACCAGGTGGGGCAGGATGGCGTCGACGGTCCTTTTACCCTCCGAACCGGGAACAATGGCCGGATTGGCGAGGTATTCTCGCCATCTTTCTATCAGGACCGTCTTAAAATGGAGCCTAATGCGCGCCCTGTCCGATTTA
Organism: Leptothorax acervorum; assembly: GCA_035220615.1. Taxonomy (NCBI): domain Eukaryota; kingdom Metazoa; phylum Arthropoda; class Insecta; order Hymenoptera; family Formicidae; genus Leptothorax; species Leptothorax acervorum. The sequence continues at coordinate 134,328 of JASTWQ010000417.1, forward strand.
CTTACGGCTATCCCCCGTGCCCGCATTTCCGTCACGCACCCATACACGTCTGCGTATTGACGGGCCGCGAGTTCCAACGGGGGGAGCCCAGACAGGGTCGTCGCTGCCGCCCACGAGACGGTGCGATACGCCCGTGACACTCTAGTAGCTACCACACGCTGGCACTGATGTAATTTGGCCTTGATGCGTGTGGAGCTTTCCGCCGCTTCAACCCACACAGGGGCTCCATAGAGTGCCACGGCGTGCACCGTCGCGGCATATAGCCGGCGAGCACGACCGCTCGCCCCTCCCAGGTTGGGCATGAGTCTAGCAAGACTATTTGCAACCCAACTCATGGGACAGCTTCCATCACCCCGGGTTACACCATCCCGCCCCTTCCTCACCACTGGAGTGGATTACGCCGGCCCAGTCACACTCAAAACATGGAGGGGTCGAGGTGCCAAGACTCACAAGGGGTGGTTAGCAATTTTCGTTTGTTTCCCTACCTCGGCGGTCCATCTGGAGTCACAGACTACTCTACGGAGGGTTTCCTCGCATCGTACCAAAGATTCACCGGTCGGCGGGGCATCTGCCACACCCTGTTTAGCGACTGTGGCACCAACTTCCTCGGTGCCGATGTCGTTCTCAAACGACTCTTTACTTCCGGAACTAAGGAACTCAAGAACCTGTCTCAACTCTAGACCAACGACGGAACCAAGTGATCTTTCAACCCTCCGGCAGCCCCTCACTTTGGCAACAAATGGGAGGCAGCTGTCAAATCGGTGAAGTATCATATACGGCGGACGATCGGCGAGCAGCTTCTGACCTATGAGGAGCTTACAACTCTTCTAGTCCAAATCGAAGCCGTGCTCAACTTCAGGCCACTGTGTCCCTTCTCAGATGATCCGGAAGATCTCTCGGTCCTCACCCCCGGGCACTTCCTCATCGGTGAAGCACCTACCACGATCCCGGAGCCTTCTCTTTCTGCGGAACCGACCTCCAGACTATCACGGTGGCAACTCATCCAGCAGCAAGTGCAACATTTTTGGTCTCGATGGTCAACGGAATACCTCCAACGTCAACTCTCAATTTTAAAGTGGCATCATCCTTCTAAGCAGATCCAGGTGGGCTCATTAGTGCTACTCACGGACGAGCGGCTCCCCCCATCCAAGTGGCCTCTCGCACGCGTGACGGCTCTTCATCCAGGGGCCGACGGTCTCTGCAGGGTTGTCACACTCAAGACCGCTACCACGGATCTCAAGCGACCTGTTGCAAAGCTAGCAATCCTTCCTCTTACTTCGGAGCACTCAGTTATGGACTCAGACTCACCATCGACAGCCTCATAAGATCATTCAACAACGCTGTTGTCGAAGGCGGGCGGAATGTTCGAACTATTCGATCAATTCGCGACATCCCCACTACCGGTCCCTACGAACGCTCAGCCATCTTCCCTCGGTCCTCTATTCGCCCGGGCCGGCCCAATCACCGAGCGGCCTACATCGATTAGCCGCGGGTGATCTATCGGTTTAACGACTTGGGGTCTTCTCGAGTGTAGCCATCTTGTCGGAAGTTACGGATCGCAACTCACGTTTATTACCGAGACTCTCAAACAAGACGATAGTTAACGCTGAAAAACGGGACTATTCTCTAATGTTTTACGAACTCGATATTTATTTTGTGGACTTGCCGTTAAATGTATCATTGTGTCTCTGAACGTTACCGTGACAAGTCACATTTTTATTTTTCGACCGATATCACCATGTACTTTATTCTGTGCGAGGCGAATTATATTCTTTCCTGTAAGTTTTTTAATTAACAATAATTTCCCATGACTTCACTTGCGTATATTATTATATCCAGTATGCTCCGAATGCTCGCACAGGTATCTTTGATTTTATACGCTCCTTATGGACACTCAAAGGAAATAGTTCTCTCTTCGCCCTTCCTGGCTTTATAACCTGGGAGTCGAGACATTTGAAGATGCCTGGATTGCTTCGGAGCATGCTCTTGACTTTATTTTTCTATGGGAGACCACGAGCAACAGATAAGGACCGTATCTTTCGTGACTATGGTATAGGGACTGCGAATTTGAATATTGACGATATGAATTAATGTAACTCGCGTTGTTTTTCGATTTTATGTATTTCGCGGTGATTTGAATATAACTACGCTGAGGATGGCCCAAAGAAAGGCCTGAAACGTTCGTTTCTTTTGTATTGTAATTTCAATTAATATATTGCGCACTATTTACAGCGCCCGGCTCTAACTGCCTGTTTTATTCATTGATTTACTCAAGAGAGCCTTTTTCAATTTTATTGAAAAATAGTATTTTGTTTCTATTCTTCCACGATTACACACAATTACATTTTTTATTTTATTTAGAATAAAAAACTTATCAACTTTTAACTTGTTATTATATTACATTTTATTCGGAATAAACAGTAATCTATGCGAAAAAAGGTATTAAATTATAATTGAACTCCTATTTTATGCAGGAATGGTTTGCGAGGGTTATAATTATAAAATAGTGATTCAATTATAATTTAATACTTTTTTTCGCATAGATTACTGTTTATTAACTGTTATTCTGCAAAAAATATGTTCAAATGCAATCTTAATTTGTGCTAATTTTTTTTATTTTAAAGGGTGTTTTTTGGCGTATTTTTACTGTTAAGGGTGGTTTTTCTTGTTACTTTTTTTTGTACCTACAATATTATGATTTTATTTCAAAACGTATACATAAACTGAAGGTGAACAAAAAAATTCTACCTTTTGTGCTCATTTTTCATTTCTTTGTGATTTTGGCACTTTTTGACAGGATGTGTAGCTGAAGGGTTGCTACCCTCTAATTCACCAATTTTTTTATATTTAGGGTGTACCTGTCTCTTTAAAATAAGACCTTAACGAAGTCGATGTGTTGACTTTTATGGAAAATATGATTTTTTAAAGTAGGTTGTACGTATCGATGGGCGGTGGCACCCTTCAATATTGAGCTACAGAACTCGAGCTTAGAGGGTATCTTTTTTCAGCCATTTGGGATAGATTGGGCAACTGGGAGTAAAAGAATTCGTTCAAGTCCAAAATAAGCGCGTCAAGTGTTCCACGGGGGTCGGGGGAAGGGGGGGGGGGGTGAATCACGTTTTACAACTTACAAAGTATATGTGTGGACAGTGGAGCGTGTTCCACTGGGGTCGCGAGGGGAAAGGGGTGAAATGGACCTCGCTTTACAATTTACAAAGTACATGCGTGGACAGAGGAACGCGTTCCACAGGGGTCGTGACTCCCTGACTTTGCCCCCCCCCCCCCCGGATTCCCCATTTCCCTTTGTCCAGGGTAAACCTCGCTTTAACTTGCAAGATGTGCTTCCACCCATACAGGGGGGGGGGGTGGAGGGCAAAGGCCCGCCGCTTGCCCCCCCGACCCCTGTGGAACACGCTCTTCTGTCCACGCATGTACTTTGTAAGTTGTAAAGCAAGGTTCACTCCCCCCCCCTTCCCCTCCCCCGGCCCAGTGGAACACGCTCCTCTGTCCACGCATGTACTTTGTAAGTTGTAAAGCGAGGTTCCCTCCCGGCCCCTGTGGAACACGCTTCTCTGTCCACGCATGTACTTTGGTATGGCATGTACTTTGGACTTTTTTCTTGGCCAAGACGTGAATAAACAATATTAAAGAATTATTCGACCGTGCGTATCAAACCAAATTAAGTTAGAATAACCACCGTAACGGTCCAAACTTGAATCAATAGCCTAATATTATTTCATTGTGTAAATACACATATTATTTATTTTTAACTCTTGAGGGAGGTTTCAGGTTCAAACCCTGGCTGAGGTAATATTTTTCGCAATAATTTCTTTAACATCAAAAGTTGAATCGAATCGATCTAACTAAAGGGAGGGAGAAGATTTTCACTATTCCAACAGGAGCTATGTTTTTAAGTCTGACAAATATAGTCGGCGCACAGTTTAAAGAGTTTTCAAGAGTTGGAAATAAATAATATGTGTATTTACACAATAAAATAATATAAGGCTATAAAGATATTCAACATTAATACTTATATGTATGTTGAGACCGTTAAGATATAAATCAATATAAAGGAAATAGCCATATACCGCGCGCTTGGCCGCCGCGCCGCAGCGATGTTCCGTCGCCACGACCGTCCGCGTAAAGTTTAGCTTCGAAATAATTAATAATTACTCTTTGCAGTAAGCATGATATTTCCTACGCTAAAAGCATCTTTTTAGATTACAATTCGATAGTTCAATTCAGATCTCGTGAAGGTTTAACCGCGGCTATAAGAAAATTGTAATTTTCCATGTAAAAATACACACACGCACAAATCATTTTACAAGTTGTTTTTTCTGTTGATAATATTGATCATTCCAAAGTAATTAAGCTGTTCGATACAAGATAAGCAGAAATCATTAATGTCTCATGCAATCCGTCTTGACGCATGTTCTATGAAATTCGCTTACATCTAGTCAACATTTCTGTTTATTTGACTAATATAAAATAACTAAGGTGATATTGCCTCGCTCCTCCTGGAAAATCCAAAAATAAAAAGTTTAGTCAATATGAGATCGAAAAGAGTTGATATGTTTTTAGTCTCATATCTTGAGTTCATTTACTGTTTACAAGTAAACCTCAGAGAATGTCACACGCCAATTTGTCTCTAATTTTGTAGAGTTGTTTGTCATGTCAAAGTATGAAAAAAATCTGTCATTACTCAAATTAATTTTTTCATTTTTTTTGTATTTTTTGAGTTTTACACAAATACACGATTTTACGCATATTTAAAGCAGTATTAATGATTCTACTCGATTTTTCAAACTCGGCACACATAAAACATCGAAATAATAGTTTATTTGTTTTGTTTTAATCCCCTATCGCGCGTTAAACAGTTTTAAGAGTAACAACGAGTGGCGGCGCGGCGGCTCGCTCACGCACACTAGTACATACGCGGCTCACGAACGTACGTCCGTTTAAAAAACGATGCTGACTGGCTAATCTTTAATTAATAACAACTACTTTTCTAAGCATAATTCGAAATAAATAATTCAGGACTTTTCGACTCAGTTTTTCACGAGGAATATTATTGTGTAAATAGTGGGTGCGAATTAGATGACACCCTGTATATCACATAATACTCAAAACAACTGCTATATTTTTCAAACTTTCTTTGTTAATTACTTTTTAATAAGCAATAAGATCCACGTGCTTCTTGTTGGGAAATACTTAGTATGACTCAAGGTATTCTGTACAAGCTTAGTCTTAAGCCTGATCACTTGAATATAGGGAGAAGCGACACATAGAATTGAAAGTAGTTAGACAATTATAATTTAAATAAATTATGACAGAGTCATTGTGAACGCGCATTTAAGCAGCGTTCTTTCGCATGTATACATATACATAAATATCATGAACACACAGTTTCACAAATCATAATCATATAAATACAGAATGTAAATCATGTTATTGTTGAACTGAAGAAAAGAACAGACTGTAACTTTAAATTAATATATAGAATCGCTTAAGATTGACAAATCAAAGTATTAAGGTTGTTGGAATATTATTATCAGTTATTTGTATCAAAATAGAATCAAACGAAACGTTGAAAATATTGAACGTATTACAATTAATTGAATCAAATATCGAGACAAGGAATTACGATTACATACGTAATATCTAAAATTATGGTTGTTGTAAGCTGAAGGAACTGAACGTTATAAACAACGCTTGTCGCAATTACTTTATGAATATAAAGTATTAATAATCGGTCATACTCATGAACTTTAGTTTTGCGGTACATATTCATAAAGAACATATTGATCTTGAAATGCTCACACTCACATACAAGTACAATATAATCATTTACATGAAAGAAATCATACCTTACAAGGATCACGATTTTAATAATCGAGCGCTCGATTCATTCATCATACCTTTACTATAACGCATTCGTCATAACGGTATTAAACCGTTTCACAACATTGAAAAAGAAACAATGGAAGTTTCTTGGAAAAGATGTGCAGTCATCATGCACAGATATTTACATCTCGTATGTATCAATGCGTCTAGCGTTCGAATGAACCATAGCGCCTTGCTCGGCGACATTCCATGGCCAGTGGTGCACATGGATGAAGAAAAAGAAAGGCACTTCTGAAAATTACCGAAGGATTCCTCGTTAAGCATATCTTAGCAAAACGCGATCCTCGGTGAAACGCTCTTTATTTCAGAAGTGTTCTCGTTACCTTTACGTTCTCGTTCCCTCTTACTGCGAAGCAGGGACTCCGGTATGGTCTGTGGCAGACCGCTCAGCTTGGCTTCTCGAACTTTCGTCAGAGTCGAAGGATCTCGACGATCCGCCTTGGTGGAATCGAAGGATCTCGACGAACAGTCGTCTCAATATCTCGTTGAATGGGCACCGTGTCTCAATCAGATCTCGGTAGGCGCTTTGCTCTCGTTACGCTCGTTGGGTCGATGATCCGCTTATCGGATTCAAGAATTTCAGGCACAGACAGACCTCGCAAACAAACTACAACTCGCCTCGCAACAAAATTACACACGGACAAGATGTCCATTCGAACCCGACAAACAACGAGAAACGAATGTCGTTGCTACGCACCGCGTGGACCGATTCGAGTCCACACCATCCGCGTCTATCCTCAAGCCAGGAAGTGGCGCCGCCCGCCGTAACTATACGCTCGCGATGGTATCACGAGTGCTCGCTACTCTACCTCTCCTCGGTCGATAACTCTCAGTCCCTTCATGCTTTAACTTTAAATATATTCATAGCAACAATCATTATATAGGTACGAAGGTAGAACCTTTTTGCGCATAATTACCCAATTAATAACTAATTGTAAGATTAGATATGTTATTTATAATATCCAACATATTTATACCTAACATATGTTGCAGTATAAATATGCTGGATATTATAAATAATATAATCTTAGTTATCAATTTTTGTACAGGCGACTCAGGTTGGATTCGGTTATTATGATTAACAAACGTTACGATACTGCTGTTTAAGATAGCTCACATTTGCTAGCGCTATCTTGGTTCCATGAACGGAGTTAGTAGCGTTAGCGTTGATAGCGCGGTAGCGAGCTCTCCGAACGCATCCCTGGATTGTCGGGACGACAATCTTGAAGAGGGACGGCATTGTTACGCTCGCGCTAAGACACCCGTTGCACGAACTAGAAGTCGAAGATCGTCCCTTGACGACCGGGTTGTTCACTACAGTCGCTCTTCAGATTCTGAGCCGGGCTTAAGAGCCAACTTGACGTTTCGCGAGCCGAACTGTATCTTGCTCCAATAAATCGCTTCTTTTCTAAATATGAGTCCGCTTCATTTTGCGTGACCGGGAGTGCGCGAGTGCGAGAGAGATTGATTGATTGATTGATTGATTTAATTTATTATGCCCAAACATCAGCTAAAGGGCAAAGATACATAATAGCTAGACATAGAACACTAGAAAAGCTCTCAGAAGAAAAGCAGATTAACAAATATATTGCAACATGACGCATTACTTAAAAACTAATCTTAAAACTAAAAGAAAAATATTATTAAGAAAAAGCAGGAACGGAAAAGAAAACTTAATGTAAAGCATAAGAACTAATTGATATTTCGCAACGCAACTTAAACTAAGATAATTATGTGTAAACGCAACAAACTAGACACACGACTAGACGATGGTAACATTGCACCAATATAATACACACAAGAAGGCCAAGAGCGTCAGCCAGTTTCAGATGCAAGCAAAAATAAGTGAAGAAGGTTTTTAAAAGATGCGATAGAAGATGCAGAGGTTATACTAGTAGGAAGAGTGTGCCAAAAACGAATTGAGGAAAGACGAAAGGAGTGCATATACGTGGCAGTTCTACAAGTCGGAATATGAAAAGTTTGTGATGAGGCACCAAGACGGTCAGAACTCCTGAGCGATGGGTCAGGAAAAGTGAAAAGCTCACTAAGGTAAGAAGGAGATTGTAAGAAAAGGATACGATACATCTGACACCCAAGAAAGTACAGCCTTCTATTTTCAACAGAGAGCCAGCCCAAGCGACGTCTGTACGGAGTAATATGCTCATCTCGTCGCAAGTTGTAAATAAACCTAATACAACAATTCACGAGTCTCTGTAGTTTGGTGTTGAGTTCATCGCTTAGGCCATGATAAACGAGACAGCAATAATCTAAATGAGGTAGAACTAATGTCGTCACAAGCTTAATTCTAAGCTCAGTAGAGAGTGAGTTTTTATTGAACTTAAGCTTGTATAACGCCCAGTGGACCTTTTGCGAAACAAGCGAAATGTGTTTCCTCCAAGAGAGGGTAGATGTGAACATAACGCCCAAATTCCTCACTTCACTTACAAAAGGAATAGGCACTCGGTTTACAGTAATTGGTGGTAGAAGACAAAAGTCAATATGCCTAACATATGCTTGACTACCATAAATAATCGCCTTTGATTTGGTAGGATTCAGTTTAAGGCCATTAGACTCAGCATAATTAAAAATAGCGTTCGCATCCTTAGAAATTAACTCTAAGTCGCGAAGAATGTCAGCCGGTGAGCAAAATAGATAAATCTGAATGTCATCAGCAAACATCATGTGTGATGCATGCGACAATACTCTGCCAATATCATTAATAAAAAGAGAGAATAAAAGTGGGCCAAGCACGGAACCGTGGAGGACGCCAGACGACGTAGACAGCCAATCGGAAAGCTTGCCAGTATCATCAACCACTGCCTGAGAACGACCAGTCAGATATGAAAAAATCCATGTAAGGACGGCGTTGGAGAAACCGATCATCTTAAGCTTAGTGAGCAGACGAAGATGTGGAACAGTATCGAATGCCTTGCTAAAATCAAAGAGAATCATGATTGTGACAAGTCTTTTGTCAATTCCCTCTTTGATGTCATCACAAATGCGAAGCAGTGCTGACTGAGTGTTATGACATGGTCGATACGCAGACTGTCTTGGATTTAAAAGGTCATGCTCGATTAAGTAGTCAGTAATCTGTGAGGCAATAATCCTTTCAAGAACTTTAGAAAGCTCAGGTAGATTGGCTATCGGTCTCGTATCTGACGGAGAAGCTGGAATGCGAATTTTCGAAAGAGGGCGGATAAGAGAGAGAGAGAGAGAGACGACTTAGGTTGCTACCCCACAACTGCTCCACTACTGACCATAAGTTAATCTCTCCGAACTCCTATCAATACCTAGGCCTTACGACCCTATTGCTTCCTCAAAGAGAAAGCTTTGTTTTCGTGAAAAATTTTTTTTTTAATTGCCGCTGCTAATGTGTTCAGAATGTTCTAAAACGTCGAAAAATTGCATTTTAAAAAAATGTCCGTGTGTGTGTGTGCGCGCGCGCGCGCGCGCGCGTGTGTGCGTGTGTGTGCGTGCGTGCGCGGATTTGATGTCCGTGGTTGCTCTAGCTTCCGCAAATATTGAGATATTGGGCTGAATTTTTTTTTAATCGATAGAGTATCATTTAAGGAAGGTTGGTATTGAATTTAGCGATGATTGGTAAAGGGCTTCTTTTTTTATAAAATTTTGAATTTTTTTAGAAATGCCCGTGGTTGCTCTAACTTTTGAAAATTTTGAAATATTTGGCTATTTCTAATTTTGTTATATTCTTCAGTTCTTTTTACCCCTATTTCATATATAATTCTTTAAGATTTGGTTGATTAGACTCACAATCAGGTTTATAAGGCTTTTATGTATTTACGGATTCCCCGAAATTTTAAATGCCTTTAACTCAAAAACTAATCAACCAAATCTTAAATAATTATATATAAAATAGGGGTAGAAAATACTGAAGAATATAATAGAATTCGAAAAAAATTGCCAATATAATAAAAAAGTGTATAAATTAGAAACTTGCACGTTGCTTTTTCATCATTTTTTTTGTTTATATATAACCAAAGAACTAATCAACCAAATCTTAAAGAATTATATATGAAATAGGGGTAGAAAAGACTGAAGAATATAATAGAATTTGAAAAATATTGCCAATATAATAAAAAATGTGTGCAAATTAGAAACTTTTGCACATTGTCCATGTTTAGTTTCCCCGAAATTTTAAAAGGCTATAACTCAAGAACAAATTCACAAAATATTAAAGAATAGTATATGAAATAGGGGTAGAAAAGACTGAAGAATATAACAGAATTAGAAAGAAATTGCCAATATAATTGTATCTCAAGAATTTATCAACCAAATCTTAAACTGTTAATGTTTCGTGGGAGCCGTAAGGCAAAGTAAACATTAATATGATTTGACAAATGAACACGTTTATTAGGATGATACAGACGCCAGTTGAACGTGTCGTACGCTCGGACAGGCAGAAGCGACTCTGACGATTCCTCGCGATTCTTAACCGGAAGCAGTTAACCTGCGCGAGCGCGATCTACATGCAATAGTGTTACAGCGTTGCCAACTTATTATGCTAGAACCAATGAAAAGCTTTATCGTTTCCAACACTTCCCCTTAAACTTTGCATTGTTCTTCTCTGCAGAACGCGAATAGCTTAACGCTCAACTTTCAACTACATAACGCTTTAAAAAGAAGAATGATGGTACACAACTTTTACATAATGCAAACCTAATATACTCCGTTGCAATATAACAAAAATATGCTCTGTTGTGTACCATAACGCAAATTTATAACTTTATAAGTCAATTATTCAGTTAATCCAAACTGATCACGCAGTCTCTCATACTGAACACGCGGAATCGGTTTCGTTAGGATATCAGCTACTTGTTTTTTGCTTGGAATATACTCTACTATTAATTGACCCGTTTCAACACACTCGCGCACGAAATGATAACGCACCGCAATGTGCTTAGAACGCTTATGAAAACTAGGGTTTTTGGCAAGTTTTATTGCACTGGCATTGTCTATAAATATCATAGGCATTTTGTGCAGCGGTGCAATCTCACTGAACAATCTGCCTAGCCATACAGCCTCTTTTGCACCCTCACTCGCGGCCACATACTCTGCCTCCATTGTAGAGAGCGCTACACTTTGCTGTCGCCTGCTTGCCCAAGTGATCACTCCGCCGTTGTACTTGAAGAGGATTCCACTAACTGATCTGCGAGTATCTGGATCATTGGCAAAATCTGCATTGATATATCCTGTCAGTCTGGGCATGTCTCCGTCCGACCTGTACTTGATACCGTATGCCCTTATATCCTGAAGTTATTTTAAGATTCGCTTGACCATCATCCAGTGCTGTTCCAATGGTTTCTCAAGGAACTGAGAGACGAAGTTTTCCGCGTAAGCGATATCTGAGCGTGTAGCCACCGCTAAGTACATGAGGCAGCCTACTGCCTCTCTGTAAGGAGCCTCTGTCAATTTATCACTCAACTGTTCTATTATTAGTGAGCCTTTTTCGATTGGAGTTGACACTGGCTTTGCTCCTTCCATATTGAACCGCTTGATCACTCCTTCAGCATATGCCTTCTGATTGATGAAGATCGAACAATCACCATCTTGTTTGATTTGAACATTCAAAAAACATTCAAGTGGTCCAAACGTTATTTTGAAGTCCACTTCTAATTTTTTTAGAAACTCTTTGATCCTGGCCTTTTTCGTTGCAGCAACTAATCCATCGTCTACATAAACTGCCACAATAAGTTTATCTTCTTCGCCGCAATGATAAAATAGACACGGATATGTTGTATTCTATTCTAACTTGAAGTCGAGCATAACTTGTTTAAAGCGCTTATTCCAGCGCCTTGGCGACTGCTTCAAGCCATACAGGCTCTTCTGAAGTTTGCACACGCTACCGCTACCGTCATCAAATCCCTCTGGCTGCAACATATACAGAGTGTCACTTAATTCGCGCCCACTATTTACACAGTGATATTCTTCATGAAAAACTGAGTCGAAAAGTCCTGAATCATTTTTTTCGAATTATGCTTAAAAAAGTAGTTATTATTAATTAAAGATTTGCCAGTCAGCATCGCTTTTTAATCGGACGCACGTTCGTGAGCCGCGCATCTACTAGTATGCGTGAGCGAGACACCGCGCCGCCGCTCGCTCGGCCGCGCCGCAGCGATGTTCCGTCGCCACGATCGTCCGTGTAAAGTTCAGTTACGAAATAATTAATAATTACTCTTTGTAATAAGCATGATATTTCCTACGCTAAAAGCATCTTTTCAGATTACAATTTGATGGTTCAATTCAGATCTCGTCAAGATTTAACCGCGGCTGTAAGAAAACTGTAATATTTTATGTAAAAATACACACACACAAATCATTTTACAAGTTGTTCTTTCTGTTGATAATATTGATCATTTTAATGTAATTAAGCTGTTCGACACAAGATAAGCAGAAATTATTAATGTCTCATGCAATCCGTCTTATGAGACGCACGTTCTATGTTTGCTTACATTGTTTTGACATTTAGTCAACATTTCTGTTTGTTTGACTAATATGAAATAACAGGTGATATTGCTTCGTTTCTTCTGGAAATCTAAAAATAAAAAGTTTAGTCAATATAAAATCGAAAAGAGTTAATATGTCTTTAGTCTCATATCTTGAGTTTATTTACTACTTACAAGTAAAATAAAAAGTTTAGCCTTACATCACACATGAAATTGTTCGATACAAACTGATCGCCGTAATTGGCACTAAAATGGGTATTATATTAGAATATGATTATAATGTCATTATATTAATATTATTTACTAATAATAATAAATACTGATGTGATTTATATTTTGTAATTGTATTTAGGAATATGGGACCTAAATCTAAGGAGGAAAACCAATGTAACAGCTAAAGAAAGAAGCTATTTTTAATAATTTTTTTTCTGAGAAATAATTGTTTTTTTTTTCAAATCACTTTATTAACATCACAATGTACATAATTTGAACTACTTCTTGTGAAAAATTTTTGTTAAAAAGTATCTATATTTATAGCTACAATAGTGTTAGCGGCCCAAAAGATTATTATGTTGAACGGGCGGACGCATGCATAGCGGACCAACGAAAGTTCTGAAATAAAAAAAAACAAGTATGTTCTTAAAATATGAGACAATAGCTTCAGTTGTACACACAGATTTAAAAAATAATAATTTGTTACAAAATGGCAAACTTAAAAGAAAACGGTTCAAAAATTGATGAAAAATTGACTTGTTTTCTAACGTTACAAAAAGAACAAATTACTCAATGAAAAATTCCGTACGTACAACTGAAGCTATTATCTCATATTTTAAGAAAATACTTGGTTTCTTGTTTCAGAACTCCCGTTGGTCCGCTACGCATGCGCCCGTATTTTTTTCAGGCGACTTAGGCTATCGTAGCTATGAATATTAATTTTTTAAATGAAAATTTTACAAAAGTAGTTTAAATTATGTACTTTGTGATGTTAATAAAGTAATATGGGAAAAAAACAATAATTTGCCATAAAAAAATTTACAAAAATAGCCTTTTTCATTAACTGTTACACTTGTTCCCCTCTAAGAGAGTTGATATGTCTTTAGTCTTAAATATTGAGTTCAATTACTGCTTAGTACTAATGTTCTTATTTAGAGTCGTCTGATTCATATGATATGGAGGGAGTGATTTCTGTGAATCTGTACAATGTTGGGGTGTGTGAAGTTGGCACCCCTACATTAAAATTCGATAGTTCTGATTAGAGTTCCAGCTTCTTTTCGAAGAGTATGAGAGTATTTTTAAGTTTTTAGAAAGAGTTCTGGCGATTAAGGTAACGAAAACACCTTTTGAAAAAAGGGGGTGCCAACTTCACGCCTTTTTTTATCGAATTTTGAGATCGAATAGTTCTGAGTGGCCTAAACGCTTTATTTTGCGATTATCTAGTTTCTGATACATAAAAAATTTTTTTGATTAATTAAAAAAAAAAAAAAATTTTGAAAATTCGATTTTGAGATTGAATAGTTCTGAATGGCTTAAACGCTTGGTAAATATACCGATCAGGGGACCATCCCCCGATGACCTTGACCTTGACATATTTTGTCAAGGTCATGACCCTGAGTGACCTTCAAAAGTTTTTAGCCGTCGCTTGTTGTTTGTTAAAAGGTTATGAACAAAAAAGTTTGACAAATATTGCAGTTATTTTGAGTACTACAAAACATGAACGACTAATATGTATGTGGAAATAATACATGTATGAACGAAGGAATTTTATTTAAAGCAGCGAATCGTTGATATATTGAACAGTCTTTTCGTTAAAGCAGTGAATAGAGAGTGTGTTCTTCAACTTACAAAGCACATACTTGTAAAGCGCGTCACAAACCTATAGGTTGATGACGCGCTTTACAAGTATGTACCAAAAAAAAAAAATTTTTTTTTGGTGGGGAAAATTATTTAAAGCAGTGAATTGTTGGTATATTGAAAAGAAAGTTATTTAAAGCAGTGAATAGTTGGTAACTTTCCTTTCAATATACCAACAAATCACTGCTTTAAATAATTTTAAACCTATAGGTTAGTGACGCGCTTTACAAGTATGTACCAAAAAGAAAATTTTTTTTGGTGGGGAAAATTATTTAAAGCAGTGAATTGTTGGTATATTGGAAGAAAAGTTATTTAAAGCAGAGAATAGTTGGTAACTTTCTTTTCAATATACCAACAAGTCACTGCTTTAAATAATTTTTTTCACCAAATTTTTTTTGTTTATAACTTTTTAATAAACAATGACCGCCAGCTAAAACTTTCTGAAGGTTACTCAGGAGGGTGACCGTGACAATATATGTCAAAGTCAAGGTCGTTTATGCCTTTCAATACTCAAAATAACTGCTATATTTGTCAAACTTTTTTTGTTAATAACTTTTTAACAAACAACGAGCGACGGCTAAAAACTTTTGAAGGTCACTCAGGGTCATGACCTTGACAAAATATGTCAAGGTCAAGGTCATCGGGGGATGGTCCCCTGATCGGTATATTTACCAAACGCTTTATTTTTCGATTATCTAGAGTTCCTGATACATAAAAAATTTTTTAAATTAATTAAAAAAATTTTTTTGGTGAAAGAAAATTTTCAATCATCGCGTTCAAATATTGATTATCTTGCAAACCGTTAGCCTAATCGCTTTGAGCCATAAGACTTTTTGTCACAACTCGTCGAGAACTAGCCAGAACGCTCGTCAGAACTACTCGGAACTCTGAAAAAATTTTTGACTTCGGAACTTAGAAAATTTTTGCGATCATCGTTTAAACACCTGGTATCTTGCAAACCGTTGGTCCAATCGCTTTGTGTCATAAGACTTTTCGTTAAAACTCGTCGAGAACTAGCCAGAACGCTCGACAGAACTACTCGGAACTCTGAAAAAAATTTTGACTTCGGAACTTAGAAAATTTTTGCGATCATCGTTTAAACACCTGGTATCTTGCAAACCGTTGGTCTAATCGCTTTGTGTCATAAGACTTTTCGTTAAAACTCGTCGATAGCTAGCCAGAACGCTCGTCAGAACTACTCGGAATTCTGAAAAATTTTTGACTTCGGAACTTAGAAAATTTTTGCGATTATCGTTTAAATATCTGGTATCTTGCAAACCGTTGTTCCAATCGCTTTGTGTCATAAGACTTTTCGTTAAAACTCGTCGAGAACTAGCCAGAACGCTCGTCAGAACTACTCGGAACTCTGAAAAAATTTTTGACTTCGGGACTTATTATTGTAAGATGGTGAGATCGAAATATTTTTTGGAGTTCCGAGTAATTCTGATTAGAGTTCTGGGTAGTTCTCGACGAGTTCTGACAAAAAATCTTATAACACAAAGCGATCGGACCAACGGTTTGCAAAATACCAGATTTTTTATCGATGATCGAAAATATTTTTAGAGTTCCGAGTAGTTCTGATTAAAGTTTTGGGTAGTTCTCGACGAGTTTTAACGAAAAGTCTTATGACACAAAGCGATTGGACAAACGGTTTGCAAGATACCAGATATTTGAACGATGATCGCAAAAATTTTTTAAATTCCGAAGTCGTAAAATTTTTCAGAGTTCCGAGTAGTTCTGACGAGCGTTCTGGCTAGTTCTCGACGAGTTCTGACGAAAAGTCTTATGACACAAAGCGATCGGATCAACGGTTTGCAAAGTACCAGATATTCGATCTCAAAATTCGATAAGAAGTTAGCATCCCATTTGTGTAACTTTTGATGATGATTTTTTGAGAACAATTCTAAGGCTTTGCAATTTTATCAGGAACTCGACAATTTTTTGAAAGGAATTAAATGAGCTATTCAGAACTATTCTGGCTTGAAATCAGACTTTTTCAAAACTCTTCAAAAAATTGTATGCGGTCTTACAATTAGTCGAATTTCACGCGTTGCACCTTCGAAGTTGAATATCTTTTTAACTAGTGACCGGATCGTTTTGATCATAATAATTTCTTTCAGAACTTTTACAGCTCTGCCCAGAACTCTTATCAGAACGCCTAAAACTCTATAAAATTTTTATGCGGACTTAGTCGAATTTCGAGTACTGATATGAGTTTTGGATAGAATTCTAAGGTCCGAATTAATAGACGTTTCTCAGTAGTCAAGATCACGTATGGTAAAACGGTATACGCAAGACAAAGACAGACTGATCTTGACAACTGAGAAACGTCTATTATTTCGGACCTAAGAGTTCAGAAAAAAATTATTACTATCGGAACGATCCAACTACTGATTTGCTCCGAAATCTGCCGTTGGCGTCATTTGTGTAACTTTCGGTGATGATTTTTTAAACAGTTTTGAGTTTTTGCTTCACGATTTTTTACTCATCGAGTTCAAATAGTTCTGAGTAGGGTTCTAAAGTTATTTTGAACAGTCATATAGTCCTTGAAATTTTTTTGAAAAAGTTCCGCGGTTTTTAGTTTAAAAAACATACTTTTAATTCCGAAGATATTTTAAAAGTAATAAGTTCTGGTAAAAAATGTTAGAGGGGGGGTCTGAATCGCACTCGATAAGTCAAGAAAAAAAGTGGAAACCGTACGGCTCTAGTTGCTATAGTTTCTGATATATCGCGATTTTTAAAAATTAATACACTTTTATAAAGCATTTTAAAATCACAAGTTTTGGTTAAAAATGTTGGAATTCTGAATCGTACTCGATAAGAAGAAAAGTGAAAATAGCAGGGTTCTTAGTTACTGTACTTTCAGACATGAAAATTATACACTTTTACGGAGCATTTTAAAAATCACGAGTTGTTATAGAAACTGCTGGAGTTCTGGATTACATTCGACAAGGAAAAGAATAAATGAGGACTGCATGACTCTAATTATTACAGTTTCCGAGATATCAAGTTCTTAAAATCAATACTTTTACGAATTATTTTGGAAATTACAAAAAGGTTCCTAACAATACTTCATAAAATATAAAAAGCAATAAAAAATTGATGGTTTTAATTTTAAAAAATCTGAAAATTTTATTTGTGTTGCACGTACATTAGTGTGTGTGGTGTTACAATTTCTTGAGGTAATATATAACTTTTTTTCGTTTTGAAATCGTCATATTCGTACCAAGAGAATCCGGTATACGTTACAGCCGTATAATGTCCTATCACTTTAAAAGATTTGTTTTGATTTCCTTTGTAGTTAGCAATGCCGCATAATGTGTAACTTTTTTCACCGAGTTTGATTATTTTTGTCAAACTTTCAAGCGATATTTCTTTGTGTTCAACATTATAAGTTGGATCCGAAATTACACTAGTATCCAAAAATAAATGTGGACCGTAATCGTGTGTCCTTTCTAAAGTAGCAGAACATTTCTTACACAATGCTTGATTAATATTTAAAGTTTCTATATCATCGATAGCTTCTTGTACATAATTACATCCTTTTTTGAGTAATATTTCTACATTTATGCATAATGTGGGCAGATTTCTACATTGCGTATAACTACAGATGGAACATTTTGTAAATCTGGTCACACTTGGTAGGTCTGTAAGTAACGTTTGTATTATATGATCAACATTACAATTGGCATCAAGAAACTGCAACTGCCTCGTACCTGAGATTTTACATATATTTAGTTCTTTTAAAATTTCTGCACGAGTTTTATAATCGGTTGCAATAATTTTTCCACGGGTTAAGATATTTTGCGCTAATTGTAATATCGGTAACTGATAATCCTGAACGCAGTTTTTTTAACGTTTTTCTTTTCCTATCGCATGTGCTAGCAGTTGTACAAAGGAATCAAAAGCGCATGTATTCCTTACACATATATACTTATTTTTTAATTTAATGCTTTCACATAAATTGCCATTTTTTAACAGTGGTATGTCTGCAAATTTATGTGATTGTACAAAGTCCCAGTCTGGAAAAGGATCCATATAAGTTGGACGTTTTGGTCTCTTTTTATCTGGTGAAATTTTCCCACCCCAATTTTCACCAATGTTGAGCGGATTATTTTTTACTTCTAAATCAGATTTGTTTGCATTTTCTTCTAAGCTATTATTTTTTATCGTTGTACTTATGTTCATGTTTTCTTCAGGCATATTATTCATATTTTCCACACTGAGATTTTGTATATTATTGCTAATATTGTCTTTACTCAACGAGAGATTGACTAGAGAGCTTTGCGATATATCAGAATTAGTTAATATCTCAATATTATTATTAGTTTCATTATTTATATCGGTGTTTGCTCCGTGGTTTATAAGTTCTTGACTAGCCTTTGAGTGTTTCTCTGTTGATTCGGTTTTAGAAAATATAAATTTTGTTGACGCTTCCTTAACGCGGCCATCTAAATAATCTATGTGATGAAAAATGAATTTGTCAGCTCTTTGAGGCAATTCGTTTTTAAAGGCTCGTGATTTAATATTAGCAAATTCGGATTCAACGCTAGAAGATGTAGCAACGCGATTTCCTCTACCAAAAAACGGTATCATGATACCCGTCCAAAGAGGAAGATAATACATTAAACGTTTAATATTTTCAGCAGCTTCAACATTGTAGTAAGCATTTAATGTTTCGCCATCAAGGCATTGCGACGCAATGTTAGAACCTTGTTCATAAATTTTAGAGGACCACTTTGCCCATGTTTCAGAACGTTGTTCTTTAAAATCTTTTTCATATTCATCTTCCTCTTTCTCGTTTTTAGACATGTTTGCTTCTTCTATTTTTTCGTCATTACTTTCGTTGATTTTAGCAATTGGCATCCCTTTGATAACAGAATTTACATAATCAAATCGTTCCTGGGATGGAAGTAATTTCCCAGAATTAGAAGTTAATGTGTGACTGAGTGCTACTACTAAAATTGATTCTAAAAAAAGTATTCTAAATTATTAATTTCTTTTTAATGCAGGTCCATCTACACACTATCGCCACCAAGTGACTGACATCTATACGAATATATGTGGCAAGAAATATTTTTGATTTATTTATTACAACTTCAAAGCAAGTGTTCATATAATCTTGCAAATCAGTTTTCTTCCCAAATGCAATTGCAATAGATATCAACAGGGCCATGCTAAAATCACACACAACCATTTTAGGAACATTCGCGACATCACTCAATATTGTTAAAAGCCATGTTGTTATCGCAATCGCAGTATGATCGGCAGACAACATTTGAAAAACAGGTACACTCCCTAAAGACGAAGCGCTCATACATTGATACAAAAATATGTATTTTGATTTTCCGTGTTTATATTGTATTTTTTTTGCTATCGATCCTGTAGCGTCAATTGTCATAAATGAATCGTCTCTTTTCGAGTTTAATTTGTAGAGCAACTTCTGTTCCTTTGTCCAGTAGTGACAGAAAAATGGTGCTGCTCCGACTTTTCTTATGATTCCTGCGTGTGTAGAATCTTTCGCGTCAACCAAATTACTTATTGGTAATGAACCTGAAAATTTAGAACATAAGTGTTGAATTTTAGTGTTATTTTTATCATTTCAATAGTATATTTTTCTGAAAAGTAGCGAATACATTTAGAAAAAATGTTTAAAACAAAAATTTTTATAAAATTTGTGCAAAAACCGCGAAAACATTGCATTCTAGGGAAATATAAAAATAAAAAAAAGTATTTTTATTAAATACTTAAAACATTAAATATTAAGAAAAAAGAAAAGCTGCATCTCTTGTTTCGGCAAGATATACAAAAATTCCCATTATATCTTTTTAGAATAAACTAAAAGATAACTGGCATTTTTACATAAGTTATCGCGCGCGCGTTCTTTTAGTTGATAATTTTGCATATTGTAATATAATTTTAATTATTTAGTAAAGAGAATAAATGTTAAGTTGTGTAATAAGTAATGTCGTATTTTTATGTACTGGAATACTACAAAACGCGTGCTTCGCAAGCGTCATTTATTCTTCAGCATTATATACTTTTAGTAACATGTATCAAATGTAATCTTTACTTTTGCGTATTATTAGTTTATAATACTTTTTATTAAATATTAGTGGAAATTAGTAAGTTACCTGTAATACCTAGACGTTTTTCTTGTATTTGACTCTTAGCTTTACGCAGAACATCTGTTTTTGGTAAAATAGGAGGATAAGGATCGCCAAATTGAATCAAATTTTTTGCTTCATTTCGTATATAAGTGTGGCAACCTCCGTCAGCCACCAGCCTCCAGGAAAACCTCCGCTCCAGCGGCACGCGGTGTCCGCGACAGAAAACCTCTGCTCCGACGGCACGTGGTGTTCGCGACAGAAAGGCGCGGTTAGAATATACGATGCTCGCGGGACAGTTTCATGTCATTCAAAGCAGAGAGTTTCAAGGCGCTGAGAAAGCGAGAGTTTCAAGGCGCGAGTTGACAGATAGGTTTCCTAGCAACCCCGTTGTCAATAGATTTTCGGGTATAAAAGGAGAGCCCGATGCGAGGAAAACTCGGAGTATTTCGAGCAGCCGGCCAGGGCGGACATCCCAGCCTCAAGACGCCGCTCTCGAAGCGCACCCGAAGCCCTTCCCGGCTCGCCGGTGAAGAGGTCGTAGCGCGATCCTCGGTTCGCCGGAGGACACAGCCGCTGCCTCTGACGTGCTACACAACCAAACGCAAGGTTGTCCTTAGTGACTGCCTTGCGAACGGCGCTCAGCCGCCTCCTAGCGCGAAGCGCACGACGACTGACCTATTCCCGGACCCTCCGAGAAAGGTCATCGTCATTGATCCGCTTCCGGGCGCCAGCCGCCGGGAAACTAGCGCTCGTCGCCCCAAGAGCAGGTCGCTCCCTTCGCTGGAGAGTTCTCCAGTCGTCGGCGCTCAGTCGCCCGAAAAAGAAGGTAACCTAGCAACTAGCAAAGAGACATTAATAGACGCCAGACGTCTAGGTGAACTCTCACCAATTCTCGGTGCCAGTTGCCCGCCTTTACCGACATCATTCATTTCCCCGAACCTAACCAAGACATTCCTTCCAGCATCCTCTACACCAATCCCGAAGGTTGGAGATATCCTCAAGGAGTTTGAGATACCTCGACCTGTCTCTCCGCTTCCTCCCTCTCCCAAGCCAGGTGGCAGGGAATTGAAGGTTGGAGATATCCTCAAGGAGTTTGAGATACCTCGACCTGTCTCTCCGCTTCCTCCCTCTCCCAAGCCAGGTGGCAGGGAATTCCGGTCGGTAAGGTTCCGAGACGCGGCTACGCAGACCTCGGAGTCAAACCAAGCGAGAACAACAGTGAGGAGCGTCGGAACGCAAGCCAAACCTCGGGGTAGAGGAAACAGGAAGAAAAACCAGAATAGAAACTTGAATAGAAACAAAGAGAATTTTATATGTCATAATTGCCACAAATGCACAAAATGTGGAAAGTGTTAAAATGTTGAGTTAAGAATAAAAGTTTAATGTAAAATCAGCCCTAATTTCTTTAGCGAATCCCACACATTTAGAATAGGAAAGCGTCTAAACAAATCAAGCGAGCGAAATAATTTGCGAGCGACAAAACAATAGAGAGTAATTCCTAAAATAAGTAATTGCATCTGTTTTTGTATCAACAAGATTGCCTGCTATATTTAATCTTCGATTCCCTCTCAACTGTCGCCTTCCTTTATGGATAAAATTGGACTTGTAGTCTTTTATTCTAATTTGTGATAAAATATCACTATTTTTAACTGAATAGTTTTCAATTAAGCCGATTATCCTTGCACCACACTCTGTACATGTTCCTTTTATTTTAACGGATGCATTTATTTTTTTTTCTTTTTTTTCTCGTGTTAAAGAAAAAAAAATAAATGCATCCGTTAAAATAAAAGGAACATGTACAGAGTGTGGTGCAAGGATAATCGGTTTAATTGAAAACTATTCAGTTAAAAATAGTGATATTTTATCACAAATTAGAATAAAAAACTACAAGTCCAATTTTATCCATAAAGGAAGGCGACAGTTGAGAGGGAATCGAAGATTAAATATAGCAGGCAATCTTGTTGATACAAAAACAGATGCAATTACTTATATACGAAATGAAGCAAAAATTTGATTCAATTTGGCGATCCTTATCCTCCTATTTTACCAAAAACAGATGTTCTGCGTAAAGCTAAGAGTCAAATACAAGGAAAAACGTCTAGGTATTACAGGTAACTTACTAATTTCCACTAATATTTAATAAAAGTATTATAAACTAATAATACGCAAAAGTAAAGATTACATTTGATACATGTTACTAAAAGTATATAATGCTGAAGAATAAATGGCGCTTGCGAAGCACGCGTTTTGTAGTATTCCAGTACATAAAATACGACATTACTTATTACACAACTTAACATTTATTCTCTTTACTAAATAATTAAAATTATATTACAATATGCAAAATATCAACTAAAAGAACGCGGCGCGCGATAACTTATGTAAAAATGCCAGTTATCTTTTAGTTTATTCTAAAAAAGATATAATGGGAATTTTTGTATATCTTGCCGAAACAAGAGATGCAGCTTTTCTTTTTTCTTAATATTTAATGTTTTAAGTATTTAATAAAAATACTTTTTTTTATTTTTATATTTCCCTAGAATGCAATGTTTTCGCGGTTTTTTGCACAAATTTTATAAAAATTTTTGTTTTAAACATTTTTTCTAAATGTATTCGCCTACTTTTTCAGAAAAATATACTATTGAAATGATAAAAATAACACTAAAATTCAACACTTATGTTCTAAATTTTCAGGTTCATTACCAATAAGTAATTTGGTTGACGCGAAAGATTCTACACACGCAGGAATCATAAGAAAAGTCGGAGCAGCACCATTTTTTCTGTCACTACTGGACAAAGGAACAGAAGTTGCTCTACAAATTAAACTCGAAAAGAGACGATTCATTTTATGACAATTGACGCTACAGGATCGATAGCAAAAAAAATACAATATAAACACGGAAAATCAAATACATATTTTTGTATCAATGTATGAGCGCTTCGTCTTTAGGGAGTGTACCTGTTTTTCAAATGTTGTCTGCCGATCATACTGCGATTGCGATAACAACATGGCTTTTAACAATATTGAGTGATTGTCGCGAATGTTCCTAAATGGTTGTGTGTGATTTTAGCATGGCCCTGTTGATATCTATTGCCATTGCATTTGGGAAGAAACTGATTTGCAAGATTATATGAACACTTGCTTTTGAAGTTGTAATAAATAAATCAAAATATTTCTTGCCACATATATTCGTATAGATGTCAGTCACTTGGTGGCGATAGTGTGTAGATGGACCCTGCAATTAAAAGAAATTAATAATTTAGAATACTTTTTTTAGAATCAATTTTAGTAGTAGCACTCAGTCACACATTAACTTCTAATTCTGGGAACATTACTTCCATCCCCAGGAACGATTTGATTATGTAAATTCTGTTATCAAAGGGATGCCAATTGCTAAAATCAACGAAGTAATGACCGAAAAAATAGAAGAAGCAAACATGTCTAAAAACGAGAAAGAGGAAGATGAATATGAAAAAGATTTTAAAGAACAAACGTTCTGAAACATGGGCCAAAGTGGTCCTCTAAAATTTATGAACAAGGTTCTAACATTGCGTCGCAATGCCTTGATGGCGAAACATTAAATGCTTACTACAATGTTTAAAGCTGCTGAAACTATTAAACGTTTAATGTATTATCTTCCTCTTTGGACGGGTATCATGATACCGTTTTTTGGTAGAGGAAATCGCGTTGCTACATCTTCTAGCGTTGAATCCGAATTTGCTAATATTAAATCACGAGCCTTTTAAAAACGAATTGCCTCAAAGAGCTGACAAATTCATTTTTCATCACATAGATTATTTAGATGGCCGCGTTAAGGAAGCGTCAACAAAATTTATATTTTCTAAAACCGAATCAACAGAGAAACACTCAAAGGCTAGTCAAGAACTTATAAACCACGGAGCAAACACCGATATAAATACTGAAACTAATAATAATATTGAGATATTAACTAATTCTGATATATCGCAAAGCTCTCTAGTCAATCTCTCGTTGAGTAAAGACAATATTAGCAATAATATACAAAATCTCAGTGTGGAAAATATGAATAATATGCCTGAAGAAAACATGAACATAAGTACAACGATAAAAAATAATAGCTTAGAAGAAATGCAAACAAATCTGATTTAGAAGTAAAAATAATCCGCTCAACATTGGTGATGAAAATTGGGGTGGGAAAATTTCACCAGATAAAAAGAGACCAAAACGTCCAACTTATATGGATCCTTTTCCAGACTGGGACTTTGTACAATCACATAAAATTTGCAGGACATACCACTGTTAAAAATGGCAATTTATGTGAAAGCATTAAATTAAAAAATAAGTAATATGTGTAAGGAATACATGCGCTTTTGATTCCTTTGTACCAACTGCTAGCACATGCGATAGGAAAAGAAAAACGTTAAAAAAACTGCGTTCAGGATTATCAGTACCGATATTACAATTAGCGCCCAAAATATCTTACCCCGTGGAAAAATATTTGCAACCGATTATAAAAACTCGTGCAGAAATTTAAAAGAAACTAAATATATGTAAAATCTCAGGTACGAGGCAGTTGCAGTTTCTTGATGCAATGTAATGTTGATATATAATACAAACGTACTTACAGACCTACCAAGTGTGACCAGATTTACAAAATGTTCCATATGTAGTTATACGCAATGTAGAAATCGCCCACATTATGCATAATGTAGAAATATTACTCCAAAAAGGATGTAATTATGTACAAGAAGCTATCGATGATATAGAAACTTTAAATATCATCAAGCATGTGTAAGAAATGTTCTGCTACTTTAGAAAGGACACACGATTACGGTCCACATTTATTTTTGGATACTAGTGTAATTCGGATCCAACTTCTAATGTTGAACACAAAGAAATATCGCTTGAAAGTTTGACAAAATAATCAAACTCGGTGAAAAAAGTTACACATTATGCGGCATTTGCTAACTACAAAGGAAATCAAAACAAATCTTTTAAAGTGATATAGGACATTATACGGCTGTAACGTATACCGGATTCTCTTGGTACGAATATGACGATTTCAAACGAAAAAAGTTATATATTACCTCAAGGAAATTGTAACACCACACACACTAATGTACGTGCAACACAAATAAAACTTTCAGATTTTTTAAAATTAAAAACCATCAATTTTTTATTGCTTTTTATATTTTATGAAGTATTGTTAGGAACCTTTTTGTAATTCCAAAATAATTCGTAAAAGTATTGATTTTAAGAACTTGATATCTCGGAAAACTGTAATAATTAGAGTCATGCAGTCCTCATTTATTCTTTTCCTTGTCGAATGTAATCCAGAACTCCAGCAGTTTCTATAACAACTCGTGATTTTTAAAATGCTCCGTAAAAGTGTATAATTTTCATGTCTGAAAGTACAGTAACTAAGAACCCTGCTATTTTCACTTTTCTTCTTATCGAGTACGATTCAGAATTCCAACATTTTTAACCAAAACTTGTGATTTTAAAATGCTTTATAAAAGTGTATTAATTTTTAAAAATCGCGATATATCAGAAACTATAGCAACTAGAGCCGTACGGTTTCCACTTTTTTTCTTGACTTATCGAGTGCGATTCAGACCCCCCCTCTAACATTTTTTACCAGAACTTATTACTTTTAAAATATCTTCGGAATTAAAAGTATGTTTTTTAAACTAAAAAACGCGGAACTTTTTCAAAAAAATTTCAAGGACTATATGACTGTTCAAAATAACTTTAGAACCCTACTCAGAACTATTTGAACTCGATGAGTAAAAAATCGTGAAGCAAAAACTCAAAACTGTTTAAAAAATCATCACCGAAAGTTACACAATGACGCCAACGGCAGATTTCGGAGCAAATCAGTAGTTGGATCGTTCCGATAGTAATAATTTTTTCTGAACTCTTAGGTCCGAAATAATAGACGTTTCTCAGTTGTCAAGATCAGTCTGTCTTTGTCTTGCGTATACCGTTTTACCATACGTGATCTTGACTACTGAGAAACGTCTATTAATTCGGACCTTAGAATTCTATCCAAAACTCATATCAGTACTCGAAATTCGACTAAGTCCGCATAAAAATTTTATAGAGTTTTAGGCGTTCTGATAAGAGTTCTGGGCAGAGCTGTAAAAGTTCTGAAAGAAATTATTATGATCAAAACGATCCGGTCACTAGTTAAGAAGATATTCAACTTCGAAGGTGCAACGCGTGAAATTCGACTAATTGTAAGACCGCATACAATTTTTTGAAGAGTTTTGAAAAAGTCTGATTTCAAGCCAGAATAGTTCTGAATAGCTCATTTAATTCCTTTCAAAAAATTGTCGAGTTCCTGATAAAATTGCAAAGCCTTAGAATTGTTCTCAAAAAATCATCATCAAAAGTTACACAAATGGGATGCTAACTTCTTATCGAATTTTGAGATCTAATATCTGGTACTTTGCAAACCGTTGATCCGATCGCTTTGTGTCATAAGACTTTTCGTCAGAACTCGTCGAGAACTAGCCAGAACGCTCGTCAGAACTACTCGGAACTCTGAAAAATTTTACGACTTCGGAATTTAAAAAATTTTTGCGATCATCGTTCAAATATCTGGTATCTTGCAAACCGTTTGTCCAATCGCTTTGTGTCATAAGACTTTTCGTTAAAACTCGTCGAGAACTACCCAAAACTTAATCAGAACTACTCGGAACTCTAAAAATATTTTCGATCATCGATAAAAAATCTGGTATTTTGCAAACCGTTGGTCCGATCGCTTTGTGTTATAAGATTTTTTGTCAGAACTCGTCGAGAACTACCCAGAACTCTAATCAGAATTACTCGGAACTCCAAAAAATTTCGATCTCACCATACAATATAGTCCCGAAGTCAAAAATTTTTCAGAGTTCCGAGTAGTTCTGACGAGCGTTCTGGCTAGTTCTCGACGAGTTTTAACGAAAAGTCTTATGACACAAAGCGATTGGAACAACGGTTTGCAAGATACCAGATATTTAAACGATAATCGCAAAAATTTTCTAAGTTCCAAAGTCAAAAATTTTTCAGAATTCCGAGTAGTTCTGACGAGCGTTCTGGCTAGCTATCGACGAGTTTAACGAAAAGTCTTATGACACAAAGCGATTAGACCAACGGTTTGCAAGATACCAGGTGCTTAAACGATGATCGCAAAAATTTTCTAAGTTCCGAAGTCAAAATTTTTTCAGAGTTCCGAGTAGTTCTGTCGAGCGTTCTGGCTAGTTCTCGACGAGTTTTTAACGAAAAGTCTTATGACACAAAGCGATTGGACCAACGGTTTGCAAGATACCAGGTGTTTAAACGATGATCGCAAAAATTTTCTAAGTTCCGAAGTCAAAAATTTTTTCAGAGTTCCGAGTAGTTTTGACGAGCGTTCTGGCTAGTTCTCGACGAGTTGTGACAAAAAGTCTTATGGCTCAAAGCTATTAGGCTAACGGTTTGCAAGATAATCAATATTTGAACGCGATGATTGAAAATTTTCTTTCACCAAAAAAATTTTTTTAATTAATCCAAAAAATTTTTTATGTATCAGAAACTCTAGGTAATCGAAAAATAAAGCGTTTAAGCCATTCAGAACTATTCGATCTCAAAATCGAATTTTTAAAAATTTTTTTATTTTTTTTTAATTAATCAAAAAAAATTTTTTATGTATCAGAAACTAGTAATCGCAAAATGAAGCGTTTAGGCCACTCAGAACTATTCGATCTCAAAATTCGATTAAAAAAGGCGTAAAGTTGGCACCCCCTTTTTTCAAAAGGTGTTTTCGTTACCTTAATCGCCAGAACTCTTTTCTAAAAACTTAAAAAATACTCTCATACTCTTCGAAAAGAAGCTGGAACTCTAATCAGAACTAATCGAATTTTAATGTAGGGGTGCCAACTTCACACACCCAATGTTGCTGAAATGATTTGTAGTGGTTTTTAAGAGTATTAAAAACAAATTTAATTTTATTGATATTTAAGATGCACTGGCGGATTCTGGGGTGGGTTGGGGTAAAACCCTCTTTCCAAAATAAAATAAATTATAAATTTTCTGGATCTACATTGGTGTAAAAAAAATTTGCAACACTCAATTATATCAAAATTTTGCGTAATTTCAAATAATATTTAATAATTTTTATTATTTTAAAAGACTGTTCTTACTTTGTAAACGGTACGTTTTCTCGCTCGGAATTAGCTCGCCGTGCCAGGGTGAGAAAACGTGGAGACACTGGTTGGTTTAAAAATAAATCGTTTATTCGTTTCCTTTCGTCTTACAACAAGATGAAATATGTGGGTTGTGTGTGTGTGTGGCGTGTATGCTCCGCCGAGCCGTGTATGAGTGTATGATGCAGTCGGATCGCTGCGGACTCACTAGTAGACGCGGAGGCACCGTTGCCTTACGAATCGCGAGTGAACGCGGAGGCACACTTGCCTTACGGGTCGCGGGTGGACGCCGGAGGCACGTGCCTTACGGGTCGCGAGTAAACGCGGAGGCACACTTGCCTACGGATCGCGAGTAAACGCGGAGGCACGCTTGCCTTACGGATCGCGGGTAAACGCGGAGGCACGCTTGCCTTACGGATCGCGGACAGGTGATCTGGTCAGGAGCTCAATCGGGAGCGCCCGACTGAGCGGCCGTACACCGGGAGCGCCCGGCTTGACAACGGGAGCACCCGTTGCCTGTACGGCGGAAAGGGTCGGGAGCGCCCGACCCCGAAGCAGGAGACGACAGTATAGCCAACCGGGAGCGCCCGGCTGGTAGGCCCGTACCCTGGGAGCACCCAGGTGAGAACGGAGCACCCGTTCTCTGTACGGAGGAATAATCGTGGGAGCGCCCAACGTGGTTAGGAGAGCGGTCGTGTCGAGACCAGGATCAGGACAGGACTGGCGTCTGGTGTCGGCTCGAGCCCCCTATTTATAACCCGAGCGCGGAGTGGGGGGCCGCCCCACCGCTCGGGTCGCCCCACTGCTCGGGCACTGGAGTGCACGCTGATCAGGCGTGCACGCTAAGCGCGCGGTGGCCGCCAGGGCCGTAGTAGCGAGTGACGAGTACCGCGTATCGTCACATCACCCCCCCCCCCCTTTTGGAAGAGGAACTATCTACATATATGTACAGATATCGGACTAAACGCTTTTTATTACTACGCTTACATATGTTACCCTAACGGCGCTGACATAATCGTAAGTTGCCCTGTGGTCGAATCGCAGGACCCACAGGGAGCCGCCGACGCGGGCCGCGATATTTCTGGTGCGCACCATGGTGACCGCGGAATCGCTACCCTTTCGCCCGTGGTAGTGGGACCCAGATTTGGTCCCGCAGGAGGGAGGTGTCAGAGAGGTGGGCTATTTCCAGGGTCGGGGGTGGGCAGGGGCCTGATGTAACGGGTGGTTGAGCCGGGGTCAGAGAGGGGCGACCCGGGTGGCTGCGGCGCAGGCTGGCGTCTTGGGCAACCCTCGGCGCTGGTCATCTGTTCCGACAGCGGTCTGTTCCCTTGGACGATCGGCGGCCTTGGTCGTCAGAGTCGTGGTTGGCGCGGCCCGTGACGGGATGGTCTGGTGGTAGACTACTGAGGGCCGGTCGGAGCGCTACTTGCGCTCGGAGGCCGTTGCTGCGGAGGCAGCGGTCGGTCGAACGGCCGGTGATCGGCCGGGCGTGCGGACGGCTGCGTTGTCGAGCGGCTCGGCGATCGGGCGGGAGCGACGACGGCTGTCCGGCGGATGGCCTTGCTGGCGGTCGGCCGGTTAGGTGGCCGTTCCGCGGGCCGCCGGTTCGCCCGTACACGGCAGCTGGTGAGGCCTGGACGGGCCGGTATCGTCTCCAGGAAGATGCGGCGCGGGCGACGAGTCTCGGCGTCACCCCGCTGGATTCGAGTCCCGACAGTGGGGGGCCTGGCGGCGGGGGAACGCGCTTGGGCTGGTGGTCGGCCCCGGTCGACTGGTACCTCCCATAGGTCGTCGTCGATGTCGTCGATGTCGCCGAAGAGGTCCGTTAGCTCCTTGCGTACGTGTGGTTCCATGTTCGCGGGCTAGCGGATCTCGAACAACTGAAAATTTTCTCGCGCCGCGAGCTTTTATACCGGTCGCAAACGCGTGTGTTTTTTTATTCCCTTTGTTGAATTCGTGCTTTTCGCGTCAGGAATGCGAGACCGATGCTCGAACGGTTTTTCACCCGTGAATTCCCCGAAGGGCCGACACGCGAGGCTCCGGTGCGTTCTTCAGGTCCTGCACGTGCACGTGTCTGTGCCAACGCCCCCGGATTGTCGCGTAAGTCGACTATGACGGGGGAGATAATTTTTCTTACCTCCAGAGGGCCTGTATAGCGGGGGGCTAGTTTGGCGTTAAAGCCGGTAGCTTTTTTCGACAAACGGGTACTCCTTCTTCCATACCAGGTCTCCGACGCGGGGTCTCCAATCCGTCGCCTCAGGGTTGTAGTGCGCCTCCTGTCTTTGGAACGCCCGGGCCAAGTTGACCCGTACCACCTCATAGGCGTCTTCCAGCCGGCGTCGGGGTCTGGTGGGGAGTCGCATTCGCGGCGTGGCGTCGGTCCTCCGGATGTGGGAGGCGAGTTCGGCCGTGGTTGAGATACGCAGGGGTATACCCAGGTAGCCTCATGTCGGGCGGTGTTGTAGGGAACTGTAATGGTGCCAGGTGCTCGTCTCAGTGTCGGTGGTTCCTACGCCCGTACTGGGCGACCATGGTCTTGAGCGTTCGGTTCGTGCGCTCGACCGGGTTGCAATGCGGTGCTCTCACGGGGTAGTCCGGGGCTCGATGCAGAAGGCCGTAGGGTTCCCTCGAGCTGATCCGACCTCAGTTGCGTCCGTTGTCTGAAATATCTGGTCGGGGCATCCATGTTGGTAGATGATCCGATCGAGGATGGCCTTGGTGACGGCGCGGAGCGGTAGCCCGGCGCAGGGCTTAAGCTCCACCCACTTGAGAACCGGTCCTGCATAACCAGCAGCCAGGCTGTGGCCCTGGGTGGATCGTGACAACGGGCCGACGAGATCCAGGGTTACCTGCTGCCAGGGCTTGGTGCAGGTGCCGTATGGAGGTTCCCGGCCGGCTTGGTCGTAGGCGCCTTGTGCGCTAGGCAAGTCGGGCACTGGCGGACATACCGGGTGATGTCCTGAAACATCCCGGGCCAGTAGACTAGTCTGGCCATGCGGGCGCGATGGTCTTAGCGACCCCGAAGTGGCCCGCCGTGGGTCCTCGTGGTGCCTCTGCATGACCTGGGCCCGTTCCTCCTTCGGGACGCATCGTTTCCACTGCTCCGACGGGTCGACCTCCCGAAAGTCCACGTCGTGCAGCAGGTGGCGATACAGCCGGCCGTCCCGGATGCGATAGTCGGAGAACTCGGCGGGTCGCTGCCGACGCCGGTCAGGATCCGTCGGTACCATTGGCACCGCGCGTGGCGGTCTGCGCCCGCACACCTCTGGCTGGCGTGAGAGCGCATCGGCAACCTTGTTGAGGCAGCCCCTTTCGGTCGTTATCGCGTCAAAAATACTGCTGCTGCAGTTCGAACAGCCACCGTCCCAGCCGGCCGGTGGGTTCCTCCAGTGCTGCTGCAGCCATCGGAGGGATGGTGATCGGTCACTACGGTAAACGCGTATCCCTCCAGGTATCCCTGCATCTTCCGTATGCCCCACACTATCGCAGGCACTCCAACTCCGTGGCGCTACAATCTTCTCCGCGCCGTTTAGCGTCGGCTGGCATAGTCCACCACTCGCTCCCCGTCGTCCTGGTGTTGTGTCAATACTGCGCCCACCCGTAGGAGCTGCATCGGTCTGTAGTATGAACCGGCGGTCGAAAATCGGGCAGGCCAGCACGGGGGCGGAAGTCAGCGCCTCTTTCAGGCGTTCGAAAGCGGTCTCCTCGTCTGGTCCCAGGTCCACTTTACTCCCTTTCTGGTCAGGCGGGTAAGCGGGGCGGCTACCGTTGCGAAATCTGGTACAAACCGTCGGTACAGCAGAGGTAACCAGGAGGCCATGCCCAGGGAATTGTCGTACCTTGCGTACGGTTGTCGGCGCGGGCGTGCCATCGTGCACGGCGCTTACCTTATCCGGGTCGGTTCCGGAGGCCGCATGGTCCACGATGTGGGCCTAAGTATCGGAGCTGGTCTCGGCAGAAGTACAACTTCTCCGGATTTAGGCGGAGCTTGGCCTCCCTTAGACGACGAACACCTCGGCAGTAGTAATCGCAGGTGTTCCTCGAAGGTGCGGCTGACCACGATGATGTCGTCCAGATAAACCAAGACGTATGGGGCGAGTCCGGCCCTAGGACCTCGTCGAGCAGCCTCTGGAACGTAGCGGGTGCGGAATGGAGGCCGAACGGCATCACCCGGAACTGCATCAGGCCTTTCCCTGGCACGGTGAAAGCGGTGACGGGCCCGACCTCGGGCGTAGTAGTGGCATCCTACCATACCGTTCTTTAAGTCCAACGTGGACAGATAGCGGGCCCCCCGGAGCTTATCCAAGGTGGCCTGGAATTGGGGCAGAGGGTAGGGTCCTTCTTCTCGGTGACTTTATTTACCGTCGAAAGTCGATACAAAAACGGTATGTCCGTCCTTCTTTCGGACTAGTACGATTGGCGAACTCCAAGCTCCGTGGGAAGGCTCGATCACGCCCTCTCGTTCCATTTTTTCCACCTCTTGGTTAATAATCGCCTGCATAGCCGGATTCCTGGGTCGGTATCGTTGCTTGATGGGCTGGTCGGTCTTAACTCGAATACGGTGCGCTATTCGGTTCGGTCGGGCCGTGGATGCCCTCGAATAGGGCGAGTTCCTTGACTAGGAATCCTGGAGCCGGCGTTTTTCGTCGGCGGTGGGGTGGCCAATCCCTGGGCCACGGCTCCGCATTCGGCTTCGGTCGTGGTCTGGCGCGGGGCGGTGGCCCGTAGGACGATTCCTGTCCGGGCCCATAGATCAACGCCGATGAGTACGGCGCCTTGTAGCGACGGCATAATTAGGAAGTCGTGCCTGAGCACCTTCCGGCCGATCTTACTGGTAGTGTCATGGTCCCGGGTATCGTGGTCGAGCCCCCGTCCGCCAAGTGAACGGAGCTTGTCCCTTGTTTAGTGGGAATCTAAGGCCCTCTGCGTAGCGGGCGGTATCTGTATCTGTATTGATAAAAGATACCTCGGACCCGGTGTCGATCAACGCCCGCTACGCGGGCGTCGAGTGCGTATGCGGACGGATGTGTGGCCGCGGCTGATAAGTTACTCTGACGGAGACGGGGTCGGGTGGGGCGGCGGCTTCGCCCCGGCCCGTGCGGAGTTTCCGGCGTGGGGTGACAATCGCGGGTGAAGCACGCCCGTCCTTGCCACATCAGGAGCAGAATTTTTTTGCCGGTCGTTTGCAATCTACTCGAGTGTGTCCGCGCTGTTTACAGCGCCAGCCAGCACTTCTTCTCGGCTGTACGTAGTGCTGGCGACGGCTGGAGTCGCCGGCCGGGGCCTTTCGCTCTGCCTTCCGCTCGCGGTTTTGCTTCTCGATAGCTTCATATTCCGCGGCGCGTGCGTGCAGGTCTCCAGACTGGTGAACGTCGTCCAGTCGGATGTAGTACTTGTATTCGGGACTCATGTTGTTGTCGTAGGAGCCGCATTTGGTCATCTGTCGAGAATCCTCCGGCTCGTCGCATGCTCGTAAGGAGCGCCGTTGCGAATTTATGGGCTCGTCCGGTTTTGAAACCGACCCCTGGATTTCTCGTGACGTTGTGCCCGGTGTCGCCCGGGGTAAGAACTGGGCGCGGAAATCTCTTAAGAAATCCTACCAGTTTGTCCCAGGCCCGCGTGGTTATTCCGGTACCAGAGGAGAGTATCTCCTCGCAGTAACTCTGGCAGTCCCAACAGAAGCTGGCCTCCGTGTATCCATATCCCTGTCGTAATTCTTTCTCGCTCTCTAAGAAAGCGAGTGGGTCCTTTCCGTCGAAGTGGCATCCCCACTTCCGGATCTGGTGTCATAAACGGCGGCGGGTTAGGCGCAACGGTTCCGGCGGTCCTCGGTTTCCTCGGTCTCGTGCCCTCGGCTTCGTTCTTTTCTATGGAGTATCTCGTACTCTGGGTTAGCGTCCACAAAATCTCGGAGACAGACGGCGGAGGGTGTCTATCGGGCCGTTCGGGTCGATCCCGAGTTTTCCTAACTCGGCCGCCAACTCGGCTTTCGTTAACCGACAGATCCAGCTCTTCATGAGCTAGGTCGGAAAACCAGTGCCTCACGGATCCGGTCCCTGTTCGGGCGCCATGATGTACGGTACGCGTTTTCTCGCTCGGAATTAGCTCGCCGTGCCAGGGTGAGAAAACGTGGAGACACTGGTTGGTTTTAAAAATAAATCGTTTATTCATTTCCTTTCGTCTTACACCAA